>JANSJP010000051.1:0-399020 GCA_024734325.1 Lactarius hatsudake | reverse complement strand
AAAACACCAGCACCATCCCCATCACTCGCTAGCAACCCCGAAGACATCCTCGTAATCAGAAACGAAAAGAAGAAGCCTTAGAGCTTATCGCTAAGTCCATCCCCACCACTATGATCAGACAGTTTACCCACGAAGAAATGCGAATCGGCACAGCACTATTCGACACCAAATACCCACGACACCCCGACCCGCCACCCGGGGAGACCCGAGACAACAACGGCGGAAACGGGGGTGGCATGGAGGAACGCGGCGGAGGAGGACTCCCCGCAGCAACGGCACCCTCGACCCGTCACCTCACGACCGATTCGTCGGCAAAGAACCCCCCATCTTCAAAGGAGAACGCGACAAAGCAGAAGCATTCCTGTCCCAATGGAACGATTTGCAGGGGTCAACAAGTTCAACCGAAGCATCAACCCCCCTACACCAAAGCCATGATGTTCCTCACCTACATACAAGGGGACCTCGTCGACGAATGGGCCACAAAAACAGCAGAGTGGCTCGACAAACAAACAGACCAACACGACCCTTGGCTCTGGAGCGGTGTCGAAATCGCATTCAAAAGACAATTCCGCAACAATTGGAACAAGAGAACGCTCGCCTGGCTTGACAAGGATTCCGCATGACGGGATCAGATATTGACAGCTACGTGACTAAATTCGAGAAAACGGTCCGCTTAGCTGGCTACGCCTAGATGACCAACTGGTCCTCGACAAATTCACAAGGGGACTACCCATGGACTCTATCGCAACGCCTATCAATTCCATGACCCCAGAAACTATTCACAATGGAAACCGTGTAATCGAACAGCAAAAGAAGTACCTTCACATGAAGGCCAGGCAAGACGGTTCGGACGACTACCCCGCACCACAGCGACCTAAGCAACAGCAGATGCGCTTCCCACCGCAGAGACCCAACCAACCGCATGGCGCCAGTATCAAAACCACCCAGATGCAATGGACACCACACCAGGAAGAATCCGAGCCCGAGTGGCGGAAGTAGGCGACCCAAACCGCCCAGAATCAACCATCGCGACAACCGCCCCCCATTCCCACCTAGGGGAGGATTTATCAAGCGGACACGGAGGACGCGGTGTCTTTAACGTTAAGGACGTCACCTGCTACAACTGTGGACGTAAAGGCCATTCTCACGCGATTGTTCCCAGCCTCGCCAACCACGACAGGGTTTAACGGGCCTCCTCAAGGACGGAGCGCCTACATAGAAGAAGTTCCTACCGCACCCCCTAGCGTAGCGGAGGAACCGCTCATCAATCTAGACGACCAACCACACCACCCCAAGAAACCGAGACGCCGATGACCCTGATGATGGGCAAAATGGCGGAGCTTCACAATCAGATGGGGGAATGGATGAGGAAGGATTTTCCCGACGCCTGAACCCATCGGCCTGGGTGAGGGCTTCTCAATGTAACTCGCAGTTCATAACGCGCTATCGATCTATGCATGTTTCAGTTTCGATCCGCACGAGTAACTCAATGGCCGACAAACAAGCACTAGTGGACTCAGGAGCCACAACTTTATGCATCCCAACTTCGCCAAACAAATGGGCATTGGGATCAAAGAACTAGAACGACCCCGTAACATTTGGAACATCGACGGGACACATAACAAAGGCGGGAAGATCACCCACTACACTGATCTGAACGTACAAACCGATGGGAAGGTCAAGACAATCCCATTTTCATCACAGACGTAGGAGGAGAAGACGTCATATACTCGGATATCCCTGGCTCGCCCACCTTCCAACCTAGAATCCACTGGGCCACTGCGACGCTAGACACCAAACACTATCCCATCATCATACGCACAACCAATCCGCTTAGGCCCTTCACGGCACGATCAGCAATGGAACAAACTACGGCAGACACTTGAACAATGCATGGATCGACACAAGGAACACATCCTCGCAAGAACTGAAGAGGACACTACCCGTCCACCTACGAACCACGGCAACAGAACTGGCAATCACGGCACAACAATACACGGAGAAAAGGAAATCCCGACGAATACAAACGACACGCGAAAGTCTTCAGCGAAGAGGAGTCACACCGCCTCCCACCTTCCAGACCATGGGACCACGCCATCGAATTCAAACCGGACGCCCCCGATCACATTGACTGCAATCTACCCGATGAATCAAGCGGGGACAAAGCACTCAAGGAATGGCTCGACGCAGAACTGGCAAAAGGATACATCAGACCCTCTAAATCCCCGTACGCATCCCCTTTCTTCTTCATCAAAAAGAAGGACGGAAAGCTACGACCAGTACAGGACTACCGAGTAATCAACAAATGGACCATACGCAACCAGTACCCACTCCCCCTATACCGGAACTCATCGCAGACCTAAGCGGCGGAGTAATCTTCTCCAAGTTCGACGTACGATGGGGTACAACAACATACTCGTCAAAGACGGCGACCAGGAAAAAGCAGCTTCAAGACAAAACGGGTTACGAACCATTGGTCATGTACTTTGGGCAAACAAACTCGCCGGCCACCTTCCAAGCATGATGAACTATCATCGCTCCACTCATCGAACTTCGAACGCAAAGGGACCATCATACGGGCATATATGGACGACATCGGCATCGCAACAACAACAACGGAACAAGATCACACGGAAGCCGTACATGCGGTCTTAGACCTCCTCGAAGAACACGACCTCTACCTGAAACTGGAAATGCACTTTCCACTCTCCTCCCCGATTACCTGGGGGTAATCATTGAAAAGGGGGTGATTCGCATGGACCCCATCAAAATTTCGGGCATACGCGAATGGCCTACCCCAAAAACCGTCAAACAGGTGCGATCATTCCTAGGCTTCTGCAACTTTACCGCGCTTTCATCCGAAATTTTGCCACACACGCACGACCCCTCAACAAACTCACTCGCAAGACACGGAATGGACATGGGGAACGGAACAGCAACAGGCATTCGACAAACTCAAGGAGTGTAACACAAGAACCGGTACTCAAACACCCAGAACTGGACAAACCCTTCGAACTAGAAGTCGACGCATCAGGATACGCCGTAGGAGCAGTACTGCTTCAACGAGGCGAAGACAACAAACGCCATCCCATTGCATACTACTCAAAACACCCTCAATGCAGCTGAGCGAAAACTACGACATCTACGACCTAGAGTTACTTGCCATAGTCAAAGCACTACGCAATTGGCGACAATACCTCGCAGGATCACCACACAAGATCAAAGTGTTTTCGGATCACATGAACCTACAGTACTGGAGATCCCCAGCAAAAAATATCCAGACGCGTAGCCCGGGAAGTACTCGAACTCTCTGAATACGACATAGAGATTCACCATATCAAAGGCACCGCCAATGGAAGGGCAGACGCGGTATCCAGACGACCAGACTACGACCAAGGAGACCACGACAACGAACAGGTCACAGTACTACCCGACCACATCTTCGTCAGAGCAGCAGAAATCGACACTACAGAAGACCCCACACGACTCGGAGACACGGTAAACCGTCACAGAAATGCAACTCCCCAAACCCAGTATACACCCAAGACGAAGAAACATCCGACGATGGGTAGACCCCCACAAACTCAAGAAAATCGAAGGTACATGGTACAAGGACGGACGACATGCAGTCCACAGGAGACCAAACTGAACGAAGACACATCATTCGTGTCCACCACGACCCACCTGTACCGGACATCCGGGAATTAGGCGAACGATCAAGATGGTCGAACGATATTACTGGTGGCCAGGGCTAAGACAAGAGGTGCAAGATTACGTCAAGGGATGCGCAGACTGCCAACGAATCAAGGTCATAACCGCCCCACACGCGCACCACTGCAACCCATATTCCCGAAACCGGAAGCCACGCCATCTGAGACCATCGACGCTAGACTTCATCACGAAATTACCGCAAGCGGACGGCTGCGACACGATCCTGACAGTGACGGACCACGACCTGTTCAAAAGCGGCCATATTCATCCCTTGCCTAGAAGAGATTAGCGCAGAAGGAACCGCAGCCCTGTACGTAAAAACAACGTCTTCCTCCCGATTCGGACTACCGGCGCGCATCATCAGCGACAGAGACCCGCGATTCGCATCCAAATTCACACGCGAACTATGCAAGAGACTGGAATAGAACAGAATATTTCCACGGCCTATCCACCCCAGGACGGACGGACAATCAGAACGAACCAATCAATGGCTGGAGCAATACCTACGATTCTGGGTCAACGAGAGACAAGACGACTGGATTCACTATCTCCCCATGGCGGAATTCACTCACAACAACTGGCCCAACGAATCCACTAAGGAATCCCCTTTTAGCATCCTCATGGGATATAACCCGCGCGCCGATGGACGGATAGACCCTCTCCTATTCCCCAGGTAGCACTCCGCGTCAAACAGTTCAAAGAGGCTAGACTGCGCGCCAGGAACTGATGAGAAGCGCAGCAGGGATGGATCAAGCACAAGGATACGCCCAAATACAAAGTCGGAGACCTCGTGTGGCTAGAAGGACGCCACCTACGCACCAACCAACCAACCGCGAAACTCGCCCCAGAGACACGGCCCTTTTAAGGTTGTCCAGGTGATGTCCGCAGTCAATTATCGATTGGAACTTCCCACGCAGTGGAGCATCCACCCAGTATTCCACACGGATCTCCTGACCCCTTATCGCGAAACTCCCACACATGGTCCCAACTATCAGTGCCCGCCACCAGATTTGATTGATGGCGAAGAAGAATACGAGGTCGAGAAGATTCTAGACTCTCGGCGCTTCGGCAGAACAAAGAAACTGCAGTATTTGGTCAAGTGGCGCGGATACCCGGACTCTGATAATCAATGGGTCTCGAAGGATGACGTATTCGCCGATGAAGCGATAAGGGATTTCAAACGTTTAAACCCCGCCAGAGAAACGCATATAAGCGCAGGGCTTTCCCAAGAGACGTCCCCATCTCCTTCTCTCTCACTCTCACCTACTCATGTCCCAATCCCCAGTCCAAGTGCACTATGTCCTCGACGACCTACTCCCCATCTCGGTCCAACCCACCGTTATCATTCAGAACGCCCCGCCATCACCATCCCTGTCGCCTGCCCAGTCCGTTCAAACCCAGCCCCAGTCGTCCAACTACCCCCGTACCATCCCTCCTTCCTTCGCCAACACCTACAGCAGCGGGCACACGAAGCCCGTCTCCGCAAGGCTATGTTCCCACGAGACCTCCGTCCCGTCAAGACGAGGCTCAAGTACAAGAAGATCGCAGTTACGACCGGTACTTGTCCCAGGAGCATTGCCCCCTCAATCAACATCTCACGTATGGGACTCACCTCACCACTACTCACCGACGACAACCCCGCCGCTATGCAGCACGGACGGGGGACCACTCACTCTCCCCCCATCGGAAAGACACCGAGATGCGCCGCCTCTACCGTCCGGAAGGAACACAGCCAGTTTCCCCCGATCTCGCGTGGAACTCCGCCACCACGCGGGTTCCACCCACAACAGGGGAGTTCATTTCATCCCCTTCCAGATTCGCGACGCTCAGGGCCGGCTTGCACCCAGCTCGGTATACGCAGCTTGTCTTTACGGCGGACCCCTTCGTCCTCGCCTACCGACGAGGCAGCGACCAGCAGTACGGCAAGTCGGTGCACGCCGCCCCCAACTACGACGAACCCACAGTCACCCACCTACAACGACTGACGACCTGGTCTTTCTGACCAGACAGCACCCTACCGCTAGTCGGTCGACATAGCATGCATGGCTATGAACGACCTGACGGTTACGGCGGAGGTCCACCGCTACCGCTGCCCTAAGCGGGCTACACGGCGAAGGAGGAGGAGCTCAAGAGGAAGATCGACGAGCTCGACAAGATTGGGCGCATGCGCCGGGAGTGGCTACTCCGCCTTCAGCGCGCCAACGCCATCAAGCGTATCTGAGGACGAAAGGGACTCCTACCCGCCCCGGAGTCGAGGAGGGAGCCCGGATCACTCGCCTCCGAGAGGAGAATCTACCGCGGTCGGTTCTGGGGCCGATCCTGAAAAGGGGGTGATGTTACGGTTTCGGGGGCCCGGAAGTGGACCACTGACGCTCGGGGATGACACCACGTCAGCAGTATATCGTCATGGACTTGTTGGATCAGTCAGCCGGGTAAGCTCCGGTACATGTGATTGTGTACGATAACAGATCGGATCATGACTCGATGTGACTCATTCCTAGGATAGCTGTACTAGGGTTTGCTCTACTTACGCTATTGGCTGGATAGGTTGTAAGCGGCGCTTTGAAAGCCCGCGAGTATCTGTATAAGTAGTAGTCGTGGAAGACCAGATCGCCATCTTGGTCTTCTTCAAATACCACCATCTCCTTGTCTCTTCGTCTTTAGGGCTCTCCTCCCTGTGAAGTGAGTCGTCTCCGGCATATCCCCTTAGACCAGGGATCCCCGTGAGCTTATCCCGAGTTCCCGTAACGGGCAGTGGACGCGTATCCCCCTTGGATCGGTATTTCACCGCGTATTCCTGTATCACAATGAATGAGTCGCCAAGCTGTACGGCTACATCTACATTCGTCGACCACCCTTCTTGGAGGACCATCGTCCCCTCTCGACGAGCCACCGACAGACGTACCTCAAGAGGAGGACTTGCACGCCTTTATCGCGTTGAACGGAGATCTAGCTCCACATCCAGCTGAGTACCCAGACGCCATCACAAACCGCCTATTCTACAGATTGTTTAGGATCGCCGCGACTACCGAGGCCTAAGTCAGGCAAAGCGTCCGTGGGTAGACGTTACATGTACGCCCATACCGCCGGCCCCAGGCCGCACGCCTCGACCTGTCCATCCCCAGAAGGGCACTGGCTAGGAAAGTCGGTCCGAGGACCTAGGACGTTGGTGCGAAAGGTCAGGACTGATGAAACTATCTTCACTGCTGAACCGATATTTAATTAGCTCCTCAAGTAAAGAGAAAGCGGCTGTAAGGGAAGCTGTCACTCGGGTTGACCGACCGAGACGGCGAACGCAGGTATGATTCGTAGGGCATATCCATGGCGCCAACTGACGTCGCAAACCGCATAGACGCGACTAGGTGCAACATACCGATAAGATCGTCAAGGCGTCATCCCAATTCCAAGAGTGCTCCCAAACACGTTGGCTACTCACCCTTATCCACAAGGAGACCCAGAAGCCTGACAAGGGACCGTTGAGCAACTACGGACTTGAAGGGCGACTCAGACGAGATGAAGAGTCAGACTCAGACGGGCCACCACCGAAAAACAAGTTAAGAAAAAGGCAGCAGGGAAAGTAGAAGAAAAAGGGAACCAGCGAAATTAATACAAGAACAGATCAAACCAATCGCAGCTTGGTTGCACGTAAGCTCAACCCAGCTTGGAGGTAAGCGATAAGGGAATGCTTTCGGAGTTCGCTGACAAGCGCCCTTATTTTTTTCCCAGAACGGTGGCAAGCAAACATAAGCTGTTGCGCAGCAATACACGCAGTGTACAGGTTGACCCTTACTGTGTAGAGAGCTTAGACGAGGCTTAGAGTGAAGCAGAGGAAGCTCAAGGTGGGGTGGAGAGAGATGTGTATAGGTACTCGCTCCTACAGTAGGATTTATATACTCTATGGTCCACCCATGTCCGTTTGGGGATAAGGATGAGTAGAGGCGTCCACAATATCGCGTTTTTAGTGTCGCCTAATGTCTAATCACCGGTGGACTCGGAATAATCCATAAGGGGATTCTGTACGGTATCGTATGACTAAATACTCCGAATTACGTGTATAGCGTAACTAATCGTACTCCGATTCCTACGTATGAGCCTTATAGTAAGTATTACGGCTCAACACTCCCCCTTGCTAAGTGCAGCTACTGAGCGCTCTGAGCAGTGTATAAGGCGAGTTAATACTCAAGCCATGATTAGAAGGGAGTCTTTCCCGGAAACTGCAAGAGAGGTTTCGAGACTGAGTCTTCTTCGCCATCCCATTTCAGCTTTATGAACCTTTTGAGTTCATTGGGCCCGATTTTTCGGTACAATGACCGAAATGTGTTCGATTCTCCTAGAAAGATCTATGTATGCGGAAGACAAGCGAAGGCATCGCTCAATATACCTTCCATAGTATCCTTAAACAAGGAACTGTGATGGCTTCGAAAAGTCTATGAAGACTTTATTTGGTTCATGTAGAATTTTCAGGCTTGTTTCGAGACCAAGTATACAGTCTTTGAAACTCAGTTGGACGAGTAAAACTCAAGTCCTAACTGACTTCTGAACTTCTCGAACTTATATACCCCAAGGTTCTTGGTAAACATGTCTGCAGGATTATCTGAACCATCTATAAAGAATAGTTTCTATTTCTTGTCCTTTACTACCGCTCTTAATGTAGTGGTAGCGTATATCAATATGCTTGATACACTTTTCTTGGACAGGATTAGAGGCCATAAAGATGGACCCTTGATTATCACCGCAGAGTGTAGAGGGGCTTAGTTTGATGCCAAGCTCAGTAAAGAGTGACTTAATCCAAACTAGTTGTCTGCTAGTGTCTGACAGCGACATATATTCAGCCTCAGTAGAAGACATGCAGCGACTGTTTTCTGCGCTCTAAGAGTTCCAACTGAATATCCCATTAGCCAGTTTAACCATGTAACCTGTAGTAGATCGCCTATTATCTGGGTTTGAAGCCCAGTCAGAGAGTCTGCATAGGCATTAAGCCTCCATTGATTTTCCATCATACTACACCAAAGAGTATAGAGGAAGTTCCAAGTAAATAGCGGCAGATATACAGCACTCTGTTCAAATGGTCCCTCAGAGGGGTTTGCAGCGAATCTGTGACAGTTTAAAAACTGCATAGGCGATGTCAGGAGGGGGCAGAGTCCCAAGCATTATGTATAGAGTGAACCTATAACTTGCTGGTATTTGCTCCTGACACTTGGGTTGACTGGTGCGTCATTAGGTACTCGGGCTGGTACCCTTCAGGAAGTGGAGTCGTAGTTGCTTTCGCATCTGTGAGTGCCAAAGCGTGTGCACAGCACCTTTTCTAAGTAAGTGGTTTGATCTAAAAGATTCTTTCCCATGTTTCCGCTGAATGCGCATACGCAAGAATTCCTTTGCGTCGCCTAAGTCACGACATTCCCAAGCCTTCATGAACCTATTCTTAAGCTCATTAAAAGGGCTTTGTCCGATCCCATAAAGATCACATCATCAACATAGACAATTGATCACTACAAGGGCGCCACTCTTACCTCTATGGGTAAGAGTCCTGAGTCAGATAGTAGCCTTTTACAGCCCATCGCAGCCATGGACTTATCCAGCGCTTTCCACCATGCTAAAGCAGCTTGTTTAAGCCCATAAATGGCCGCGTTTAAGTCGCAGTACTTTATTTTCCTGCCCTTGGCTTTGAAGCCCTCATGTAACGTCTACCACGGACGTTAGCCTGACTTAGGCCTCGTTGATTGCGGCGATCCTAAGCGGTCGATAGAAAAGGCGGTTGGTAATAGCGTCTGGGTACTCAGCTGGGTGAGGGGCTAGATCCCCGTTGAGGGCGATGAAGGCGTGTAAGTCCTCCGCTTGAGGAACGTTAACTGGGGGGGTCTTCGACCGGGGACTATAGTGTCTCCACGAAGGATGGTCGACGATATAGATGTAGCCGTACGGCTTAGCGACTCGCTCGTTGTGATAGAGGAATACTTGATGATACTGCGATCCAACTGGATAGGTGTCCACTGCCCGCGAAGGGGAACTCGGGATAAGCTCACGGGGATCCCTGGTCTAAGGGGATATGCCGGAGAGGACTCACTTCAAAGGGAGGAGAGCCCTGTAGACGAAGAAACAGAGAAGATGGTGGTATTGAAGAAGACCAAGATGGCGATCCTGGTCTTCCACGACTACTACTTATACAGATACGCGCGTGGCTTTCAAGCGCCGCTCTGAACTATCCTACCAATAGCGTAAGTTAGAGCAACCCTAGTACAGCTATCCTAGGACTGAGTCACATCGAGTCATGATCCGATCCGTTATCAGTACACAATCACCATGCGCCGGAGCTTACCCGGCTGACTGATCCAATAAGTCCATGACGATATATCGCTGACATGGTGTCATCCCCGAGCGTCAGTGTCCACATTCCGGGCCGAAACGTACATCACCCCCTTTTCAGGATCGGGCACCAGACCGACCGCGGCAGATCTCCTCTCGGAGGCGCGCGGATCCGGCTCCCTCTTCGATATCCGGGACAGTAAGAGTCCCTCTCGTCCTTGATACCTTGATGGCGTTGGCGCGTTGAGGCGGAGTACGCACTCCCGGCGCATGCGTCCGATCTTGTCGAGCTCGTCGATCTTCTTCTTGAGCTCCTGCCTCCTCTCGCCGCGTAGCCCGCTTGGAGGCAGCGGTAGCGGTGGACCTCCGCCGTGACCGTCAGGTCGTTCAATAGCCATACAGGCCATGTCGACCGACTCGCGGTAGGTGCTGTCCTGGTCTAAGAAGACCAGGTCGTCGTCGTTGTAGGTGGGCGTGGGGTCGTCGTAGTTGGGGGCGGCGTGCACCGATTTGCCGTACGCTGGGTCGCTGCCATCTGCTGTAGGCGAGGACGAATGGATCCGCCGTAAAGACGAGCTGCGTATACCGAGCTGGGTGGCAGCCGGCCTTGAGCGTCGCGAATCTGGAAGGGGATGAAGTGTACTCCCCTGTTGTGGTGGAATCCGCAGCGGTGGCGGAGTTTCCCACGCGAGATCGGGAAATTGGAACTGTGTTTCCTCCAGACGGTAGAGGCGGCGTCTCTCGGATCTCTCCGAGGGGGGGAGAGTGAGTGGTTCCCCTTCCGTGCTGCATAGTGGTGGGGTTTCGTCGTGAGTTTCCGTGAGGTGAGATCCCATATGTGAGATGTTGATTGAGGGGGCAATGCTCCTAGCGACAGGTACCGGTCGTATGCTCGATCTTCTTGTACCTGAGCCTCGTCTTGACGGGACGGAGGTCTCGTGGGAACATAGCCTTGCGGAGACGGGGCTTTCGTGTGCCCGCTGCTGTAGGTGTTGGCGAAGGAAGAAGGGATGGAATGGGGGGTAGTTGGACGACTGGGGCTGGGTTGAACGGACTGGGCAGGGCGACAGGGATGGTGATGGTGGGGGCGTTCTGATGATGACAGGGGGCTGGACTGAGGATGGGTAGTAGGTCGTCGAGGGACATAGTGGACTTGGACTGGGGATTGGGACATGAGTGGATGGGAGTGGAAGAGAGGTAGATGGGGACGTCTCTTGGAAAAGCCCTGCGTTATATGTGTTTTCTCTGGCGGTGTTTAAACGTTTGAACTCCCTTATCGCTTCATCAGCGAATACGTCATCCTTCGAGACCCATTGGTTATCGGAATCCGGGTAATCCGCGCCATTTGACCAAATACTGCAGTTTCTTTGTCCCTGCCGAAGCGCCGAGAGTCTAGAATCTTCTCGACCTCGTATTCTTCTTCGCCATCAATCAAATCGTGGCGCGGTGCGCTGATAGTTGGGGCCCGTGTGGGTGGGAGTTTCCGGCGATAAGGAGGCAGAAGGTCCCTAATGGAATAACTGGGATGAATGCTCCACTGCTGTGGAAGTATCTAATCGATAGTTGACTGCGGACATCACCTGAATGACCTTAAAGGGGCCGTGTCCTTGGGCGCAAGCTTGTGGTTGGTTGGTTGGTGCGTAGGTGCGCCCTTCCGAGCCATACTAAGTCCCACGATGTGGTACTTGTGCGTTATCTTTGGTGGCTTGATCCACCCCTGCTGCGCTTTTACCTCATCAGTTCCTGGGCGCGGCATTCTAGCCTCTTATGAACTGTTTGATGGCGGCAGTTGCTACCTGGGGAGGAATGGGAGAAGGTCGATCGATCAGTCGGCGCGTGGGTTATTAACCCCATGAGGATGTTTGAAAGGGGATGCTTTTTGTGGATTCGGTTAGGCCAGTTGTTTATGCGTGAATTCTGCCATGGGAAGGTAGTGAATCCAGTCGTCCTGCCGTTCGTTGACCCAGAAGCGCAAGTATTGTTCTAACCACTGATTGGTGCGTTCCGATTGTCCGTCCGTTCTGGGGTGATAAGCCGTGGAGATGTTTCTGTTCGATCCCCAGTATTTTGCATAGCTCGCGCGTGAATTTGGACGCGAATCGCGGGTCTCTATCACTGATAATGCGTGCCGGTAGTCCGAATCGGGAGAAGACGTGTTTTACGTACAGGGCCGCGGTTCCTTCCGCGCTTATCTCTTCTAGGCAGGGGATGAATATGGCTGCTTTGAGCAGTCCGTGGTCTGTTACTGTCAGTATTGTGTCGCAGCCGTCTGCTTGTGGCAATTTCGTGATGAAGTCCAATGCTAATGGTTTCAAATGGCATGGCTTCTGGTTTGGGAATATGGGGCTGCAGCGGCGCGCGTGTGGGTCGGATTGTTGACCTTGATTCGTTGACAGTCCGCGCATCCTTTGACCGTAATTTGTACTTCCTGTCGTAGACCGGGCCACCAGTAGTATCGTTCGACCATTTTGATCGTTCGGCTGATTCCTGGGTGTCCATGTACCGGTGGATCGTGATGGGCCTGAATGATGTGTCTTCGTTCGATTTGATCCCCTGTGACTGCGGCGCCGTCCGTCTTTGTACCATGTGCCTTCGATTTTTTTGAGTTTGTGAGGGTCGACCCATCGTCGGATGATTTCTTCGTCTTGGGTGTATATTGGGTTCGTAGGTTGCATTTCCGCGACAGTTATCGTGTTTCCGAGTCGTGTTGGGGTCTTCGGTGGTGTCGATCTTGCTGCCCTGACGAAGATGTGATCGGGTAATACCGTAACTTGTTCGTTGTCGTGGTCTCCTTGATCGTAGTCCGGCCGTCTGGATAGTGCGTCTGCTCGTCCGTTGGCTGTGCCTTTAATGTGGTGAATCTCTAGGTCATATTCGGAGAGTTCGAGTACTTCCCGGGCTACGCGTCTCGATATCTTTTGGGGGAGGATCTCCAGGATTTGCAGGTTCATGTGGTCCGAGAATACCTTGATTTTGTGTGGTGATCCTGCCAGGCTACTGCCTCCATTGCGTAATGCTTTGACTATGGCGAGTAGTTCCAGATCGTAGATGTCGTAGTTTCGTTCTGCGGCGTTGAGGGTGTTTGAATAGTACGCGATAGGGTGGCGTTTGTTGTCTTCGCCTCGTTGGAGTAGTACAGCTCCTATGGCGTATCCTGATGCGTCGACTTCTAGTTCAAATGGTTTAGGTCTAGTTTCTGGGTGTTTGAGTACCGGTCTCTTGTGTTACTAGCTCCTTGAGTTTGTCGAATGCCTGTTGCTGTTCCGTTCCCCATGTCCATATCCGTGTCTTGCGGGTGAGTTTGTTGAGGGGTCGTGCGTGGGTGGCAAAAGTTCGAATGAAAAGCGCGGTAAAAGTTGGCAGAAGCCCAGGAATGATCGCACCTGTTTGACGGTTTTTGGGGTAGGCCATTCGCGTATGCCCGAAATTTTTGATGGGGTCCATGCGAATCACCCCCTTTCAATGATTACCCCCAGTAATCGAGGGAGGAAGAGTGGAAGGTGCATTTCTCCAGTTTCAGGTAGAGGTCGTGTTCTTCGAGTAGGTCTAAAACCGCGTGTACGGCTTCTGTGTGATCTTGTTCCGTTGTTGTTGTCCGCGATGCCGATGTCGTCCATGTATGCCCGTATGATGGTCCCCTTGCGTTCGAAGTATTCGATGAGCGGAGCGATGATGTAGTTCATCATTGCTTGGAAGGTGGCCGGTGAGTTTGTCTGCCCGAAGTACATGACCAACTGGTTCGTATAACCCATATTTTGTCTTGAATGCGGCTTTTTCTTGATCGCCGTCTTTGACGAGTATGTTGTTGTATCCCCATCGTACGTACAAACTTGGAAAAGATTACTCCACCACTCAGATCTGCGATGAGTTCCGGTATCAGGGGGAGCGGGTACTGGTTGCGTATGGTCCATTTGTTGATTACCCGGTAGTCCTGTACTGGTCGTAGTTTTCCGTCCTTCTTTTTGATGAAGAAGAAGGGGGATGCGTACGGGATTTAGAGGGTCTAATGTACCCTTTTGCCAGTTCTGCGTCGAGCCATTCCTTAAGTGCTTTGTCCTCTGCCTGGTTCATCGGGTAGATTTTACAGTCGATGTGATCGGGAGCGTCCGGTTGAATTCGATTGCGTGATCCCATGGTCTGGAAGGCGGGAGACGGTGTGACTCCTCTTCGCTGAAGACCTTGGCGTGTCGTTTATATTCGTCCGGGATTTCCTTCTTCTCTGTGTACTGTTGTGCCGTGATTGCTAGTTCCGTTGCCGTAGTTCGTAGGTGGATAGGTAGTGAGTCCCTCTTCCAGGTCGGCGAGGATATGCTCCTTGTGTTGGTCCATGCATTGTTCGAGGGTTTGCCGTAGTTGTTCCATCGCTGATCGTGCCGTGAACAGTCTGAGCGGGTTGGTCGGTTCGTATAATGATAGGGTACTGTTTCGTGTCCAAAGTTGCCCGTGGCCCAAGTGAATTCTGGGTTGGAAGGTGGCGAGCCAGGGTACCCGAGTATGACGTCTTCCTCCTCCGAACGTCCGTGATGAAGAATGGGATTGTTTTGACTTTCCCATCTGTCTGTACGTTCAGAGCGTGTAGTGGGTGATTTTCCCAACCTTTGTTGTGCTCCCAATCGATGTTCCAAATGTTGCGGGGGTCGTTCTAGTTCTTTAATCCCATGCCCATTTGTTTGGCGAAGTTGGGATGCATAAAATTGTTTAGTGGCTCCTGAGTCCACTAATGCTTGTTTGTCGGCCATTGAGTTACCTCCGTGCGGATCGAAACTGAAACATGCATAGATCGATAGCGTGTTATGAACTGCGAGTTACAATTGAGAAGCCCTCACCACAGGCCGATGGGTTCAGGCTCGGGAAAAATCCGTCCTCAGTCCATTCCCCCATCTGATTGTGAAGCTCCGCCATCTTGCCCATCATCAGGGTCATCGGCGTGTCGGGTTTCTTGGGGTGGTGTGGTCGGCTCATCTAAGTTGATGAGCGGTTTCCTCCGCTAACGCTGGGTGGTGCGGTAGGGACTTCTTCTATGTAGGCGCTCCGTCCTTGAGGAGGCCCACTAAATCCTGGTCGTGGTGGCGAGGCTGGAAACAATCGCGTGAGAAGTGGCCTTTGCGTCCACAGTTGTAGCATGAGACTTCCTTAGCGTTAAAGACAACCGCGTCCTCCGTGTCCGCGTTGGATAATCCTCCCCCTGGGTGAATTGGGGGGCGGTTTGTCGCGATGGTTGATTTCTGGGCGGTTTGGGGTCGCCCACTTCCGCCACTGCGGGCTCGAATTCTTCCTGGGGTGGGTGTCCATTGCATCCGGGTGGGTTTTGGGTATTGGCGCCATGCCGGTTGGGTTGGGCCTTTGCGGTGCTTGGAAGCGCATCTTGCTGTTGCTTGGGACGTGGGGCTGGGAGTAGTCGTCCGAACCCGTCTTGCCTGGCCTTCATGTGAAGGTACTTCTTTTGCTGCTCGATTACGGCAGTCTTCCATTGCGAATAGTTCCTGGGGTCGTGGAACTGGTAGGAGTTGCGATAGAGGTCCATGGTTATTCCCCTCGTAAATTTGTCGAGGACCAGTGGGTCAGCTAGGCGATAGCCAGCGAAGCGGACCGTTTTCTCCTCGAATTTAGTCACGTAGCTGTCGATATCGGACCCCGTCATGCGGAAGCCCTTGTCCGCTCTAGGCGAGCGTTTTCTTGTTCGAGGTTGTCGCGGAACTGCTTCTTGAAGGCGATTTCGACACCACTCCAGAGCCATGGATCGGCATTGGTCTGGCTGTTTGTCGAGCCATTCTTGGGTCTTGGTGGCCCATTCAGCGACAAGGTCCCCTTGAAGATAGGTGAGAAACATCATTGCTTTGGTGTAGGGGAAGTTTAATGTTGCGATTGAATTTGTTAACCCCCCGCAAATCGGTTCCACTGGGCTAGGAATGCTTCGGCTTTGTCCCGTTCCCCTTTGAATACGGGTGGCTTCCTTTCCGACGAATCGATCGGTGAGTTTTGGAGGTGTTGGTATGCCGAGGATTCCTGTCGGGTTTCCCCTCCGGGGGCCATCGCCTCCCCTCCGTCTCCGTCCTCCGCCGTGGTGTTGTCTTTGTCATCTCCCGGGTCTCCCCCAGGAGGTGGGTCGGCGTGACGCGGGTATTTGGTGTCAAATAGGGCAGTGCCTATGCGCATTTCTTCGTGGGTTATCGTCTGTGTTTGGCTCATGAACTGGAATGGACTTAGCGATAAGTTCCAAGGCTTCTTCTTCTTGTTCGTCTTTGAGGACGTGGATTTCTTCGGGGTTACTCGCGAGTGATGGGGAAGGTGCTGGTGTTTTGGGAGTAGGGGATCGAGCTGGTTTCTTCTGTTTCTCCGTCGATAAGTCCCCACTGGTCAGCGGGTTTACTAAGTTCGCTTTGCGAATGTCGAGGGTTGAGTGCGGATGATGCAGGTTTTGTGACTTGAAATTTGTTGTGGGCGTCGCTCCAATGGATCTCGGTCCAACAGGTAAAGTCGAAGTTGAACTCGACTGGGATAATTGTGTTGTCGGTCTGGTGGGTCAATGTAATAGGCGACATAATCCAGGGATTTCAGCGTATCGTCTTTCCAGAAAGCGGATTGAAGGTATCTTTTGGGAACGTTGCGTTCTCCTCGTCGGTCGATGTAGTAGGGGCGAAAGGGCACCCAGGAGGTCTTTGGTATTTAGGATTGGCCACGGTGGATCTTGGTCTTAAGGTAACGTCTACCACGGACGTTAGCCTGACTTAGGCCTCGTTGATTGCGGCGATCCTAAGCCTGGTCGATGATAAAGGCAGGTGGTAATAGCGTCTGGGTACTCAGCTGGGTGAGGGGCTAGATCCCCGTTGAGGGGCGGATGAAGGCGTGTAAGTCCTCCACGTGAGGGAACGTTAACTGGGGGGTCTTCGACCAGGACTATAGTTCTCCACGAAGGATGGTCGATGATATAGATGTAGCCGTACGGCTTAGCGACTCGCTCGTTGTGATAGAGGAATACTTGATGATACCTGCATCCAAATGGATAGGTGTCCCACTGCCCGCGAAGGGGAACTCGGGATAAGCTCACGGGGATCCCTGGTCTAAGGGGATATGCCGGAGGACTCACTTCAAAGGGAGGAGAGCCCTGTAGACGAAGAAACAGAGAAGATGGTGGTATTGAAGAAGACCAAGATGGCCGATCCTGGGTCTTCCACGACTACTACTTATACAGATACGCGCGGGCTTTCAAGCGCCGCTCTGAAACTATCCTAGACAATAGCGTAAGTAGAGCAAACCCTAGTACAGCTATCCTAGGACTGAGTCACATCGAGTCATGATCCGATACCGTTATCGTACACAATCACAATGCGCCGGAGCTTACCCGGCTGACTGATCCAATAAGTCCATGACGATATATCGCTGACGTGGTGTTCATCCCCGAGCGTCAGTGTCCACTTCCGGGCCGAACGTAACACCTCAGGTTGTTCCATGTATAGCTCTTCATCGAGCTCTCCATATAGGAAGGCAGTTTTGACGTCTAGTCCAGTGATGTGCCAATCCTCTAGCGCTGCAAGCGCGAGCATCATCCAGACAGTTCAAAGCGCACTACTGGTGAGAAGATTCTTCATAGTCAACGCCCTCAACCTGAGAAAAGCCTTTGGCAACAAGCCGGGCTTTCTTGCGACCATCAGTCTTTTGATCAAGACCCATCTGTTTTTTTATGATCTTCCTCCCTTTAGGAGGGTTCACAAGCTCAAAGACATTACGTCTGCGAAGTGCCTCAAGTTCCTCGCGACAAGCAGTCTTCCATTCCTTTTGTTGCGCTGCAGGCATGCGCATTATATCCTTATAGGTCCCACTCCCGTATATTGGAAGTGTCTAGTGGTTCCAGATCATTAGATGGAACTGCTTTGGCAAGCAGATGATCTAGGAATTTTACTCCCCCTTCCTGAGCAAGGTGTGACAATAAATCATCTACTTCATCCTCTGAGGGTTCTGGCGGAGCTTCACTCTCAGCAGGTGGAGGGTCAGGGTTTGTCTCAGGAAATCCTCCTGGAATCTGCCTTTGCCCTGGCGTACTATCAGTCCTGGAGCGACCAGGCTGTGTTCCAACCATTTCTTTCCACTTGCTACTCCGCTCAACATCTTTTGTTATTTGTGAGGGGGTGCCTGTCTTCCCCATAGACGTTGTCAGGACGAGTAGGTACTTTCCTCAAGTGCGCAGACCGTCGTGGTAGTGCTGGTTCTGGCGCAGGAGGCGGAGGTGGTTGCGCTTCTGGCTCCTCTGGTGCCACTGAACCGCCGTCGCGGTCTGGCGCATCTCCCTATTCTGCCTCTGTTTAGGGGGACGATGAGTAGGCATATCATCGTCAAAACCACTTGGAATGGGCTGTGTAGGTGACTGGTCATCCTCCATAGGAGGTTGATCATCTACTGGCTCATTGACACGGGTTGTACCCCGCACCCTTTGCGTCTCACACTTAGGGTAAACAGTCTCATCAAATAAAGCAGTAGTGCTGGTGAACACCGTGTTTATTGCTGATCCGCATGAATCTATATGCTTTTATGCCCTCAGTATGACCAATATAGATCATTTGTTCACTCTTTGGGTCAAGTTTGTTTGATCTGCGATCTTCCGGTATGTGCACATATGCGCCACATCCAAACACTCGTAAGTGCGAAATACTAGGTGCTTCACCATGCAAGCTCATATAGGGTGTCTGCCAATTAAGGCGACTTATTGGAGTCCTATTGTAGCAATGTACTGCATGTAGGACCGCGAATTCCCACCAGGATTGAGGGAGACAGGCTTCAAGGCGCATAGCCTGAGCCTTATCCATACAAGTACGCATAAAGCGTTCAGCGCGACCATTCTGTTGGGGGGTATGCGGTGCACTTTGTAGGATAGTAATACCCATATCTTTCAGTACCCTAGTAAACTCATCAGACTTGTATTCTCCTCCAGCGTCAGACATCCCACTGTTTAATAGTGGTGTTATGCTGATTTTTGACCATGGCAACAAACTGCCTTAATGCATTAATGGCCTGCGCTTTAGTGCATAGAAGCACGACCCACGCATAGGAGGAAAAGTCATCAAAGAAACTAATAAAGTATTTGTATTTGTGGTACGAGTCAACTGGGAAGCTCTTAAGATCGGAATGAATCTTTTCAAAGGGCTTCTTTGCACGCGTATCGGAGGGTTTATGCGATGAAGCAGGCATTTTCCCTTGAGCGCAACCAGGACATATGGGTGTCTCTGAAGAATATTTAAGGTCCTTAGGGAATCCCTTAGTGTGATCCTTGGCACGATGTAGTACTTCCTTTGAAGGGTGTCCTAAACGTCTATGCCAGATGTCATAGTCAGCAGTATAGATGGTACTATGGGCTACATGTACATCTTTAACATGCGTGACTTCAGCATCAAGCCAGTAGAGTGTGTGACCGTCTGCTAGGGGTTTTGTTTGTATTATAGGCGTAGTACTGCCTCTAGAAATAGAGATATATGCTGCGAATCCCCTTGAACGCGCAATCCCTGTTGAAGGAACTCCCCCATAGACAATAGCTTAGTTGTCATCTGTGGTATGTGAAGAACAGGGTATATGCGTGTAATACGCTCTGTTTTAACACCCTTATGTTCTACAGTATGCTTCAGTAAGACTGAGCCTTGGCCTTGTACATAAAGAGCATGGGCTGCAGTCTTTACCATAGGCTTTTGCGATAGGGGGGTATAACTTATAAAGTCCAGTTTATTGTTGGTAAAATGTGCCGACGCACCAGAGTCAAGTAACCAAATAGGTTCCTGCTCTGTTTGACTTCGCTTTCCCTTACATTTCGAGCAAAAAACATAATCCAGACCATGAGCGCATTGATTCGCGCTATTGACAACTTTATTTACAAGCGCACTGTAACTATGATTTCTAGAAGCGCCAATCGGCACCTTCTCCAGTAGCGCTGTAGAGTGGTCAGATTTGCCAATAGGAGGAGGGAAAGTTACTAACCCATCCTCATAGGGAGTGAAGTCATCTTGTCCAACTGCGCTAGCGAGGTCATTATAATCGTCCTCATCTGCGCTACCCCAATCCAGAGAAATGTCCGGAGAGGGGGCACGGATTTTCTCCTTTTGATGGAAGCCTTCCCACATTTTGGTTATTTCAACCGCAGTAGGACTGTCTGGGCATTCCTCAATAGGCTCAACCGTGCGGATGGGCTCCTTGCCCTTGTCTTTACGTGCCTTTTGCTCAGAAGGCGAGACTAAAGGGGTCAAGGTTAGTTCAGGAGTGTCTGGAGGCGAATTAAAGGGCGCACTGCAGCCTGTAGGGAGGTCCTCATCCTCATCTGACATTTCCCAATCTTCCGCGAAGGTGTTCAGGTTCTTGGTCCACGGGGAATCCGCGACCATTTGTCCAAGACGCTGCTCAAGCGTCTTCACCGTCTGTACTGTACCAGGAGTTTCTAAGGCCTGGGTAACGTCCAGAGCCTTGTTAAAGGACTTATAGTGTCCTGGTACACCGCTTCTTCGCAGGAGGGGCGGAGGAAATGCGCTGCTCAAGCCCAGAAGGCGAGATATGCGCGATAGTAGTAGAGGTGGGCGCTGGGAGCGCCGCAACATCGGCAATGTGAGTATGTCCTTGCGTGTGTTGCTTTTTGAACTTCTTGCCGGCGCGTTTACTACGCTGGCGGTGGTTCCCTCCCTGTTGCTGTTGCTGCTGCTGCTGCGGTTGATTACCGCGCTGCCTGTTCTGCTGGCCTGAAGAGCCTTGCTGCTGCTGCTGGAAGTCAGGGTCATTACGCTTGCGCTTGACCGCCGACAACTTGTTGGCCGACTCCCTATTGGAAGGTTGGCCTTTGGAACGCTTGATTTCCCACTGGTTGACCGCCGCAGTACGGATGTCGGTCAGAGTAAGATGCTTTGCCGAAGTGCCCGACATAAGGATAGGGACAAGGGATGACTCCCATTTGGCTGGTAGTTTCGAAAGAAGCATCATGGCCTGAAGGCCGTCGGGTACTTTCGCAGAATTAGCGGCAAGGTGATCGTAAATGGTAGCCAGTTCATCGATCTGGGGGCCAGGGTGCTTGGCGTATTCCAGACGGAAAGTCATGGCACGCTTGAAGTCCTGATAGACGTTAGCAGCACTAACACCCCCGTACTGGGACTTGAGATGTTCCCAAACAGTGCGAGCAGTAGCATATTTTTCAACCTGGCGTTGAATAGCCGGTGAAAGGCGCAGCACGATCGAACCCAAGGCATGATCATCATCAGTAGCCCAAGCATTGTACGCCTCAATCTCCGTAGGAGAGGGAGCGTCTTTATCCTTGTAAGCGGGATAGGTGCGTCTCCCAGACACTATATCCCACAGCGCAGAAGACTTCAAGAAAGCCTCCATTTGCTTAGCCCAAATCTGATAGTTGTTACCGTCAAGGACGGGGACAAGAGTAGTAAGAGTCGACATTGTTGATAGGTTTCTGTGTAGAGAATAGTCAGCACCGTATGCGACTAATAACAGAAAAATAAACCGGCATAGTCTCCCCCTACAAGGAGACTAATGTCTGCCATTAAAGGCGACATACTAGCATAGTCCTCCCCATAGTAGGAGAGACTAGTGTCTGCCAATGAAGGCGACAACCCCACTACAGGTACCAAAAGGTAACCCGCCGTCGTTGCAGCCAATGAAGGCGCAAAGCGACTTATGGCAGGGCCCATAACCTGTTGCGCAGCAATACACGCAGTGTACAGGTTGACCCTTACCTGTGTAGAGAGCTTAGACGAGGCTTAGAGTGAAGCAGAGGAAGCTCAAGGTGGGGTGGAGAGAGATGTGTATAGGTACTCGCTCCTACAGTAGGATTTATATACTCTATGGTCCACCCATGTCCATTTGGGGATAAGTGATGAGTAGAGGCGTCCACAATATCGCGTTTTTAGTGTCGCCTAATGTCTAATCACCGGTGGACTCAGAATAATCCCATAAGGGGATTCTGTACGTGTATCGTATGACTAAATACTCCGAATTACGTGTATAGCGTAACTAATCGTACTCCGATTCCTACGTAATGAGCCTTATAGTAAGTATTACGGCTCAACATAAGCATGTTGTCTTTTTCTTCTCTTTTTGCCCTCAATGAGCTATCTTTGTTCTTTCACAATCGCAGGTTCGATATCCCTGATACAAAGAAAAATATAAATGCTAGTGTTGCAAACTGGCGTCATCGTCTCTCACCGCCCAACTCACCGCCTCCCGACTTGAAGAAACAGAAGGTTCTGTCAGTGAAGGTGGGCACTATCGTATCCAAAGTTACCTCTAAGGCCAAATCCACCTCTGCCAAGTCCGCTTCATGTGCGATCGTATCCACATCTACCTCTAATGTCCTTGCGAAACCAGCACGCAGAGCCAAACGTCGATATGAAGAACTCGAATCTGCAAGTGATGCCAGTGACGAGGTTGAAGGGATGGCGCTTGGAGGGATGGATGATGACTATGACGACGCTCTGGAGCAGGCCGCTGCTGTTTTGAGCCCCTTAAGGGCACCAGCCGCCGCACAAAAGAATAAGGTACGTCATTCATCCTCACGATAATCTGTTTACGGCTGTCTCATGGCATTGCAGAAAAGCCTCGACATACGCACTGGGATTGCAAGTCCCACTCAAACAAAGAAACCAAAGAAGCGAAACAACAGCGAACTCCCCGGTGGCGCGCTTGACTCTGGAAGGTGGTCGGGCATCTTCATACCTACTTTTCTTCGATACCTTGGCGGCATGGAGAAAGATATCTGGGCCTTCAAACGACAGAACGCCATGCATGTATTACAGGCGATTTGGAACACGGTTTACGCAGGAAGTACCAATGGGAGCATGTTGAAAATTAAGCATCTGGTCGAGATAGGCGGCGCCGTGCATGAAGTGGTACGGTAACTCGTCATATCCTTGACATACACTAAATCTTCTCAGTCCGTCCAGCGAGCCACAGAGTGGCGAAATGCAATTGGCGCAACTGGACTCTCCGTCGTTGGAGACTTCATGGATTCAACAGGTCTCGATACTACTGAAGCCCCGCCGGGAAGCCACAGACCAATTGCTCGCCGATGAGCGGTACGTTTATCTCAAAACGAAGGATGTAGTGGAAGATGGGGTGCCAGCGGTAAGAAAATTATCTTATATACGCCTGTGTGGTCATTGAAAAATATACTAGGTTAAACGTGCTGGTCGCTATCGAGGCCCGCTGGTAGTCCTCACGTTGGCGCAATGCTGGATCGATTTCGAGGGTTCTGTCGAAGTATCCAGTTACGTTGACGACGACGACTTCCCGTATGCGGCACTCGTTCTCAGCGCGACCTTGGTAAGCCTTGTTCATTGTACCATAATGATCAATCTACTTATGAAGCGCAGGTACATCGTGCTCTTTGGCTCTGGGCCAACGGATACATCAGCAAGGAGAGTTACGATGCCGCATTAAGCCAAAAGAAGAGCGGTATCCTCAAAGTGCTGGGCCCAGATGGCAAGTGCACGAAGACCACAAACTTCAGCAAAGAGCAATGGGAAGAGATCAGCGACATTCACGTCCGTGACGTCTGGTCTGTTGAGCAAGAGAAGCTTCAAGTCATCCGAGGAGACATTAACAAGGCTGTCGATCAGATCCGCAATCGCAAGCCAACTAAGCGCAGGGCAAGTAGAAGGGAAGCGGATCGGTCGGTGAAGAAATCTCGCGGCCTTGAACATGATTGCCGAATTGCTTCGTCTGATAGCGATTTTTGGTCTGTCCCTTTTTTTTTGGCTGTGGCTGTTCTGATCTTGTCTCCCTATTAGATGTTTCGCATGCGCGCGTTCTTACTGTGTTGTAAACTCATTTTGTTTGTCCCTCAGTTCAAGTTGTCACCGCGACCGGCACGGTATTCGTGCACTTTGTCCATCTTTTTGAAATACCAATTACTACATTTTGACCATTTCGTTCAACATGTGTGCCCCTAGGACCCACAAACAAGGTGGAAACATGGCGGTAAAGTATTGACTCAAGTATGGCAGGCAAGCGCATCTTTTTGGTAATACTAGCAGGTCAGGCTCTCCCTGTCCTCCCTTGCCATCCGAGTCCTTGCCAGCCATCATCACGTCATCCTTGCCCTCATGCGGGAGAATGAATCTGAATGATACAAGCGGCCTATATGCTCAAGGTTATTCCGAAGCGCAAGCTCTCCGGAACACTTCTCACGATCGAGACTGTCATTGGCCGAACCTTCAAGTTCTCGACCTGAGAGGGAACAATCGAGGGAACAATTTCATCCTTCAGGTAGTACGTGCCTGCTTTCGTGACAGCAGAAATTGTGCGTGAATGGTTTCTATGCTCAGGGCGATCAGACAATTGTACTCACTATGTACTGCAGGAGTATTACCGCTGGAGACCTCGATGAACTTGAAAGGCTTTACTACTAGTCTGGATGCGGTTCTGTTCTACATGGCTGAGCTCGTATACACTTCACTTCTGTCCTTCTCGATCATCCATCAACTTTCATCCACCAGCTCATAGCACTCGAACACAATTCAAGGGGTGACCCTCGCCCGTGCTCTTGTCCCCCTACACACCGCTGCCGGACTCGCCAATTGTAAGGATAGCTCGGTCACAGGCTGTAAAACTGCTTGTTTTCACCCAGTTTGGATCTCAACATTGTGTTCCCACGGCATCGTGTCAACACTCCTCGTCCTCGCACTTCTCCCATCCCTCCTCGCCACACGTTACTTCACTCACTTACCACTTGGGGTACAGGTCGGTCAGGTCCTTCGCCATCGCCTCTGCTACCTGCCCATACCACATCGCTACCTGACTTACTACTCCCACCTCCCGTACTTCCGTCTGCCCAAGTGTCGCCACCGTCCAACTCGTCCCCCGTGTTCTCACCCTCACCCTTGCCCTCACCTTTCGTGCCTCCATCTGTTCATTCACGGTGGCGATGCGAAGACGGCCACGGTGGCGACGCAAAGATGGCCACGGCGGCGACGCGAAGACGGCCACGGTGGCGACGCGAAGACGGCCACGGCGGCGACGCGAAGGCGGCCACGGTGGCGACGCAAAGACGGCCATGGCGGCGACGCAAAGACGGCCACGGCGGCGACGCGAAGGCGGCCACGGTGGTGACGCAAAGACGGCCACGGCGGCGACGCAAAGACGGCCACGGTGGCGACACGAAGACGGCCACGGCGGCGACACAAAGATGGCCACAGCGGCGACGTGAAGACGGCCACGGCGGCGGCGCGAAGACGGCCACGGCGGCGACGTGAAGACGGCCATGGCGGCGATGCGAAGACGGCCACAGCGGCGATGCGAAGACGACGTGAAGACAATCACAACGGCAGCGGTATCGACGACGACCATGACGGCGGCGACACTGGTGATGGCGAAGGCGGCGCCAGGGAGAGCTATGATGGCGATGATATTAGATAGTTAGTTATATTATGCTTTGTGCCGTAGTATAGTAGTAGTAATCCGTAGTACAGTAATACAAAACCAGTCAACCCCCGACCCATACCCGCAGGAACCCAGTACCCTTGCGGGTATGGGTTTTCCGGGTATGGGTAGCCCTCGTCAAGGTTCAAGTTAGTACCTGGGCCATTCACTAATTGTCAAGAAAAGTAAAGTACACTCTCGGAAAGCATTGTGGAAAGGTGAGAAAAGGTAAATAGAAAGACGAGGGGATTTCTTTTGGAAAGTAGGGGGTACTTTCCACTAAGTGTACTTTTATTACTTGAGGAAAGTGAAAAAAGTGCGAAAAGCACTAAAAAGAAAAACATATGTTTTCCTGATGTAGTGCCCACAGTCTTCTGCCCGGAAGCCAAGTTGTCTTTGCTGTGCTTTTGAGCATGCGATGCCAACGGCGATTTGGGGCCAGGGCTCAACTCAAGAGCCTGCTTCGCCGCATTCATGGGTGCCACCTCCTGATATCGCGGAATGGACGCAGTTGGTGCCGGGGGGTAGAGATTGTTGGAAAGGTTGGAGTGTGGAGAAGGAGCACGCGCAAAGCCCACCGCTGCCGCTGCCGCAGCCTCTGCCTCTGCTGCAGCCTTAGCTTCGAGTCGCTGAAAGCCCTTGGTAACCATGGCGTCGGCCTTCCAGTGAGCTGAACACAAGCGAAGGACTTTCTGCTCCACTTCAAGGTCGAGTATGGCTTGATCATACTTGTCCGGGAAGAACTTCTTGATGAGCGTCTTGCTCCATGGCTTGGATTTGTCAGTACACACGGCCGATCGAGGGTCCAAATCGGTGAACTCGAGGAGCTTCAGAATGATTATGTCTGCGGAGCGTCGTATGTTTGACTGTTCGAGATTCGAGAGCAAATTGCCGTTTGGACGGCGGAGAGCAAGACTGATCTTTGGTCGACTCTGGTTGGATTGCGTGATGATGGGGGGCCCCGGCTGGTCCTTTAAACCTTTGAAGTCCCAAAGCACAGAGTCCGGAAGACATCGTGGGCGCATGAGCGGAGCCTCCACACTTTCGAGGATGTCTTCAATAGCCTTGTCCATCATCATGTCGAATTTTGTGGGTTGAGAAGCGGAATCGCTTGGCCCCAATGACGATGCACGAGAGTTGGGGCCACAAGAATCTGCACGGCAAGAGCTCACACCGCGGGGTACCACTGCCACGGGATGTGAGTTAGTGATGTTAGAAAGTAAATTTGCACTGTGACGCACCTTGGTACATGTTAGGGACAGGGCCTTCACTCTTCGCCGCTAAGAGATCTCGTTCTGCGTACTTGGCAAGGACGGAGGACAGGCGGTAGTGGTCCTGGTGTAGGTTGCGGTAAAGGGGGTTGTCAAGAAGCTCGTTCTTGGTGAGCGCCGCAATGACATCAGGAGGGATCAAACAAAAAGAACTCTTGCGAGGAACCATTGAGTGGTTAGGACTGGAACGCAAGGTCAAGCCTGACATGTGGGAACGTGAAGGACCAAAACTGGTCCCAGAGTTGTCGAAGTTACGGTTGGTGTCAATGGTTGAGCGTTGTCCAGAAAAATTTATAGGGGGCCTCGACCTCAGTGGAGGCTTCAACCTACTATACTGGAAGCCCCCGTGCTGTGCAAATTCCTCGTCGTCTTCATCGTCACGGTCAGGTGGTGTGTCCGAGTCTGGTGGTAAATGTCCTGGGGCATGGCCGGCCACATGGAAGTCATCGTCATAGTCATCGTCAAAGTCAGACATCAAGGCAGCGTATACGAATAAGACTGGAAGAGTGTGTGTTGTTGCCGCAACGAGAGAAGTTGGGAATCAACTCCACAAGCACAAAGTAGAATGGGCACGTGCCCTTCAAGCTCCGCACCATTCCACCCACTTGCCCATGCCCTTGTGCTCGCCCGCTCCCCCTTGCACTGACTACGAAATACGATACTCTCATCAATCCTTGTGTCAATCGTGTAGCCATGACTTCAAGATACACCTGCCAGTGTTCCAAGTGCTATGGAACTTCAAAAATGGTCACAAAACGCACAATTGAGTCTCATCTGCGACAAGATCAAGGATTCCTCCAATCCCTCTCATCCAACACGGAATCAGCTGCTTTTGTGCGATCTTGCATAGATCAGACTATCCAACTCATTTCTCAACTCGAAGGGGGCATTTCACGGCCTGATACAGTGCCGGATTTTGTTGGATCTCGCTCAGAGGACCTGGAAGGTATTACTTATTATTATTATTATATTATTATTATTTAACCCTAAAGCGGCACAGATCCCTTACCTCAGCTGGGTAACACCCACTCCGAGGTCCACTCCGAGGATTCTGAGGATTATCAAGGGGAAGCTGTAGAGCCTGGTAGGTATATTTTAATATAAAGAGGTGCATCTGTGCTTATGGCTACACAATAATTAGATGATCTTTTTAGTCCTGATGTGGACCTAGGGATGGATCCCAATATCTCTGAGTCAGAGATGGATCAAGACCCTGTGGTTTCTGAGGCTGGTCTTGGCTTTGCGGGCTCTGATTCTGACTCTGATGATGAGGTGGATTTCCATCCTGCTGTATTTTCCTCCTCAATAGGGCATCTGGACACTGGCGCTGTTGGTTCTAGTGGCGGTGACAACTCTGGTGATGCTGCTGCTGACATTCCAGAAGTTGTGAGACGGCTTCGGGCACAGCTTTTATCAGATTACACCCCACCCAATCACCCACCTGTTGATGACTCTAGGGGTCGGTCACTAACCCCAGATGAAGAGCTTTCTTTAAAGCACTACATTGCATGGGTCGACTCTCGTGGCACTGTCAAGGCATACAGGCTCCATGCCCAGGTCCTTCAAGAGGCCACAGGCACTGAGATTCTTAGCCTATATATGGTGCGGAAGCTTGCTGTAGAGCTTACGGGGCTGTCTTCTCAGCTGGTTGACATGTGTCCCAAAAGCTGTATGGCTTTCACTGGAGAGTTTAAAGACCTCCGTTCACGCATCCATATTCGCGACAAACGCCTTGGGCCTTGCAGTGAGCCACATTATGACAAGAATGGTCACCCAAGAGCCCAAATGCTTTATACTCCCATCACACCTGTTATTCAGTCATTTTATATGAATCAGAAGACAGCAAAAGCTATGCAATATCGACATGAGCATCTGCAAAGGGCTCTGAAAAACCTAAAGCCTGATTCTTTCCCCACCATATACTCAGATTTCTCTGACTCCATTAGCCATCTCAATCACTCCCACTTATTCCAAAACCCCACTGACACTGCTATAACCATTTCAGGTGATGGCACTCAGCTTACTATGAAGAAGCAGTCTGATGTATGGGTCCTTATTGTCACCATTTTGAACCTTCCTCCCAACATGCGATCCAAAGCTGCCAATATCATCATTCCACTTGTCATTCCTGGACCCTCTTCACCTGGAAATGTGGAGTCATTCATTTATGTCCTATATGAGGAGCTTGCAAAGCTTAGTGCTGGTGTATGGTCCTTTGATGCATATTCAGGAACATACTTCCTTTTGAAGGTCTTTCTTTGTGGTGTTCTTGGAGATATGCTTGGTTCTGCAAAACTCAGCAAAATGGCTGGACATATGGCTAGATATGGGTGTCGTTTTAGTATGGTGCAGGGTGCACGCTCTAGCAGGGAAAGAGGTATACAACATTATACTATTATATTATTTTATCTCACTATTTCATCTTATAGGTGCTAAATCTCAGTACTACCCTCTCTCTTCACCACAGAGCCAGGAGATTAATGGCGATCGCCCTCATTTTAACATTTTTAGCCTGCCAATTCGGACTCTAGAGGGCTACTGGAGAACCATTGAGAGGCTTGAAGCTGCAAAGGGAAATGAAGCACAGCGCACAGCAATTGTACGGGAAACTGGTGTCTCTGGTCTTCCCATTTGTGCAGCCAGCCCTGCCTTCTCACATCCATTTTTTTTCCCACTCGATCCCTTTCATCTCTTCTATGAAAACTGCATGCCACATATCTGGGATATATGGGTCTCATTTAGCTCTCAGTCAGAAAGTGTTTTTATGGGTCAAGATATGGCTTCAAAGCTTGGAGCAGAGGTTGAGAGTGCTATAGCAACATTACCCTCATCCTTCTGTGGACCTATCCGGGATCCATTCAAAAAGCGACAAAGTCAGTACAAGATATATGAGTGGATGGCCCTCCTCCACTGGTATATTGTTCCTATTGCATCAGAGCTTGGATTCAATCCAGAGGTGATCAAGAACTTTGCCATATTCTCAAATGTGGTGGAGTATGCTATGACAGCTGTCCCTCGAACACAAGATGATTTAGCCAAGCTCCAGAGCAAGATTGTCCTTTTTCTTCAAGGATTTGAACACCTCTATGTTGGCAATGATCCATCCAAAATTTCCCGCTGCAGACTATGCATCTTTCAGCTTATTCATATTCCCTTCCACATTTCCTATAATGGCTCTGTTAGATTTGGCTCTCAAGCTACATGTGAGCGGACTATTGGAGATATTGGACATGGCATAAAGTCAAAAAAATCCCCCTTCAAAAACATTGCCTCATACAAGACAGACAAGCAGTCTGTTAGAATCCTACATCTCTCTTATCCAACACTCTCCCCAGGACCTGAAGCAAAGGCTCAAAGGACTTCACTGTTCAGAGAATTTCCTATCACCAACAAGCAGAAAAATAAAGACCCTGGCTTGAAGGGCCACTTAAAGGCAATTCTGTCTTATCCTGGAATAAAGCCAGATTCCACATACTTGCGCTGGGGAAAGTGCCCTCTTCCTAATGGTATTACCCTTACAAGCCAGCTCTTTGAACTTTCAAAAAGGTCCTCTTCATGCTCCTCAAAGTACTTTGAGGCTCAGCTAGGGCTGTTACAGTCAGAAGATAAGCCTATAGATGAAACAGAGATAGAGGTGGAGAAGACCAAACCAATCTTTGGAGAGGCATTGGCCTTCTATACTATTGGTGACCTCTCCCTTGTTGTCTATCATCCATTGGTAGAGAGCCATCAAAAGTTTGGGAGATGGTCTGGAAGGTGGTCATCAGAAGTATTTCCCCTTGAGACATCAGCAATAGTCAGCCTTATTGGTATTTGGACTTACAAAGACCGTGTTCACATTTTGCGAAGACACCCAGGACTTACCCTACTGACCCCAGACGAATGTGGTCTTGATGGTGACATTGACTCAGAGATGTCGTACTAGAATCACCTGTATTTACCAATGTGTTTAGTTATGGAAACAGCAATAGTGGAAATGACATACCAAATCGAACTTCTGAAGCGAAAGTGTTGAGGCGCCATCCAGAACTTGTGGGGCGGCCTGTAAATGTTAGTCCCCAAACACCTGGAAGAACGGGTTCATCGGCGACCCAAACGCGACGACAATCCTGTGCCGCGCCCATTCCTGCGCCAGGCTTCACGCTCATCTTCCACACCAGGGCCGCGCGAAAGCCCCATCTCGCCTGCCTCGACCGTCACGCACCCGACGACGGCACAGACCCGGATGGTCTTGAAGAAAGGACGCAGACCGAGACAACGAGTCTGGAGGGTTTGTCGATGCTTGTTTGGGGCATCGAGGTGGGCGACAGGACTCGATGCCCTGGGCGGAGGTGTTGATGAACTAGACGAAGGAAGCACACGTGCGTCGCGAAGCACGTACCCGCTGTAGAGCTTCACCGTGCTGAGCACGACGATCCAGTAATGCCCATGTAGGATCGCGCTGCACGATCCGGTACACGATAAAGACGGCCAAGGGGCCAGCACCGAGCACAGTGAGGGGTTCGAGGGAGACGGCGGTTGGGTCAGCGATGCTCCAGCGTGTATCCACCGTGGCGTATTCTGCACCCTATCCACACTATGAGAGGATCAGCGAAGTGGGGATGGGGGGGGTCGCTACGCACATACCTGGGCGAATGCACCCGAAGACGCGTCCACTCAAAGGTAGACAGTCCTGCTGTCGTAATCTCTCCGGGGTTCCGTAAATGATAGTATCTGAGAAGCGTTATGTTCAGTGTCGAATTAAACTGGGAATAAGTATGCTCACCGAAAATTGCATGGGTCGAACAACCTTTGCTGACCAGCGCTGACCAGTTCGAACTTGCGATTGAATGGTATTTGTTTAGACAGAGAGCGATTTGATTGAGTCCTTGCTTGGCGACAAAGGACGACGGCTTCACGAATGTGATCGATGGCTTTGTGACCAGGCCTGGAATCACGGGCATGACCACAACAATTGACCTCAAGACAGCCTATGTTGCGTGTGATGAGATGTTTGGGAATGGGGAGAGTGAATGGCTGTAGCAGGGGCAAATCGCCGAGAAGTGTCGGGCTGGCACTTTGAGGTCGTGGTCCACGAGCGTCCGGTCAGAAGTTTAGAGGTACGAACGTCAGCGGTGGCTGAATCAGCACAGCAGCTGTAGGCTGAGGGGGTCGAAGAAGCTTGGCCATCATGTCGTCCAGAGACGTTCGTGGTCTCATCGGCGTTGGCGCAATAAGCGTCGGTGTCTCTGCGCCGCATTCTATCTCACCATTCTCTGAGACAGTCTGATCGCAGGTCGAAGTGTCAGACCCAGAATCAAAGAGTGACTCTGGTGGAGGAGACGGCGCTCTCGCACGAGTCTGTGCATCTGCTAGCCTGTTAATCAAATCCTCGAGACGTTGCAACCGTTCAACCAGCTCTGTGTTATCTTGTGTTCGGGGAACGCGCTGACGAAGCTCGTCCAAGACGTGATTTGTTGACAGTTGGCCATCCCACAGGGCGTCTGTTTGCCCCTTGACAGTGTCTAAGACAGTCGCAGATGCTGGTTGATGACTTCACAATCTATGCCCGGAGTCGTTGGTACGGCCCTGACAGTTGCACTTGAGACAGCTGATGGCGTAGGTGACACAGATGGGGTACGAATAACTCGCTGGGTCATGTCACTTGATGTCCGGGAGAGATATTCACCTGACGAGGGAGGTGAACGCGTGACAGGCTGTGAGTGGAAGCATCTCAGACGATGGGGTGACGAAAGGTACCGACGACGATGGAGGAGAATACGATATAGGGGACGATGAGATAGACTGAAGACGACTCCCTTGGAACGTCCGGCTCAGTCTCAAACAACTTCGGTCTCTAACGGCTCGGATTCTAATGGCTCAGACCCCAACAAACTGGAATCGTCAGAGTGGTGTGATGACAGGAATGATATACTGGAGCTCAAAGAGCTCGGAGAGCGTGGGCTATGTGGGGGTGGCGTCAACGGGATGGCGATGACCCCTGGACTCGCTTTGCTGGTCACCGTGGGGGGGATGGAGGGATAATCAGGTGCTCCACGAGGTCCGCCGAAAGATACGACACTGCTTCCTTCAATAGAGCGATCTTTGAGGTGAACAGGAGGGGGTGGTACAACTTGTGGAACCTCCTTTTCATGCATGTAATCAGCCAGATTGCTGAAGTTCGTTTTGGATTTCTCCGAGATGGTCGTGAACGCCTTGATTGTCGCGTTGCCTGTCATTCTCTACACCATGTAGGTATTGAAGGAGCCGGTTGATATCATCCGTGATACTGACACTCGGACCCTCGGACGGTGGCCTTTCTGATCGTGCCCATTCAGACGGAGCTCGTTCAGTGGGCGCCACTTCCGAGGGTATGGTCAGTAGATCAGAATAGGCGGACGGAGTACTACCATGAGGGCTACTCATGCTAACACTCGCAGAAGCAGTTGGCGTCGATAACAATGAAGGTGTCCTCGGAAGAGGAATGTTCGCCAGCGAGATCTGTGGAGTTGAGTGAGCGTCATCCAACACCACTTGATCAAAACTTACCGGTCTCGAGACAGCTGTCCTGTGTGTCAACAAGAGGGATGGTTCTGTTGAAACTTCCTCCAAGATGGGCTCCTCAAAGAGAGACCGGTTGTCTAAGATATCTGACCCCAAAGAGATGGAAGATGCCATCGAGACCGAAGATGGAGTCCTAGTCAACGCAACCTGGGACCGCTGTGGGGTCAGTATGGGTGATGAAACCGTCGTGGAAGACGGTGCCTGAAGGGAAGGAGAGGGGACAGTTGGAGGAGCGCTCGGTGACAGGGACGGTGTTGCCGATGCAGAGACTGATATCGATACAGTCCCTGTAGGCGATGGTGACAGTTCAGCGCGTTCAGCCAACGCAGAGACCGACATCGATACAGTAGGCGTGGGAGAAGGTGAGGATGGTGACGAATAGGTAATTGGTGCTCAACCGGCTTGGTTCCTGAGAAGTGTATGCAGACGCTGTGGGTCGCAACAAAGACGTGTCAAAAGAGATATCCGGACCCTCAGGGAAGGCTATAGACTGAACCGAAGGGGATGCTCGTAGTATCATGGTTCATACATATCATCCGTTTCTGGTGCCCAGAGGGATCCTCAAGGGGCTCGAGGACAAGACGGCACGATGAAATGGGCTAGGCGTGGACTTAATAACCGATGATAATAACGTTGTCGATGGCAGCAACTTCTGGACGGCCAATGTAGAAAGAACCGGGAAAAGACGCAACTGGATGAACACGAATGAACCCCGCGAATTAGAGTGAGCCTCATTCAAAACGCTTAGTGAGAACCTACCGGTTTCAAGTGTGTTGTCGGAGATGGTGCTCAAAGGGAAGGAGAGGGAATGGTCGAAGGAACGGTTGGGTGGCGGATGGAGAGACCGATATCGATGCTGCGACGATGCAGTCCCCAGATATGCAGACACCGGCATCGATATGATATGCGTAAGAGGATTCTGCCCCCAAGAGATAAAATAGATGAGCGAGCTAGCAGCATCCCTCCAGGGAAAGGGAAAGACTCACGCTGCATCTGCCAGTGGGCTGCCCAACAATGTCCCCCCATCGTTTCCAGTATCATCCGTCGCCTTATCGATTCCATCAGGTGTCGTTGGTGTCGTCGGGATTGGTCGTATTCAATAGACATTGTAGGCATCGGGTTGTGTAGATAATCGGAAAATAGCCCGGATTCGAATTACAGTAAGACAATCATAACCGAGTTTCATTATGTAAGAAAAATACAATTTCAGTCAATCTCGCGGTTGTGGAGGCCAGTTTTCTGTGACTAGGATCAACTAGATTCTGACAATCAAATGACTCTGATCCAACTTGGCCGGACTTTGCAAAAATTTTGACTACCGGCAGTCTCGGCTCGACCTGAATTGACCCACAGTGACCCACAGCGACCTATGGCTGACAAACCCGGACTGCCGATGACTAATGCCGGTTTTTCCTTTTTTACTGAGGGTGACTTCCCATAGCATCTGGAGCCTCTAGATTGTTCTCCAGACCGGAGTTTTCTCCAGATTGCCGAGGTGCTGGACAGGCGCGCTGCTCACATAAGCCTTTTCATGTTCCGACCATGTCCTCCAGACTTTAAATCTGTAGGAGCCTCCTCTACCCTCCTCCAGAATATTTGTAATGCTCTAAACTTTAAATGCCGATATGCCGGATCCAGTGGAAAGGCGACGAGGCTCGGGGAGGATAAATTTTCATTGCCATGTCGCCTACCGAGCCCAAGAGGAGTCATAATCTTGGTCATAATGATATGCACCGTTAGATTTTTCTTGTGTCTACGGGAAACACAGGCCCTCCAGAGTTTATTTTCCAGATTACACATTTCGGGTACAGCCAGTCTGGAAAATAATCTAGAGGCTCCAGATGCTACGGGAAGTCACCCACTGAGTTGGTAGGTGGGGATTTTGTAAGCATAACCCATAGCTCCCTAGTAACCAATAAACCATACCCTTTTTTGGGTCGATAACCCATAAGTAGTCAGTGCTAGTCAGCGGCCGATGCCAAAATGTCAACTAATTTAGAGGTGCAGATTGCTTGGCAGATTGTTCATATCTGGTGCATATACATTCCTATACGGCGTATACTCTATTTACTTTACTCATGTTATGCTCAGCCACCCGGAGAACAGGCTGGTTACGGTAATTCCCGGATTGGGACGGCTGGCTCACAAACACAGTGGGTCCACTATGGCTGAGACTCGCGGAGCAGAGACTCGGAATCATGGGGCCTGAAGCAAGCGATCAAAGGGTAGAATCATCTGTGGGTGTAAGATGGCGGACATACTTTGTTGTCGGGCACGGTGACAGGGTTGTCGTTGTGCGTTGTCTCCAGAGACACGTCCTCGTTAGTATGCACTTTCAAGTTACCCATGATGTCCTCTGAGTCATTCGCATCGTTGTCTGGGCCCATGTGAATCATTTTCGTCGTCGGTGTTGACATTCAATTTGAGGTCACCGGGTCCTGCGAGGTGTCCCGTCTAGGGCTGTTCGCCGTAACCGTAAACATACGGCTGTACGGGTACTTTGTACGGGTACCCGTACCGTAGCGGTAGCACTTAAAACAGTGATTTATACGGCCGTTATTAAGACGGCCGTAAACCCGTAAACCTGGATAAGAACACCCGTAAAGCCGCAACTACTAAAGCGCTTGGTGAACAGATGGAATGCCGTGCCAGGTATGTTACTTTCGGGCTGCGCCACACCGTGACCCAGCATCTCCAAATGTGCTATTCCGCAAGCTGTGCCATACGAAACACACCCTCGTTCCTTGTGTTGCCATCATTTTTTTTTGGTGAGTCCTCATTTATACACTCTCCTCCTCGCTTGGCCTGTGTTTGACCCTTTCTTTATTTCGGAACAGGACTTGACCGGTTGACCGCCCTGGCATTACGCCTCCTTGTACGCATGCAAATTTCGTGTTTCATCTCATTTCTTTCCAAGACCCATGGCTTGTGTTTCACTCTGCTGCGGTTGTCAGATCCATCCTCCCTATCGCAACGTCATTAGATGGGTCCTTGGATGTAGGTATGACCTAGCAGACATGTACTTAAGTCGCCGCATTTGCCCTTCCAATCACCAGCGATCCCTCGTTCCCCGTGTCCCACTTAAGTCTCCCATTTCCTTAAGCAAAAAGCTGGCTATTTCCCTCAAACGTGAGTCGCGGTCGCTGATCTGTGCTAGAAGGTCGACCCAGTGACGCGTTGTACCCAACTCCAAGAGGTTTTCCCCTTTACCATTTGTGCTGACGGTCATAGTTCCTAGGGACGGCACCATCGTCCTTTTGCGTCCACCAGTGACTTCAGCTTGGGCCACATTTTGTTTATGGAACGCGGACCAGGATTATCAGGTGTGGGCATTCCTTTGGCTCGGCGTTCTAACCAATTGCTAATCGTCAATCATATGCTACTAGATCAATGTGCCCTCAGGCCAGATGGGTCACTCAAGGATGCGTCGGAGATAAAGTGGGTGAATGACCCAGATGACAACATCCCCGTAGCTAAGATGCGCTCTCAGTAATTCCGCTTTCTCCCTTCTCCAGTCTGCTACTTTAGTATTAGCGCCTCAGAACCATGCCATTCCTTTATCCTTCTCGCATTAGTATAGTCCCTCTCCCATGTTACGCATATTATTACCGTACTTACGGCCGTATAACTGCCTTTCACCCGTACCGTACATGTACCCGTCTTTTCACCCGTACCGTACTGTTACATATTTTTCGATCTACCCATACGGTACGGTTGACTGGTGAGTCAACCCGTACCATACCCGTACAATATACGGCCATAACCGTAATACTGTACGGTGAACAGCCCTAGTCCCGTCCCTTGTTCTTGTTCTCCCGAACGCTGTGGACAGCGCTCCAACACGAATACGCCTTGGTGGACCATAGGCGTAGTTCCCACTTGGTATCATCGCACAGGGGTAGGAAATCGAGTTTGGGATCACTGAGCAAGGTTCGTGAGTAGGAAAGGCAGACCTTGAGGCTTGAATCGACAAAGACCCTATCACCTTTGTGCACGCGTGGATCACGTTGAGGCAGGGTTCGAACATACTCTGGCGACATACAGCCCCCCAAGTTACGTAGAGACGCACTATTCGGATAAGAATCAGTCGATGAGTGAGGGGAGCACCGTGACACAACCCCTTAGTAAAACAAGTAATGCAGATAGGGTGGTGACTTCAAAGGAATAATATATTTCCAGACGTAGGTCTCGCAGAACAGAGAACCATAGACGGTTAGATAAAATCGAGAGAAGAAAAAGAAACGTGGCAAGAGAGAAGAGGCAAGTCACGAATATAGGGGAAGTCCAACTGATATGTACGAAACATGCATGCTAGGCCTACGCCAAATCGAGCAGCGGGCCCAAAGCCTCACACTTTCCCAACCTCGTCGTCGTCCCAACCATCCATCAGAGGTGGGTTAGTGTATTTCTTGGAAATCGGTACCACATCCGTACTGTTGATATGTTAGCTTGTAAGGAAAGTTAACTCGCTGAAATAAACATACCTAAGTTTCAGAGCCTTAATGGCTGTTGCAACAATTTCATCGGCGGTGACAATCGAGTTCTCCTGGCGCAGCACCTCTGCAGCCCGAGACATTTCCAATGCCTCCTCAGCAAACTTGAGTGCTTTATCCCAGCCATCCAGACTCTTCTGCTGAGACGCGAACCTATCACGAAATGCCTTCAAGCTCGCGATATAGGTGAGTAATAACAGGTTGAATATTGTCTCACATATTGGGCGTAGGCTGTGGATGAAAGGACGCGCAGTAGGTTCTGACGAGAAGTCAACGAGTTTGAGTCCTCGGAAAGTACTTCCTGGGAAAGTGCCCATTGTGAATTTGGACGGTGTGACATTACCATCGAAGGTAAAGAATTGGAAGCTACACCCGTCACAGAGTATGCCGTAGACCGGTACGTTAAAACCGTGCTTGCGGTTGTTCCAATTGCAAGCTGTCGGCATATTGAGAATAAGTTCCAAGTTAAAATGAATGCTCACCGTCACATTCTGCTATCACCTGGGAAATGGCGTTCAGACGCTCATTGCCATCTCCGATTTTCCATGTCACTTCCACTAACACGACCGATATGGCACAGTCGAATACCTTATAATAGGATTCGACCCTGCCTCCTTTTGCAATGCGGCCAGCCACTAGTGGCTCTGGTGTGTTCCGGATCCAACTGCCAAACAGGGCTGTCAAGCGATTGACAATCTGGTGGACATGGTTATTTAAAACTTTATGTGGTCCGAGAAGGATACTTACAGGAGCGAAGAAACGCGATCTCGTTTCTTCATTGGATTGTTCTTGGAGATCACCATATTGGATCAACAAAACATCCATATCTAACACAATGTCTCTGAACAGCGTAGTAGGAATTCGGGAACGGTGGAGTTCAAACATGGTAACGTCGGTGAATCGCAGTACGTGGTCCAGGCCAACGAATGAAGCAATGTCCTCGTACGTGACATCAGAGAAACTAACGTTCAACCCCTGTTCTGAAAGAGAATGAGATGAGATGGGCCTCAACTAAGTAGGGTCATTCATACCTGCCAAGTCGGTCATCACTACCTCCATGTCGAAATGGAATTCTTCCATTAGACGTAGCACGGTTACTTCAGTTGACGGGCTTTCACCGATGGTTTGGCGAAGTTGCTTTACGATCTCGTCGTCCGACAGAACTTCGCCTCGTTTCCTCGTGGACATGTTGGTTGATGCAAACTTGTTTGAGATCTATAAGCGTTGTAGACAAATCGGACTGAGGAAGGTACGACGGCAAGGGGTGGGATAAGGTCGAATTTCGACAACAGACTCCAAACTAATGTAAATTTAGACAAACACGGTCATGCATCTTTCGTTTCGTGTACTGTAACAGAATGCGAAGGGAAATTACACTGGATCAAGGGCTTGATGGCCCGGTGGTTTTTGACAGGCCCGGGAAGCAAATCGGATGAGAAAGTGCGGTCAAAAAATGTGTCAGAAAGCTTCTTTTTGGCCTCTTCGGTGAGACGGGAAGAGGATCGTCGACCACCTTGGAGCTGCGGATGCCGGGTAAGCCGGGAAAGAAGCGCTCCAGTTCGTGATCTTCGTCCAGACTGTCGAATGTGTGATTCATCTAGAGCAGTTTCCTCGGCTATCCTCTGAATGCCCTGCGCCAGCAAGTAGTGCCAAAAGCCCACTGGCATGGATCTCCGAAAGACCAGACGAACCGACAAAACGAACCACCGACAAGTCTGAGAGACATATCGTATGCCAAAACCAATGAACCAGACAAAGGACGAAAGTGATGTATAGTATGGGCTATCGTGACGAAAGATTGGCATGAACATACCCATCGCGCACCAATGGTAAACGCGGCCCAAAATGGTATCGAAGACCCTCACTGTTGATCCAGTTGAACGACGAGCACCCCGGAATTATACGGAGCTAGCGAATGGATCAGGCCTCGTCTATGGGACCCGGGTCAGTCTATAGAATCAGGAACGATGCATCGTACGCACTTCGTAAAGTTTTTTTCTAAAGCTGGCCGAATCTTGGCCTCACCAGCGTCCGAGTGCAGTCCCTTGCCTAGGTCGTCCGACTGTTATGCGCACATCCTACAGAGTAGTCGAAAGACGCACCAACAATGAAGCGCACAACTTCGTCACCCCTCGACCTGGCGGTCTGAAGCTGATCCTCGGCGAACTGAAGAGCCTCGTCGACGTGCAGACCATGGAGGTCGATCTTCCCCCCTTCCTTACGATTCTAGAAAGGTTTGAGAATAACCTTTAACAAACCTCGGCAGAGATCCATTAGTTACTACACCAACCTTGTTGTTCTCTTCAAAGAAGATCTTGGCCGCTCGCTTATCGAGTTCCTTCATTTTGCTCTCGTGGGCAATAGCATCCTGTCTGTGTGCATGTGCAGCCCCGAGACGTCCCTTCATTTTCGCGCTCTTGGCCCGACGATACGCCTCCGACATCTCACGACCTTTGCGTCGCGCCTGTTCACGTAGCTTCTTGGCGAGTTCGAGGTCCTCGATGCCGGCTGGCTCGTCAGAGCGAGGGTGGGACGAGACGCCATCAACAGGTGCGATCGGCAAATGAGGCTTGCCTCCAGTATGCACGCGCGAGGGAATATGAGAGGTGGTCTGGAGGAATTCGTATTCGTCTCCGTTTTGGTCTTGGTCTTGGTCGTCTTCGTCTTCACCTTCGTATCTGTATTCATTTTGGTCTTCGTCCTGGTATCCGTAATCGTCTTCTTCGTATTCGCAATCGTCTTCGTCTTGGTATCCATAATCGCCTTCGTCTTGGTATCCGTACTCGTATTCATCTTGGTATCCGTAATCGTCTTCGTCTTGGTATCCGTCCTCGTCCTCGTCTTCGTCCTCATATTCTGGTAGTTCGAAGACGTATTTACCACAGGCGCAAGAATGTTGACGGGAAGCCTGCGTGCGGGTGGAGGACAACTGTGTTTCACCAGGCGTTTGACTATAAGGTGAGGATACACTCGAGTGACGATCATAGTCATGAGATGCGGAAGTTTTGGCTGTGTTCTGGTTGTGATCACTGGAGGATGGTTGTGACTGACTAGGCGTTCCAGTGTAAGGTATACTGGGGTGATGGCCGCCACGACTGTAGTCAGAAAGTGCGAGAGTCCTGACGGTAGTCTGGTTGTGAGCACTGGAGGACAGTTGTGACTGGCTAGGCGTTCCAGTGTAAGGTAGACTTGGGTAACGAATGCCGCGATTATGGTCAGAAAGTGCGGGAGTCTGGTTGTGAGCACTGGATGACAGTTGTGACTGGCTAGGCGTTCCAGTGTTAGGTAGACTTGGGTAACGGATGCCACGACTGTGGTCAGAAAGTGCGGGAGTTCCGACTTTAGTCTGGTTGTGAGCACTGGATGATAGTTGTGACTGGCTAGGCGTTCCAGTGTAAGGTAGACTTGGGTAACGAATGCCACGACTATGGTCAGAAAGTGCGGGAGTCCCGACAGTAGTCTGGTTGTGAGCACTGGAGGACAGTTGTGACTGGCTAGGCGTTCCAGTGTTAGGTAGATTTGGGTAACGAATGCCACGACTGTGGTCAGAAAGTGCGGGAGTCCTGACTGTAGTCTGGCTGTGAGCATTTTTCGCTGGGGGTCGATAGGTATTGGGTGGGGACGGCGGACTCGGAGGTGGTCTGTAAGATTGCTGGGTCTGGGTCCGAGCAGTGCCGCTGTTGTACGAAGAACTCGGGTAATAAGAGTCACGAGGAGGGGGAGGGGGAGGAGGTGTGTCGTCTTCGCTAAAAATGTATTTACCAAAGGCATAGGCGGCTGCCGCAAGAGTGAAGGCCAACTTGAGGCCTGGCATGTTGACCGAGGAGAGAGGGCGTTGCTCGGGAGCAGGCGCAAACGGTTACGAAGGGGAAGGCCTCAGCTATAAGTATGGAATAGAGTTTACGGAACCCCCGCAAGGGCCATGCGGTGCATCAGAAAAGGGTCATGGAAACGTTCATCGCCTCCGCAGGAACGTTCAGGTTCCATGTCAAAGACGTAGAAAGTACTAGTCGGAAAGTGAGTAATTCGTCCGGCGATTGTCTTAGGAACTACTGCCTCTGTGAAGGGAGCGACCGACCATCGGCGGGAGCGACTCAAGTCATGAATGAGTTCTTCGCCGCCATACGCCCAAATGACCACCGCTTGGGGGCCAGCAGGAGAGGGCGTGTACTGTAGTACGTACGTGTCGGCACTACCTTATCTGCCGGTGCGTGTTCCTAAAATTGGATCAAATGTCACTATTGTAACAACAAGTTAACTGAATTGAATCGCATCATCACGATCAAGCTCGATCAAGCATCACAACGTCACATTCTATAGTCACGATTTCGGGTCACGGTTTCGACAACGCCAGCTAGATCAAATACATACGCATGACGCTAAGGGGAACCCCACAAGCTCAGCGCTCAGGCTTCAACATCGCCACTGGCTGCTGGCAGTCCCGAGGGAACTGACTGTTCCACTCTTTCTCCACAATGTCCGAGCAGCATTATCGCATAATGCTCGAACCCGTCACTGGCAACCAAAGAGCGAATGTGCAAGGAAATCGCGGTGCTTGTTGAGTGCGTATCTCTCCATTCCCCGTGACCGTATTCAAGTTCCTATCTGGATTCGTAGAACACAAAAACCTATGATTCCTGCCCTGGTCCATGCCTGGATTCAAACCATCGTTATAGCAGTTCGGACCCAGAGTACGTTTCAAACGTAAAGTTCAACATGATCCTCACTAGCACTGCCGCCGTGGTCAGAATTTTCCCAGCAACAGGAGAGGATATCTGGTAAGTTAGCAGTAGTCTGCAAAGTGCTACATACGGTCCTGTACTCCGATGGAAATCAAGGTCAAAATTGTCAAGGAAATTGTGAAAACCAAGAATAACATCGACGTCGCGTGAACTGCCATTTTGTTAGTGACATTATCGTTCCGTACTATCTGGTATCCAGACCTTGCTGAATTAAACGTCGTAAGTACAAAAAGTGGTGAGATCAAGCCGGTGAGGGTGCCTAGGCCCTAGATAATATTGAGACACCTAGAAGGGAGGTTACATTCAATTTGAACTGGTATTCCAGTTAAGCGGTATGAGATGAAGACATATATTAGGTAGCGAATGTGACGACTGCACCAACCAAATGGTATCAAAAACCCTCGTCATCCAACCGAACAACAAGCACCCCAGCATTACGCGGATCCAGCGAGTAATCCAGTCCTCGTCTGTGGGAATGACTCAGTTGGTCTGAAGAATCAGGGACGAAGCACCGAACATACTTAGTAAAGAGATCCTCCAATGCTGGTCGAATCTTGGCACTATCGGCGCCTGAGCGCAACCCTTCGCCTAAGTTGGTCCGACTATTATGCGCACATCCGACAGGGTTTGTCAAAGGACTCACCAATTAAGAAATGCGCAGCGTCGTCGCCCCTTGATTTAATATATAGAAGTAGATCGTCCGCGAACTCAACAGCCTCGGCGACGTATAAACCGTGAAGGTCGATCATCGCATCCCTACGATTCTAGGACAAAGAGAGGTTGAGAACAGTCTTAAGCACATATCGGCGATTCCTAACTGCAAACCTTACCTTGTTGTTCTCACTGAAGATGATTTCGGATGCATACCAATCGCGTACCTCCATTTCACTCTTATGGGCATCACCTTGCTGTCTGTGTTCCTGTGCGGCCCGATGATCTCCCATCCCTTGCGCGCTCTTGGCTCGACTATACGCCTCTGCCATCTCCCGACCGCTGCGTCGCGCAATTTCACGTTGCTGCTTGGCAAACTCAAGGCCTTCACCCTCTATCGTTTCAAAAAGATGATGGGTTAGGCGTGGACGCCCAGACCTTCGGGTATAACGTAAGGGATAGACGCCACGGTCCCGGTCAGAAGATAAGAAAGTCCGTGCATAGGCCAGCGGCGGTCGATAAAGATGATAAGTGTAGGATAGGGGCTGCGGGGGCGGTCTGTAAGACTCCAGGGGCTGGGTCCGAGTAGTGCCGCTGTTGTACGAAGGACTCGAATAATACGAATTGCGAAGAGGAGCGTCGTTCTCTTTTCCACCAAAAAATTCGCCAGTGACATAGGCCGCCGCTGCAAGGGTGAGGACCAGATACAGATCAAGAGAGGGAGGAAGGGCGCCGTCTTCTCCGCCAAAAATGTATATGGCACAGGCAGCCGCCGCAAGAGTGGGGGCAAACTTGGGGCCTGGCATGTTGACTGTTGACAGAGAAAGGAGGTCGTTGCTCCAGAGCACTACCGGCTACGAAGGGGAAGGGCTCGGCTATAAGTATGGAACCGAGTATATGGACGCCCTCCTTCAAGCGCCATGCGGTGCATCAGAAAAATGCCAAGGAACAATTCGTCGCGTCCAGCGCTCCGCGTCAAATACACAGAAAGTAAGTTACTAGTCGTGACCCGTCCGGCGATTGGCTTGGGAACTACTGCCTCTGTGAACATCAGGAAAAACCTACTTTGATAATCAAGCATTATTATGATAGAATAGTGATAAATTATCGATAATTTAGATTATCATGCATTATATTATATTTGCTTAACCCCCCGATAAAATATCGATAAAATATCGATAAATTAGTGATAAATTACCGATAATCTATTATCACAGATTACATTATATTAGCCTTACCACAAATTAGGGGTAATTGTTTGATAGTGGAAATATAATTCACAATAATTCACGAATAATGAGTGATAATTTTTTGTTAAGCGATGACAAAATTATGTGCTAATTAAAATGATTGCTGATTTTGATTCAGACTAAGCTCGACTAAGTATGGTGACAAAACAAAAGCACAAAGATCTTGAGTTAATGCATCCTGGGTATAGTGAGCCAGTTCTGCTGACCATCAATATATATTTAGACATACATTACAGTTTTCAGGTTAATGAAGTTTTTGAGGTTTTTATCTTTGTCATCACCGTAGGTCTTCGCAAAATTTGACTTGGGTCACCAAGTATCCTTAGTGGGTGACTTCCCATAAGCCTACATCCTACATTTCGTATCCTAAATTGTTGTGCCTAAAATCAGGGAATAAATCTTGATGAAATGTGCTCCAACCTCAGCAACAACAATCCTAGACAACTGGTGTTTAGAAAGGGGGGCCCCCCCCCTTTCTAAATCTGACACCACATCAGAGTACAAAATGTTGGGAGCCAGCTGGCACCATGAATCATTAATAAGCGTAACTACCTGATACGGAAGTGTATACGGTCCGGTCGGAAAGCGAAAATAGGAGTAACACTTCGTGCTCCTGAACTTCATCCCCTCTCTACGATACGCTGCGCGTCCTTCGCATAAGGACAATTATATATCTTATTCACTTTAGGTTATGGGCCCTGGCCCCATAGCTTAATAACTAGGCCAGGAAAATACACTCCTACTACCACAAAAACTTCCATATCAAAACTCCCCTATATGGCTGAAATCAACAAACTTATTGACCCTGACCAAATGCAAGGCATCGAACAGCAAGGCACCGTGCAAGGCAGTGGACAAGGCAGCGGACAAGATACCGCGCAAGCTACTGGAGAGAGTCTCGCAAACAACCCCTCCAATACTAAAATTCGTGAGCGCGACACCTCTTCGATCCCGAAAGTAGGTGAGCTGCTCGACGATACAAATTGGAGCGTGTGGCGAGAGCACACTAGACGCATACTGCATCTCCACAGAGTACTGGGATATGTCGATGGGACCATCCCGCGTCCAATTAACCCAGACGAGATTGAGAGCTGGGAGGACAACGACAATTATGCCCAAGTAATTATTGTCATGAATATCAATTCTACTGAGATGATCCACACTACCAAGTGCGAGACAGCCAGAGATATGTGGGTCAGTCTCGAAGTGATACACGAGTCTACTGGACTCGAACACGCCGTCACCGCGGCACAAAAACTCTTTCGCAGCAAAGCTGACGAAGATACGAATATTCCAGAGTTCCTAAATACCCTCAAAGTACATTGGGATCGCATGAATATGGCAGCCGAGGAGAAATGTCGACTCCCCGACCTTTGGTTTAAGGTCGTTATCTGCCAAGCGCTTCCTTTGTCTTGGGATATATTCGCTCAACAATACGTCAGCGGCCGAATTACGTTTGCCGAGGATGACCCAAAGAAACGTATGACTTTGCAACAATATATTGGGATCCTCAACGACGAGTATGCCAGACGTCAAGAGCGTATCCCCGTCAGGGGCAATGTCAATCAGGCGGTTTCACGAGGACGCAACCTGACTAAGCGTGTGGGCGCACCCCAAAATCAGGATGCCAAACCTCGTTGCACACAGTGCAATAGACGCAACCACAAAACAGAAGAATGTTATTATTTACAGAAAAACAAGTGTACAATATGTGGCAAATATGGGCACTTACCTAAAAATTGCTGGGATGGCGACAAGTCGAAGAGGAAGAGAGAAGACGACAGCGATCAATCAACCAGCAAGAAGGCAAGGACTGCAACTAACGTCGCGGTCGGCAAAACTGATGTTGCCGAAGTAAGTGACATCGTAAAAGGGGCAGATGTTGTCGAAATAAGTAACATCAGAAAAGTGACAGGTGTTGTGGAAATAAACAACATTCACAAAGACCTTTCTTTTGGGGCAGAAGTGAATATGGGTGATGTTCGTATTACTAAAAACGAAGATGTCGTTAGCTTGAATGGAATTGAAGAGCATTTGTCTGGGTATGACTGGATAGCAGACAGCGCTACGACGTTACACATTGTCAATTGACGAGAAATATTTGCCCAGTATGAACCCCTAAGGGATGTCTTCGTCACTGGCGTTGGGGGAACAAAAGTTCCAGTCTTGGGACGTGGAACTGTCGAACTGGTATCCAAATGTGGTGGCCATACTAATATCTTACGGCTGCAAAACGCATTACACATACCGTCGAATTGCAATAACTTATTATCCCTCGGAAAATGGGACAACGCCAGTGGATTTTGTAAGAGCGGCAATGGCACGTTGAGTATGATTGATAAAGATGGAGAAATCGTCGCACAAGGAGATAGAATTCAAAACAATTTGTATAAATTAAGAGTACATGCCTGTATGAAAATCGGGAGTAATGACAATGACCAATTGTTTGCGTCCAACGAGTTATCCCCTAGTTGGGAAACCTGGCATACACGATTTGGACACGTTAGTTACAGCGGACTACAGAAATTAAAAGATAAAAACCTAGTTGATGGTTTCAATGTCGACGCGAGTACACCAAAGCCGGACTGCATCGCATGTACAGAAGCCAAACAATATGAAGAACCATACAATAAGCACGTCACACGACAGACTAAACCTGGACAACTAACTCACATAGATGTGTGGGGCAAATATGACGTCGCGTCTATTAACAGACATCAATACTTTATCCTATTTGTCGACGATGCTTCCAGGTGTATCATGGTAACCTTCCTAAAACGTAAAGATGAAGCCACTCAAGCAGTAAAGAATTATATGACTTACCTCACGACCCATGACCAAAACCCCATGTGCCGTGCGCACGGATCAGGGGAAGGAATTCGTAAATGATGCTTTGAAGTCTTGGTGTCGAGAAAAGGGAATAGGAACACAAATTACTGTGCCGTATTCGCCAGCTCAGAATGGTGTCGTGGAACGAGCGAATCGAACATTAGTAGAGCTGGCGCGTGCAATGAAAGGTGGGCACAAATTACCTGAATTTCTCTGGGAATACGCAATAGCCCACGCGGCCTACATACGAAATCGTAGCTATACAAGAACTATACAAGAAGTGACGCCATATGAGTTATGGTATAAATGGAAACCTAACGTTGCTCACCTAAGAGAATTTGGGGCACCTGTGTGGGTACTCCTACAGGGACAATCGCAACAGCGGAAAATGTTACCTAAATCAAAAATGAGAGCCTTCGTTGGGTTCGAAGACGGTCCCCAAGCCATTAAATATTACAATGAAGAAACCAGAAAAATTCTCACCTCCCGAAATTACTGCTTTCTAACTCCCCCTCCTGCCAAGGACCCCTCGTTCGATGAGATCGTGGTCGCACCCGATGTACCGTGCAAAGGGGAGCTGGGTAGAGGCGCACTGCCAACAACGGGTGACGTCCCGAAAGTGGACGGACAGCCCAATGATCGTAAAGAGAATCCTTGAGAGGGCAGTGACAGTCTGAAAAGAAAGCGAGTATCGGGGCAGGAAGAAGAAGAGACGGGTGATCAGAGTATACCTCGAAAAACACGAGGTAAGAGAGTTGATTACCGTCATTTAAATGACCCATTCTCCGACATGGAGGATGAGGTAAACACTGCGAACGCCGAGGCCATGCTTGGAGAAGATGATCCGAAATGTCTCAACGAGGCCAGGAGATCTCCCGAGTGGCCCGAGTGGGAACACGCTATACAGGCGGAACTCGATCAGCTCGACAGGACAGGAACATGGTCGAAAGTAAATAAACCTACTGACGTGGTCCCAATAGCTAACAAGTGGGTATTTGCTAAGAAATATGGCAAACACGGTGAAATCCTGAAATATAAAGCAAGGTTAGTGGCTAAAGGTTGTGCACAGAGACCGGGGCATGACTACCTTGAAACTTTTGCGCCGGTGGTGAGAATGGAGACAATACGCGCCCTTCTTGCTATAACGGCAATAAAGGAATTAATTACACAACAAATGGACGTAAAAGGGGCTTACCTCAATGGCGTCCTAAAAGAAGAGGTCTACATGCGTCAACCTGAAGGGTATGATGATGGATCCAATCAAGTATGTCTACTCAAAAAGACGTTGTACGGGCTGAAACAGTCCAGACGTGAGTGGAATAAGGAACTAGATCAAAAATTGCATAAGCATGGGTTCAATCGTTTGAGAGCAGACCCGTGTGCGTACCTCAGAAAAGACAGGGAAGAACTCAAAATTATTACAGTTTGGGTCGATGATCTGATGTTATTCGCGACATCAGAAATACTCATGGCAAGAATAAAAGGAAACTTACGCTCTGAATGGGAGGTTACCGATTTGGGAGAGCCAGCAAAAATAGTCAGTATTGAGATTACGCATAACGACAATGCGATTACGATCTCCCAAACAAGATACATAGAAGCCATCCTAGAGCGAGAGGGGTTGCACAGAGCAAACTCCGTAGCAATGCCAATGGACCCGAACGTGAAAATCGAGCCTAATCCAGATGGTAACGAAGGTGATCGAAGCAATTCATTTGCCAAGTTGCTTGGAGAATTACAATTTCTTGCAAACGCAACTCGGCCAGACATAGCATACGCAGTAAATAGGTTAGCTGCTTATACGGCAAATCCGAGCCTCCAACATACCGCAGCATTAAAACACATTTTACGGTATTTGGCCGGAACTAAAACCTATGGAATAACATATTCAGCCCTACCAAATAAAAACAGAGAACTTAATCTCTTTCACGGATACGCGGACACCGCATTCGCCAGTACGGATGACTGTAAGTCAATATCCGGTTATGTCTTCCTAGTGGGAGGTGGAGCGATTAGTTGGCAGTCTAAGAAGCAAAGTGTGGTCGCACTCTCCTCCACAGAGGCAGAATATGTCACCTTATCAGAAGCAGGACATGAAGCCTGTTGGCTAAGAAGTCTATATGATGAGTTAGGATTTAAACAGACTCACCCAACTCTGATAAAAGGAGACAATACCGGGGCGATCGCGATCGCGCAAAACCCTCAATTCCACAAAAGAGCCAAGCATATTGATACGCGATGGCACTGGATCCGCGATTTGGTTGAGGAAAATATTATCAAAATTGGGACTTGCAGAGACCCAGAACAAACTGCGGATATATTGACAAAAGCATTAGCGCGACCAAAGCACAAGAGGCATGTGGAAGAGATGGGGATGGCGCCGACGTGAAGGGGAGTGTTGGGAGCCAGCCAGCACCATCCGGTGGCTGAATCATTAATAAGCGTAACTACCTGATACGGAAGTGTATATGGTCTGGTCGGAAAGCGAAAATAGGAGTAACACTTGTGCTCCTGAACTTCATCCCCTCTCTACGATACGCTGCGCGTCCTTTGCACAAGGACAATAATATATCTTATTCACTTTACAAAATTTATGCCAAATTGAGGCAAAAATCTCAGACAACAATTTTGCGAAAGTCTTGGGTCCTCAGGTATCAGCCTTGTGCTGCCAGTGGCCATCAAAGTGTAGTGGTATATGTTGGTATACAGGTTAATTTCAAGTACAGGGAAGAGGTGCGTGCCTCATGTACAGATTACTGATGCAATTGAAAAACTGACACCGCACCAACTGCACCATCTAGTCGAGGGCATCATGCACCGGCGGTATGACCTGTCCAAGCACAAGCATGAAGACTGTACTAAAGCAAAACATGTCCCTCTGGCCTGCGTCGTGGTGTACTTCTAGGGCTGCTGGCACAACGTTGTGCGCTGGCATTCTGTGGCCCCAGCATCTGATGGATCCAGCAGGTTCACACCATCATTGGGCGGCAAGGCTACTCACCCGATGGAATGGGTGACGATGACTGACCAGGCCCCATGCCGCTGCAGGCTATGCCAGAGATCGTGCAGCCCATCTTGTGGCAGCTGCCAAGCAATAGCCATTGACTGTGCCAGTGGGAAAGCGCAACGAGCAAGTTACTGAGCAAGGAGTATGGTGAGGTGATGTGTGCGAAGCAGGTCATCACACAGCGCTAGCAAGATGAGGCAGCTGACTGGAAGCAATGCCATGTTGAGTGGGTCTCCTTCTTTCTGTTTTCCATTCCTGAGTTTTGACAGTAGGTTTGTGCCAAGGTATTTTGAGAAGGATATCCAGAGCGGTGTACTGACATTTACACAAGCCGGGAGGGAGGTGCTCAAAGTGAAGATCAAGTATGAGCATGAGGACGAGAACGAGGACAATGTAGAGAGGGATAATGGTGGTGTGCCTGCATCATAAACCTGCCTACAGCGTCATGTACGACAGCAGATGACAATTTATACCCTGCCTCCTGAGTCTCAATGAAAGAGCCATCATGATTTCTGTAGGAGCGCGGGAAGCGCGACTCAGCGTTTTGGGAGAAACGGCTAATAGCATTGTGTATGTACCTGTAGGAGCGCGGGAAGCGCGACTAATACACAGTAAGTAAAGTTAACATACGGGAAGTAAAGTAAGCTACTAACCTCAGCGTTTTGGGAGAAACGGCTGAGGTATGTACTCTAGGGCTACGAAGTATTTATGTAGAGTGAAAATAAATTCGTACAGTAGAAAAACAAGACCGTGGTCGAGCAACTGAGCTCGACTTGAGAATATTGTGTGTTACCGGTCCAGCCGGCCCAAACGCCCCTGACGCTTACACGCCGTGTGTGGCTGCAACTCCAACACGCCCCCTCAGTCCACACGGCGTACGCCCATCGCAATCCGCAAATCGATCATGCTTTTCTTGCACCAGGCCCTTCGTCAAGACGTCAGCAACCTGATCTCCAGTGGGAACATATGCAAGATCAAGCTCTTTCTCGTCTAGTTTTTGTCTGAGGAAGTTGTGGAGACTCACTGTCACTCGACAGGGAGGATCGTTGGGTTTTACGAGACCGGGGGTGGTAAGGGTGGAGACGGACGGAGAGGTGTTGACTGGCTCGATAAGTTGCTGGGTAGTGGCGCTCGGAGAGAGGGGCACTGGACGCAAAGGGGAGAGGCAGTCAAGAGGAGGTGTCACAAGTGGACAGTCTGAGGGACTGTCCGTTCTATTGTGCTAGCTTATATAGCTACAGGGATGGTCTGTGCGTAGCTCTAGGGCAGGCTTAGGGCCGCTCTTAGGTGCTGCGGAATGCTGTGGAATAGAACCTTCTGGAGACATCTAAATATAACGCCCAATGAGAATTGAGTATTTGTATCGTACGACTGTCCCGCAGTCGATGACGTCATATGGTGTGACTGCTCCGCAGTCCAATGGGAATAATCGTAGGAGTGGTGCGATTGTGCTCCGCAGTCCAATCGGATAAATCCAAGGAGTGGTACGATTTGGAGTTATCAGGTGACTTGGTAATTGCTGGATAATCACGTGTGTGTTCACGTGATCGTCGGAGTACCAATATTGAACTCCGACTCCGAGTATTGTTTCTTTGGGAGAGTGATTACATAAAACCGGGCCGGCACGGACCGGTCTTAAGCGCCTGGGTCACGATCTGGTTTTCTAGGTTCGTGACAGTATCCCCTTTTTATTGTAGTGCTGCACCGACAGCACTGATTGTCTTTGGGTTTGGGGCGTTGGGGTGTTTTTTGTGGAACTCGTGGACTAGTTCTCGGGAATGGGTCATTTGGGATGAGGGAAGCCAGGAGTTTTCTGAGTTGGGATAGCCCTTCCACTTGATTAGGTATAGTATTCCCTTTTTGTTGGGTGATATTTTGGACTGAAGGACAGCCTCTACTTCGTAGTGTTCATCTTCTCCTTGGACGATCTCGGGAGGAGGTCGGTTGAAGTTGGGTCCGTGGGTGTCATTCTCGTGATAGGGAGAGATCAAGGAAATGTGGAAGACCGGGTGTATGCGCCATGTTTTGGGGAGTTGGAGTTTGCAGTTTACTCCCCAGGTGGATAGGACCTTGAACGGGCCATGGCGTCTTGGGGCTAGTTTGGGTTTGGGGTGTGTAGTATGGATGTTGGTTCCTTCTAGCCATACTAGATCGCCTGGTTTGAATTCTTGAGATGGGGTTCGTGATTTGGAATTTCTCATGATTTCTGCTGCTATCTTTAATGCTGCGGAAACTTCAGATCGGATTTGGTCTAGGAGTCTTAGTCGATCTTCAGCTGCTTGGGTTTTGGTTGTGAACTGGATGGGGGGGATGAACTCGGGTTTAAACCCATACCACACTTCGAATGGTGATTTTTTGCTTGCGCTGTGTTGCCGAACATTGTGTGCGAATTCCATGAACGGAATCAGTTCTGCCCAATTATCTGCTTGGAAATTGCAGAAGACACGGAGGTATTGCTCGAGTTCTTGGTTGACTCGTTCGGTTTCTCCATCGGTTTGTGGGTGGAAGGCGGTTGACATGGTGGACTTGACTCCTAACTTGTTCCAAACTTCTTGCATGACCTTTGATGCAAATTGGGGTCCTCTGTCTGAGATTACTTGTTGGGGTAGTCCAGTCCTTCTCCATACTTGTTCTAGGTATAATTTGGCGGTTTCATCGGCTGTGATAGTTTTGTTACAGGGTGCAATGACCGTTGCTTTGCTGAAGCGATCGACGACTACAAATAGCGTGTCGTAGTTAAGGGATGTGGGTAGGTCGGTGATGAAGTCCATGGTTATAATTTCCCAAACTCTAGTGGGGATTGAGTTGGGTAGCAGGGGTACTTGAGTTCGAGGTTTGATTTTTGTTGATTGGCAGATGGCGCATCCATCAACGTAGCTTTTGACAAAGGTGGAAATCCTGGCCACCAGAAATCTCGGGATACTAGTTCGTAGGTCTTCCATCTTCCTGGATGTCCTGTGGCAATGTGTTCGTGATACTGTTTGATGATATCTCTTCGAAGATTGTTATCCTTGGGAATATAAACTTGTCCTCGGAATAGGATGATTCCATCTTCCAGTTCCATTCTTCCAGTCCTTTTGTGAGGGAACGGGGGCCACTCTTTAGGAGGGTTTCTAGTGCCATACTAACTTCGTCGTCATATGTTTGTGTGTTTCGGATTCGTTGTCGTAGGGTGGTATCTCCTAGTGCGGTGACAGCGGTCCTTTGTACTGCACTTATTCGGAAGTATTTTGTATCCAGGAGAACTTTTTGTTCATCGTCATCCGCTATCCCCTTTTTATGGTCGGGACGCCTGGACAGAGCGTCCGATCTGTTAAGGTTGCCTGGCTTGTGGATGATGATGAACTGGAAGTTTGAGAGAAAAAGCGCCCAACGGGCTTGGCGCGGGAAAGCTTTTGTTTGGTCATGAAGTAAGCGAGGTTGCCGTGATCGGACCACACTTCAGTGGTATCGGAGCGGCCTTCAAGATAGTGTCGAAAGGCGTGGAAGGCATGGATGATTGCGAGGAGTTCCTTGTCGCAAATTTCATAGTTGCGCTCGGCAGGGAGCAAGGCCTTTGAAAGGTAAGCGACAGGGTGCCAGATGTTGAAGGCATCGGGTTGTTCGAGAATAGCACCGGTTGCAAAGTCGCTGGCGTCGGTGATGAGGCGGAACGGCCTCGAATGATCAGGGAGTGTTAAGACAGGGGCCTGGGTAAAGGCCTGGATTAGGGTGCGGAACGCATCCTCCGTTGTGGAATCCCAGGTAAACGGAACATTTTTTCTGGTCAGGTTGAAGAGGGGACGAGCGATCGTAGAATAGTTCCGTATAAAACGTCGGTAGAAGTTACAGAAACCCAGGAAAGCTTGGATCTGTTTGACAGTACGGGGGGTCGGCCATTCAGAAATGCCAGCCACTTTGGCAGGATCCATGGAAACTTGGCCGTGGGAGATGACAATGCCGAGGTATTCGATGGTGGTTTGAGCGAAAACGCACTTCTCCGGTTTTCAAGTACAGGTCGTGCTGTTCCAAACGTTGGAGTACTTCGTGGGTCAGCGTTGTGAGGGAGTCGAGATCACCCGCGAAGATGAGGATGTCGTCGAGGTAGACCACCACGTGTCCTCCATCGATTAGGGATTCGAAGATTTGGTTCATCAGTGTTTGGAATGTGGCAGGTGCATTACAGAGGCCGAAGGTCATAACCGTTGGTTCATAGAGACCCAAGGAGGTTTTGAAGGCAGCTTTGTATTCGTCCCCAGGGCGGATGCGGATATTGTTGTAACCCCAACGAATATCTAGTTTTGTAAAATAGCGAGCTCCTTGAAGCTTGTCAATTAATTCGGGAATGAGGGGAAGAGGTGCTGCGTTCTTGATGGTGATATCGTTCAGGGCGCGGTAATCTTGAACCGGGCGGAGTTTGCCATCTTTCTTGTCGACAAAGAAGAAGGGGCTGGCCATGGGAGATTTGGAGGGGCGGATGTAGCCCTTTCGTAGGTGTTCTGAAATATATTCCCTAAGCGCCTCCGTTTCTTTTGGTGTTAGGCGGTAGATAGAGCAGTTTTTTATGCTAGCTCCAGGTTTTAGATCGATGGCATGGTCCCAAGGTTGATGTTTGGGTAAGCGGTGGGATGCTGTTTCACTGAAGACTTGGGTGTATCGTTGGAAATGGCTTGGGATGTGACTTGTGGAAGGTACGGGGGCATTCCTAGCCGCTATCTTCGTACTGGTTGTGATTTTTGCTCGGATGGACAAGTGATCGTACTTGTGCCAGTTATGGGCCCACATGAATGGTTCTTCTATTTCGGAAGAGAAAGATGGTTCGGGTGGTTCATCGTCATCAAGGATTGGTTCCAAGTTCAGGGTATTGATTGTTGTACTTTGGGTTTGGGGCGCTTGGGAGGAGAGAATGACGTCCCTTGTAGACAAGGTGCAACTGTTTGGGCAACGTGTAAATGCGAGTTGTGGCTTTGCCCAATTAATTTCAGGATTGTGTGCTTGGAGCCAATCGGTTCCTAGGATGATGTCGTGTTCTCCCAGGGTAGTGACGTAGAGTTCCACAGTTTCGTCATGATAGGCGTTATTAGATGCTTGGATTCGTAATTTCTGGATTGTAGTGTGTCTGACTAAGCCTGTTTTGTTAGGGGAACCATCCACGTTTCTAACTGGTAATGGTTTGACCAGGGTTCAAAGGGTTAAGTTGTTTGCACGTGCAAACCCATCATCCACGATGATGCCCTCCGCGCCACTATCAAGTAGAGCGCGGGCACTGATTTCCTTGCCAGATCTTTTTCCCACTAGTGTCACCCTGAGAACAATCGATGGAGCTCTCCTATTTCGTATTGTCTCTACTGGTACAGGTTCTGCCTCGAACATTTCTAGTAGGGAAGAGCCGCTAACAGCGCAACTGGCGATCGAACTTCCAACTGACAGTGCTACAGTGGAAGGGTTTAAAAATCCTCACTCAAGGGTGTGGCGTCCGAAAGGTATAAGGCCCCAACCTGGGCTGGGTGATCGTCTGGTGGGTCTTGTACGTCGTCGACGAAGGTAGCTCGTACTTTGGGATTGCTGGGGTTAGGGCGACCGCCTTTGGCTTTCATGGCTTGCGTCTTTAGTCGGCATTCTCGGAGGATGTGGCCTGGGTTGCCACAATATAGGCAAAGTTTGTTCTGGAAATGACGGTTTCGTTCTTCCTTGGTGAGTTTTCCTCGGGGTGTCTCGGGACGAGAGGAAGAGGCGTTGATGTTAACGTTTTCGTCTTCGGTGAGGACCGCACGTCCGTATGCCGGTTTGGGGGGTGGGTTACGCGGAGGGGGTCGTGGGTTGGCATAAAGTTTCCAAACGCGGTCAAATTCTCTGGCTTTATTGACCAGTCCTTCTAGTGTAGTAGGAAGGGGGGAGATGCCCATGAGTTTCATGTGTAGGGCCGTCGGGATCGTCTGACGGAACGCATGCATTTGCGTGTGTTCGTTTGCACCGCTACGCTTGGCGTAGGTTGACCATTCTTGGTACCATTCGTTAAAGGGTCGCATTCCCATTTTGAGGTTATACATTTGGTGTGTAGCTTCTAAGGCCGTATGTGCCGGGATGAAGTGTTTGTCAAACTCGGCTTTGAAGGTAGCCCAAGTTCCAAACGAAACTGCTGAGCCGGCAGGGGTTGGGTTTAAAGCTTTGTTCATCCTATCCTGAGCCCATTCACCCGCAGATGTGCCCATTTTGAAGTAAGTTAGGGCTGCGGAGATTTTCTTATCATCAGTGTCGAAGACTGATTCGTTGAGGTGGAAGTAATTGGCCAAGTTACTCCAAAATCCTTGTGCCTTATCAGGTTTCCCATCAAATGGCTCGGGTGCAGCACCAAGGATCTTTGAGGGAGGGTTTGCTGCCATGGCACTGGTATGGGGTGGTCCTGGGTGGGGAAGTGGGGGAAGGATAGGAGGGAATTTAAGGGGGGGAGAGGGTAACCGTGGAGGGGAAACGTTTATGGAGGTGGGAGATATAAATCGTGTTCCGGATGGTCCTGGGGAAGCGTGAGGGGAGGGTGGTTGTGAAGCCATTCTTGATACTAGGCCTGTAAGGAACTTGGTGGTGTCTTCAAGGATGCGCGATACTTCTTCCTGTTCGCTTTCCGAGTTTGGGGCGTTATCTGGGCTGATCGGGTCTTCTGATACGTCGGTTTTCTGATTGTGTCTCAGGGCTGGTGAAGAGGACGGGTCGATTGTTTTTGTAGACCCAACGTAGTTGAGAGTAAGACCAGGTTACTCGTTTCTTTTTGTAAGATCCTTCAAGGAAAATCCAGTCGAGTTTTCGGAGTTTCCGGGCGTTGGGGAAGACTACTTCGATATCGTGAGTAGTGAGGTGTTTCTGGGTAGTGGTATTTGTCCAAGGGTAGCGACCGTTGGGGCTGGAGACTTCTTGTCCGTTAAGGTAGCGTAGATGGTATTGTCACTGAGGGAAAAGTAGGGGTCTTTAAAATAGACTGGGATGTGGTCTTGTTCTTCTGTTGTGAGGTCTCGACGGTTGCTCATTCACTGATTTTGTTGGTATAACAGGGAGATGTGCCAACTTGCTTCGTTCCACGGGTAGAATATTTCGTACGCAGGGCTGAGAACTGCTCGGTCAGGTTGATTTGTTCGTTGTTGCCGTCGGATCCAGTGGTATTCTTCTCGAATGCCGAAATGGGTTAAGGTAGTTTTGCTTCTCCACAGGAAGTTTTGGAAGTTTAGTGGGCTTGTAGTAATATCTCTTGCTCGGGTAAGGGGTGAGGCGAGGAGTAGTGTCTGCTGTGGGTATTGGTCGTACTGGAGGCGACAGTGATGTTTGAATATGTCGAGCTCTCGAGGGGTTCTAGTGGGTAATTGTTCGGAAACGAAAATTGCTTCGGGAAGGTGGCAATGGAAAGTATGAGGTTGGGTTTCTAGGTATTGAGCCTCGTCACTGCTCGTGGAGTGTTGCCTGGTAGTATTTAGGTTACTAGGACTGGCTGGGTAGATGCTTGGGTAGACTGGTTCGTTTGGTTGACTTTGATTGATCCTGGGTTGGGAGTTTGGGGGTGGCAGGATTGTTGGGCAGCTGGGGAGGTGTCTGATGAAATGTGGGAGTTTCTTGCCCGGAAGCGTCGGTGGGGTTGTCTTCGTATGTTCTGAGATGAAGCCAGTGTAATAGCCCAATTTGTAATAGGTTCCAGATTTACACTCGTAAATTTGTAACGAAGAATGTTTTTAATTGAAAGGTAAGTAATTAAGCCCAGGGGACCAAAGTACTATTCCTTCTGGAGTTGGCGGGGTGTTAGGCCTGTAATTACAGACACACACTTCTTGGTTGCACCAACAGTGATCTGGTGTGGTTGAGTCGTCTCCCCAACCAGTAGTGGAGTCTCCTGTTGGGCTGCTTGCTGGGAGGGATAGGCGTGCTAGGAGGCTTAAAGGATCCGATGTAGGGAATCTTCCGGTTAGTAGTTCCACTAATTCGGGGTCGTTTGGATCGGTAGGGGGATCATGGTATACACGGGGGTCGAGTAGGTTGTGGTCTGGGTTTGTCAGGGTAGTTTCCCAGGTTTCGTTCGCCCACTTGTAAGTGAGTTCAGTGCCTTCTGTTATGACGAGGCGTGGGGGTCCTTCTTGAGTTCTAACTCGGACTTCGCAGAAGGATATTTGAATTTCTTCGTAAGAGAGACGAAAGCGGTCGATATATCGTTGGGAGTTCCCCGCTAGAAGTTGTTGGATGAGGTAGTCGCGGCGAGGGGGAATATAATTGAACCAAAGGTAGTCGCTTTTGGTCCACAATAGGAGTTGGTTGCAAAGTGAATCCGAGAGGTGCCAGAAGAGGAGTTGGTCGTTACACCCGTCGACTATGGTATCAAGGTCGTCGATTAGGTCGTTGTAAGAGTCTTGACTAATAAGTTCTCCGAACTCGAAGAGATTGACCAGTCCCTTGAGTGCCAATGGGGGTTCTGTCCAACAATCGATGCGGGAGGATTCAGAGAGGTCGTAATAGGAGGAGGAGGGATAATATCGACGCAATTGTCGACTCCTGTGGGTGTTAAAGTGTGTACGGGCTCTTGCGACGTGTTGTTCTTCGGTTAGAGGGGGCACTTAAACCACTCGGTTTATGTTTTAATAGGAATAGAAGATAAAGGTCACTTACTTAGTTGCGTTGGTTTTGAATCACTCGATTCAAATGGTCAAGGCAACTTTTATACCACTAGTACTTTAAAGTGGTTGGGAATCGGGAGTAACCGAGATACAGGAGAAAGGATCGGCCGGGATGCGTGGAGTAAGAGTATGGGCAAGTAGGAGAGGGTTGGAACGAATAATATCTTCAAAGAAATAGCCCTGATGAAGGGCAAAGACCTGTCCGTTATTTGTGAAGCGAAGATGTCCGTAAGTAGTAATAACACGTCCGTCTAAGAAGTCTTGGACTTCTAGAGTAACCAGACAGTCCGAATATCCTACCCTGATGAGGCGAGAGAGGGGGGCGAAGGCCTCTCTGAGTTTGTCACGGAAATCGTACCTTATACTCCCCAGTGGAAGATCGACAGAGGGGAGATTGAGGATGGCTTTTGAGCAAATGTAAAGGGGAGGGAAGTTAGGGTGTGTGGAGGGGTCGATGACGCGTGGGAGGAGATTGTAGGCGTGGGGGGCAGGGATACGAAAGGGGGTAACAGAAGGAAAGATAGGGGGGGATCGAGCTAGGGTGGGAGCGAGGGGAATACGGTGGAAGTAGGCTTGGAGAGTTTCCGAGGCAGGTCTCCAGGACTCTCCTTCTGGAGTGTAGACTGCGGTGTAAAGATGGGGGTGGTCCGGGCTGTTTAAGCACGAAGGGGGGTGGAATAGGGGAGAAGGGGCGATGTTTTCTTGTTCAACGAGGGGGGATTGGTCAGCCACTCGTTCGTAATTGATAGGGGAGTCAGGGGTCGGGACCCGAGGAGGGGTAGAAGGGGAACGAGAGGGAATGTGAGAGGGGGCAGAGGTAGGGCGCTCAGGGGCAGCCTCGGAGGAAGGTTCTGGGTACACAAGTTCCGGGGATGGGGAAAGTGGAGTAGACCGGATGGCTACTTGTGTTCTAATGTCGAAGTTGGGGTTGTATTCCTCCTCGTATTCGAGAGGAGTGGGGGGTCGAGGGGTGGAAGGACGAGTGATGGGCGATGGAAGTCCAGAGAGGGGTTCACCGTGGATATCCTCAATGGTGTATTCGAATTGTATCCCCGTAGTAGAGGGACCTTCTTCAAGGTCTTGGATGGGGGTGAGGGGAGAAGGGAGGCGAAGGGGGGTAGTGATGAAGCGACGGGAAGGGGGATCGTAGTTGTCGTCCTCTTGGTAATAGGAGGAGGAGTCTCCGTCCCACTGACCGAACTGCGAGAAGTCGTAGTCGGACACTGAGGCACCCAGGGTCAGGTTAAGAGACTGTCCAAGTGTGGAGACTCACTGTCACTCGACAGGGAGGATCGTTGGGTTTACGAGACCGGGGGTGGTAAGGGTGGAGACGGATGGAGAGGTGTTGACTGGCTCGATAAGTTGCTGGGTAGTGGCGCTCGGAGAGAGGGGCACTGGACGCGAAGGGGAGAGGCAGTCGAGAGGAGGTGTCACAAGTGGACAGTCTGAGGGACTGTCCGTTCTATTGTGCTAGCTTATATAGCTACAGGGATGGTCTGTGCGTAGCTCTAGGGCAGGCTTAGGGCCGCTCTTAGGTGCTGCGGAATGCTGTGGAATAGAACCTTCTGGAGACATCTAAATATAACGCCCAATGAGAATTGAGTATTTGTATCGTACGACTGTCCCGCAGTTGATGACGTCATATGGTGTGACTGCTCCGCAGTCCAATGGGAATAATCGTAGGAGTGGTGCGATTGTGCTCCGCAGTCCAATCGGATAAATCCAAGGAGTGGTACGATTTGGAGTTATCAGGTGACTTGGTAATTGCTGGATAATCACGTGTGTGTTCACGTGATCGTCGGAGTACCAATATTGAACTCCGACTCCAAGTATTGTTTCTTTGGGAGAGTGATTACATAAAACCGGGCCGGCATGGACCGGTCTTAAGCGCCTGGGTCACGATCTGGTTTTCTAGGTTCGTGACAGAAGTGGTGCCGGATTTCGATGTGTTTGGATCTATCATGAAACTCCGGATTTCATGCGATGGCGATAGCGGACTGGTTGTCCATGGAGAGGGTGATAGGTGAGTCGATTTTCTGCCCCATTTCAAGCAGTAATCGGCGCAGCCAGACAAGTTCCTTCGCTGCATGTGCTGCAGCGATGTACTCGGCTTCAGTACTTGAGAGCGCGACTGCGCTTTGCTTCTTAGAACTCCAGCTGATAGCGCCCCCAGCCAGCATGAAGACAAAACCCGAAGTGGACTTGCGGTCGTTCACATCACTGGCCCAGTCTGCGTCTACAAAACCGTTCAAGACCGTGCCGTTGGGGGTGCCACGCTGGAACACAAGTTTCCAGTCACTCATGGCTTGAAGGTACTGGAACGCGCGGTTGAGTGCCCGCTGGTGCTCGTTCCCGGGGCAGGCGGCGTGTCGGCCAAGCGCTGCTACGGTGTAGGCGAGGTCGGGGCGCGTACCGAGCATCGGGTACATCAGTGCGCCGATGGCGCGCTGGTACGATTGAATGTCGATCTCGGGGGAGGTAAGTTTGGTTAGATGCTCGTTCGCGAGCGTCGGCGTGCTGATGGGGCGAACGTCAGACTTTCCGAAGCGTTCTAGGACCTCAAGAATGTATTTCTCCTGAGACAAGGCTATCCAGCTGGCGCCGCGATCGCGCATAATGTGCATACCAAGTATCCAAGCTATCTCGCCAAGATCAGTCATCTGGTAATGTTTCTTTAGTGTCTCTTTGTCTTGTTTAATGACTGTGAGGCTTTCACAGGCCATTGTGATGTCGTCGACATAGAGAGCAATGATGGAGAGTGTGCCGCTCTTGCGGACAAAGACAGCATGGTCGGCGTTGGTGCGTTCATAGCCCATCGACTTGAGCGTGTCCCTGATATTTTCATACCAAATGCAGCCGCCTTGCTTCATGCCGTACACTGCCTTGACGAGCTTCAAGACCATTCCCTCGGGGACATCAAAACTGGGAGGAGCCTTCATGTAAATTTCCTCCTTCAGTTCCCCGTTGAGATAGGCTGACTTAACGTCCATCTGATGGACTTCAAGGTCATGCTCGGCGGCGAGTGCAAGGACGGCGCGGAGGGACGCGAACTTGGCGACCGGTGCAAATGTCTCGTCGAAATTGATGCCTTCGATTTGGGTGAAGCCCTGCGCGACGACGCGGGCTTTGTACTTTTGGATGGCACCATCGGGTCCGCATTTGATGCGGAACACCCACTTCGACCCTACGACGTTCTTGTCGCACGGCCGTGGAACGACTTCATATACCCCCATGTGCTCAAAGGCACGCATCTTGTCTTGGCACGCGACTTCCCACTCTGCAGCGTCGGGGCGAGCCATAGCCTCAGCAAAGGTGCGTGGGTCAGTGTCATCAGTTTGGGCTGACTTGGCATGCTCAGGGCGTTTGCGTCCACTGTAAGAGGTGACAGAAAAGCGAGGGTCGTCATCACGAATCGGTGTGCACGTGGCTCGCTTGGGACGTGCAGTCGCAGGAGCTGGGTTAGGAGGAGGAGGGGTAAGTATCCCTTCGATCTTGTTACGTTTCGGCCCGGAAGTGGACACTGACGCTCGGGAATGACACCACGTCAGCAGTATATCGTCATGGACTTGTGGGATCAGTCAGCCGGGTAAGCTCCGGCACATGTGATTGTGTACGATAACGGATCGGATCATGACTCGATGTGACTCATACTAGGATAGTTGTACTAGGGTTCGCTCTACTTACGCTATTGGCTAGCCTAGCTTGAAGCGGCGCTTGAAAGCCCGCGAGTATCTGTATAAATAGTCGACGTGGAAGACCAGGATCGCCATCTTGGTCTTCTTCAATACCACCATCGTCTTCTTCTCGTCTTTAGGGCTCTCCTCCCTTTGAAGTGAGTCCTCTCCGGCATATCCCTTTAGACCAGGGATCCCCGTGAGCTTATCCCGAGTCCCCTTCGTGGGCAGTGGACACCTATCCAGTCGGATCGCAGTATCACCAAGTATTCCTCTATCACAACGAACGAGTCGCTAAGCCATACGGCTTCATCTATATCGTTGACCATCCTTCGTGGAGAACCATAGTCCCAGTTGAAGATCCACCTGTCGACGTTCCTCAAGCGGAGGACCTACACGCCTTCATTGCGCTCAACGGGGATCTAGCCCCCCATCCAGCTGAGTACCCAGACGCCATCACCAATCGTCTCTTCTACCGACCCCTTAGGATCGCTGCGGCTACTGAGGCCTAAGTCAGGCAAACATCCGTGGTAGACGTTACAGATCTCATCCTCGCTTTCACTCTCTGACGAGTTGGCTTTGGCTGCAGGGTCTGCGCTTGGAGGGTCGCCACCGGATGGACTCCCGTTCACATCGGCGGCGGTAGGTTCGAGGATTATGCGCTCATAGCGCTTCTCAGTCCCCCCCTCATCGAATATAACGTTGCGCAACTCGAAGAAGCGCTTGTTCGGGCGGTGCACAAGACGGTAGGCATGCCGATTACGTGCATAGCCCAGGAAAGTGCAGGTGAGTGACCTCGCACCAAGCTTGTTACGCTGCTTTTCAGGGACGTGTACGAAAGCCCGAGCGCCGAAAACGCGAAGACGTGAAACGTCGGGTTTGTTTCTGGACCAGGCTTCCTCAGGCGTGACCCCATCAAGTGCGCGTGTAGGCGTTACATTGTGGAGCATAGCCGCATGCTCAAGGGCGTTGTGCCAGTAGGATTCGGGAAGTTTGGCATCATGCAACATGCTCCGGACTTTGTCCAGGAGCGTGCAGTTCATATGCTCGGCGACGCCATTGTGTTGAGGCGTGTTGGGCGTGGTGAGTTCGTGCTGAATCCCCTTCTCCTTCAGGTAGGCTTGCACTGTGTTTGCGACATACTCGCCCCCTCCATCTTTCATGTTCAAGCCAAAGCGAGCACGTGAATTGGCAGGGGTTCAGGGATGGAGGGAACGACGAGCAGAGGAGAACCCTGCAGGAAAATGGATGAGGTATAGTGGGTCGTGCAGATCACACACAGCGTGCACAATACTGGCTTGGAATTGGGGAAGCTAAGACAAGGTAACTACAGACGAAACAGCCTCGTACTTATACTTGTACATACTGGTGATTTTCATAACTATTTTCTGTGATATACGAGGACGCGTAAGTGCAATCCCCGAGGCCGCGTAAGCAGTCCGCTGGCAATGACGAAACGAAACGAAACTACATTGATTACCAAGCACGTCACATGTCACGTGATCGTGACACCATCAGTGCGGAGTACTTTGAGGCGTTTGCCCGTCTGGAGCTCTGTGCGCGCAACAAAGGCCTTAAGGTGTGTGAAGACTTCGGATTTCTCGCGTAAACCCTCCACGAAAACCTTGCGCGACTTGTCGTCTCTCCAGGTGACGAAGTATTCAAAACCCCGGTGTGAACGCGTGGGCAGCTTGCCACAGACGTCGGAGAAGACTCGGCCGAGAGTTTCGTTGGCACGTGTCTCCGTCGTCTTCTGGATTTCGGCGCGCGTCTGTTTGCCTTTGAGGCAAGCGTCGCATGGGTTGGCGGTGCATGAAGAGTCCCCCACAATTTCCATCCCCTTAACCATCCCTTTGCGCATCATGTCGAGGACAGCATTGACGTTTAGGTGGCCAAAGCAGTGGTGCCAGGTGTGCACGTCGGCTTTTGACGTTGCACTGTGGGTGACTAGGGCAGATTTCAGCACTTGGAGTGACTGTCCTCCCCATCAGTGGGGAATTCATCGACTTGGGCTATTGCAACATGAGCTGTCTCGGGCATCGCGAACGCGGATTAGCATGATGTAGAGGTTTCCTGCGAAAGGGAGCCTTCGCATGTGAGTGCACCATGTTGGTTGTAGATTTGACAGCCCCCCTCAGTGAAGCGTACGTCAGGCGCTGCGGCGGGCAAGCTGGGAGACAGACAGGAGGTTCCCAGTGAAGTTCAGGGACATAGAGGACGTCCTGCAAGATGGCGTGATTCCAGCGTCCTTCTGCCTTCATTTGCATGGCAATGCGGCCGACGCCAGTGCCCTGGATGGTGCTATTGTCACCTAGGACAATGTTGATGGGTGTCGCGAGGAGTGTGAAGTGCGTGAACCATGCGCGGTTGGAGCACATGGTGCGTGATGCGCCAGAGTCGACTATCCACTGACGTTGCAAATCCTCGTGCGCAGACAGGCCCTGGGATACCTTGAACAGGCAGACGGTGTCGGAATCTGACATAGGCTCTTCGGCGACAGCAATCTTCGCCGATGCGTCTGGGGCCTTTGGTTTGGTGGAGTCACCACCTCCCTTTGCCTTTGCCTCCTCCTGCTCCTTCTTGAGCTTCCGGCATTCGCTCACATCGTGTCCGCAGGAACTTGCAGTGAGTGCATTTCTTCTTCTGCTTATCCGGCTTATTACCCTCCCTTCTCTTTCCCCCTTTTGCAGCCTTCGCAAAATACGCAGTGGCGCCACCACCCGACTCGCGCATGCGGCGCTGTTCGTCGAGGATGACTTGAGACTTGACGTACTCAGTCGTGAGGTCAGAAGACTTGGTGGTGGAAAGGATGGTTTTTAGGGTGGAAAGGGAGGATGGGAGCGATGAGATGATGGCAAACGCGAGGAGTTTGTCTTGGAGTGTGAGGCCGAGGTTCGAGATGGTATTGGCCACGCGGATCATGGAGTTGATCTGGGGCTCCATAGGCTCAGTTTCGGAGAGGGTGTTGCAGAACACCTCGTCGATAAGGTAGATGATTTTCTGCTCTCCTTTGCCTTCATAGCGTGCTGACAGGTTGTCCCAGCAGTCTTTTGCAGTGTCTGCAAATAGGACCGTGTTTAAGGGCTCGTCTTTGAGCGTGAGGGTGATCTGTGCATGGGCTTCTTGGTCCTTGGAGATCCAGTCGGCGTGGGCCGTAGCGTCGACAGCGGGATCAGGTTTCTTTTCTGAGCCATCGACAACTCCCCACAGTCCACAAAGCTTCAAGATCGTTTGCACGCGGAAACGCCAGAATGCGAAATTGCCGCCGTCTTCATCAAGGAAAGGAATGTCATACATCCGGGGGTGTCCCTTTGGAGTGGGAGCGTTCCCGGAAGATCCGCTAGGATTCGCCCCCCCAGCAGAGGGGGGATTACCACCTTGCGGTGGGGCTGGATTAGCGGCTGGTGTAGTAGGCATTTTTCAGATGGTGTTTGGGCAATGTATATTCTGGGTTTTTAGGAGCACGCAGGTCTCATAATCTGTAGGAGCGCGGGAAGCGCAACTCAGCGTTTTGGGAGAAACGGCTAATAGCATTGTGTATGTACCTGTAGGAGCGCGGGAAGCGCGACTAATACACAGTAAGTAAAGTTAACATACGGGAAGTAAAGTAAGCTACTAACCTCAGCATTTTGGGAGAAACGGCTGAGGTATGTACTCTAGGGCTACGAAGTATTTATGTAGAGTGAAAATAAATTTCGTACAGTAGAAAAACGAGACCGTGGTCGAGCAACTGAGCTCGACTTGAGAATATTGTGTGTTACCGGTCCAGCCGGCCCGAACGCCCCCGACGCTTACACGCCGTGTGTGGCTGCAACTCCAACACCGGATGCTCAAGTCGAGGAATGTGACGAATCTAATACTATTGTCGAGCAAGCAATATAAGAGATGAAATTGCAATGGTCGAGCAGACAGCCTACTAGTGGTCTTGAGATGCGAGATGCGACTCGGATACGTCCATATTTGTCAATGCAAGGCCGAGGCCATACTGTAATAGGGCGCCCGGGCATAACTGATCAATCGCCGGACGTTGTTCCTAACTTACACGGCAGGCAGGAGCAAGTAAGCGGAATCCGCTTATAGTCAACTCAGGGATCAAATAATGTCCAATATATTGACGACTTAGTTGACTTGACTGTTATCGTGAACTATATTAAGACACTGGAATAATTTGTAGACCTCTCTCTATGTGTCAGACAATTATAAATAAAAATACTTGAACAATTAGATATTTGTCGCTTGCTCAAGAGCGCTCTGATTATTTCCAAGTGTATTTAAACTTGATTGTCAGGCACCAGTCAACATGAACAATAGAGTGTAAATATGCTCGGAAATAATTAGGGCACTCTTAAGCAATAGACTAATATCTAATTGTTTGAGTATTTTTATTTATACTTTTCTGACACATAAAGAGGGGTCTACAAATTATTCCATTATCTTAATATAATTCGCAATAACAATCGAGTCAACTTAGTAGTCCATATATTGGACATTAGTCGATCCCTTATTCGTCCCCCACTTATCTGCTCCTGCCCGCCGTGTTAGCTTGGCTTTCCTAATACGGCCTCTAATATAATCGCATCCGCTTGGGCAGGAACACTGGCACTTGCCAATACACGAACGCCGAACCAAGTGTCGTACTTGGTTACTACTCGCTACACTGCCAAGCCAATAAGTAGGGCGCCCTATTGTATCACAACTCGTAAGGCTATAAGAGCAGTTTCCAAGTTGACTCTATCAATGAGCTTTAATAGGTGTGCCCAGGACCGGCGGTCATGCCAGGCGAATCGATCGACGTTGCTCATCTTCAACATTCGATTAGCAATTCTCCACCTCCCTCGTCGAGTTTCACGGAACTGCTCTCGACATCAGGCTCTCCTAGGCATGTCTATTACCAGTGCCTCCGTTTACTTGCCATAATGATAGAGCGATTCACTTGGTATTCACATCTAATCTTCATATAGACCTGCAACGACGATCAACTCTCTCCCAGGCGATGTCCTTCTAGAAATATTTGACATTTATCGAATGGATGAAATCATTACTTCAAGTCACCTCCCATGGAAATGGCACAGACTAGCGCACGTGTGCCGAACATGGAGAGACGTCATATTTTCATCGTCACGCCATCTCAACCTAGAACTCCTCTGCACGCATGGGACACCTGTCAGGAAATGTCTAGGAGACCTCCCGGCCCTTCCCATAGTAGTTCACTTTCCCAACTCTTTCAAGGACAACGACGAAGATAACATCCTTGCGGCACTGGAGCACCCCGACCGTGTACGCGTTATCGTGCTTCGTGTGCCATGCTCACTACCGGAAAAATGGCCAGTGACGCAGTGGCAGGGACCGTTTCCGGCATTGATACGCCTTTCGCTTGAATCGAAACTAGATGGGATCATGCCTATCCTCCCTGATACATTTCTGGGTGGAGGTGTTCCACGTTTACAGAGAATATGCTTGGATGGCATTCCCTTTCCAACCGCACCAACCCTTCTTTTCTCAGCCCGTGACCTTGTTAATGTCAATCTTCGGGATATACCCGATACCGGTTACGTTTCACCCGAGGCGGTGGTTACAAGCCTGGCCGCATTGTCCGGGTTGAAATATCTTACCCTTGGGTTCCGATGGGGGCCTTCAAGTTCCAACCCTCGCCGGCTTCCCACCACACGGACTATCCTTCCCGCTCTCACTCGCTTTTACTTTGAAGGGTTTTTTCGAATATTTGGAGCATTTTGTGGCGCAGATCGATGCTCCTCAGCTCGACTGCTTAGGAATAGACTACTTGGAGTACTGGGACGAGGAAGAAATCGCTGATTATCAAATCCCCCAGCTTTGCAAGTTCGTCGATCGTTCAGAAAAACTCAAGCTATCCTGGTTTAGGCGCATGGAACTACGCATTCAACTAAACACCGTCAGCATCGAATTTGTTCATGGAGACCAGCCGTCGTTTCAACTCTCCATCCAGGACGAAGGGATAACCCAGGTACTTGGCCAAATTTGTGGTACGCTCTCCAACGTGGACTGCCTCTTCATTGGTTCGGGGAGGACAGAACCCGATGAGCTACTAGGTGACGATATCGAGTGGCTGCAACTCCTCCGCACACTCACCGCTGTAAAGGCGCTGTGTGTACAGGACGAGCTTTCACACCATGTTGCCCTTGCACTCGAACATGTCACCTGGGAGCCTGAGAGGGCCGCCGAAGTGTTGCCAGCCCTTGAGTTACTTTGCTTACAGGACTGGCCAGTAGCATCTGTGGAGAAATTCGTCGCCGCTCGCCGGAACGTGGGTTGTCCTGTAACTTTCGTAAAGACGGTGAGGGAGTTGCAGGACAGACTCGAATTCAATGTCGGCGAGTTAGCGAATGTCCCATACTACTCTGTTATACCCGATATAATGCAGTGAACCCACCACCTATCTATTATAGCGATTAGGAGATGACCATATGTGTAGACGAGAGAGAAACCAATCTATTTGTTTTAGGCATGCACATATAGCGGTAGTAGTACATTCGCATTCGTGCCAATTTAACAATGGACTCACCGGCTTGAAATAATTTCAACTTTCGGTCCTGAAAATTCGCTAGAATGGTAGGCTACCGATTTATGCGGTGTTGTGAGTACTGTAGATGTCGCACTGGCAAGGAAAATGAAGGCGTCCGTCGACCGAACAGTACGGGCCGGCGTTCCGGTCAAATTCAACACGCATCACGTGGGAGGCATTGGGTCAATGTCAATCAATGGCTTCCTCGCGCTCGCGCTCGCCTAGTGAAATTGACGATGAACACAATCTCGACGCCATCCTCAACTCCTCAGAACCAGCCATAGATCTAAATCTACCTGCGTATGAGACCTCAGTAGCAAACTTCTCACGAGCAATCGCCAATTTCACTGCTCGCTCCATTGCCGAGATTACTCAACGCCGGGATGCACACGACAAAGAGCTCAAGAGGCTAGAAGACCGCGCTCAGGACGTAGAAAAAGAGACGGAACAATGTAAACTGAAGGAAATAGAACTCATTGCTCGTTGCGTTATGCGCCATCTCGTCTGTTCCCTCTGATTGCTAAGTCGCTCCACCAAACAGTCCTCAAATGCGAACGCGAGGAGACTGAAGAGGCTGAATCAGCTGTCGCCTCGCTTCGCCGCCGTGTCGAAGCCGAACGCGAGGTGCTTGCCTCCATTGACGCGAACATACAGACACTCCGTGCGCGCGTGGCAAACCTTCGTAAAGGTCGGTATTTCCAAAATGTCTGAACCCCCACGTGCACTACCCTCTGAGGACATCTCACAGAGCGGGAGCTGGAGCGCGATACGTTGGCCATGCACGCCAGACCCATGGCCGCAGAGGTGCGCGCTTGTGAACGCGCAACGGGCTTGGTCATCGAGGGAGTGGGCCCCGACCAACTTCTGTTCCGCTATACCATCAAAGTCGACGATGACTCACGTTCCACTCACGAAGCGAGCTTCGTGATCGACCTCTCATCCCAGTTTAAAGGTACGCCGGATCGATGGCACCGCCCCGTGCGCAAACTGAAGAAAGTTGACAGTATTAACGTCGACACCGCAGTTGCCGACGATGCCACTACTACTGGATCAGTTAAACGACTCGGGGGATGTGTATACTTTCATCAAACGTGTACGTCAGGCGTATGTGAAACTCTTCTCGAAGAGTTGAGTTGGGGTTGAGTATGATTTGTGAGTTCTATTGTATGGGGTATAATAACAAGTGTCGTGGCTGGCCTAAGACCTGCGCCGTAATGTCCATGTTTGCAACCCAAGGAACCCGTGCCCAGCACAAGCGAGACAAAAGGCGATGTGCGTGAAGACTCGGAACACACTGGGGTCCACGTGTACGCCTACGTCGCATTCGTTGGGTACTTTGTTTCACGACCGGCCAGAGTATTGAGACCGCTGCTTATCGGAGATTTGGATTCCGGTGATGGTTCATTGTCGATGATAACCTGGTCATGAGCACCCCCGTTCTCATTCCCTTGTGTCGCTGCGGGTTACCGTCCGCGTGGTCCTTCATGTCACCACCATTTGTTGCTCCTCTTTAGCCCACCATTGACAGCACATATAATATCATGTCGTCCTTTGCGTTACTCTTACATGAGGAAGGGGCAAAGCATATGATGAGATGAGTTTGTGATTGGTACAAGAATATGTATAGACTCAGAGTAACGGAACATTGCGTGCCAGTGGTCATGAACTTCAAGTTGAAGGCGTCACGGGCACCGGAGCTGGCGAGTCGCGCTACGAATCTCGTGGCGACTCGTGATCGCGTTATCTACTGTACTACCAAAGTAGGAAAACAAGTAACGCCTGTCAGTGCTAGCTGTGCAGCGCGTGTTACTGTAACTCAAGCGACCTCAACGCTGAACCTATTCATTCACTCTAGCCCAGGAACCCTTGCGAAAGATGGAGCACCAGCCTGAGCACACGATATCGAATTGGTGTGTAAATGCCTACTGACGCGCGACTCTCCCGCCAATGAACCATTACTCCCTTGATTACTCCAGCTCAGGTTCCTCTGTATCGGAAAACACTCAGCTACGTATCGAGGTAACGGGTATGTACTTAAATCCTGCAGTTGATACCCGAAAACGTATTTTATAGTCCTCCGAGCTCACAATATCAAGAAACGGCGACGCCTGAAGAACCGGGTCTTCGTCACTGTGACCAATCGGGAAACGACGAAGAAGACAGCAAGCGTTTCGATTGAGGGACAAGCGGCGCAGTGGGATCAGAAACTCGATGCCTTGTAGGACGTCTGTTTTTAAAATCCAGTTTTCCGGCTGAAAGTTCTGTTCAGTTATGTACGGCCGTCCTCACATCTTGTATTGTGTCTTTATGCAGAGCGATTGGCGCACACCGATACACTTATTGGGATGCATCAGATGCTGATACCTCAGGCTGTCGAATCACAAATTGGTTTGTTTTTATGAGGATATCGCTACTAGTAGCTGAGCGTCTTGCGTATAGATATCCCTGTTGTTCTTTGCAATGGCGACGGACGAGCTGGACAATCGATCGAACCAATTATGCTCTACTTGACGCTCACCGTGTCAGTGGACGCGAATACCACGAATGCCATAGCGAGTGGAGTAGACGGCTCGCCAGCTACGCATTCCTCTATGACCCAAGACCCCATCAAAGGCGTCACTGCCTCCGAGCCTCTTTCACCTACGACGGATCACGTTCCCATCGAGACTAGCGCTCCCATGCCATCGTTGCTCGATGTCCAGGCAGCGGTGTCACCTACCGAGGATGCTCTCCGCAACACCGATGAAGCTATCAAGGCGATTGACCCCTTAGATACATGGGCAGGTGCTGTTGCGAGAATCAAGTGGACGATGGATACTTTGAGTGCAGCTGCAGAAGTGCGTCACTGCGCAATGCCCTTTTAACTTGTCCCTGACTGTCAGTGGCTGAGCCTACTTCCGCTCTCAGCTTCACCCATACGCACAAATGGCATGTGGCCTGCTATTAGCGATTCCAAAGGTGCATCTATTTGCGTTATTGTCATAAGGAACCAAACACTGATGCGGTGTTGATCTGGATTAGACACTCCTAGAACAGTTTCAAAGTGACGATAATGTCCGAACCCGAACTCTACTTGTAGCCGTACATGATGCGTTCGATTTCGCGAACCAGGAAAACACTTTGAAATCCGTCAAGCGCGAGTCTAGGCAAGCCCGAATCCTTACACTCATGTTGCAGCATGTCTGTAATTGCTGTGACTTGATCCGATCGTATGCAAAAGATTCGCAGTTCTGTACGTATTCTCCACCCGTTTCAGTGGCCGATGTAAACACGCGGTTGTCAGGGAAGCGAACGTTGAAGAATATCGGTGGCCGAGTCAACAAACAAATCGAGGACTTCCGCGCCACCCTTCTCGAACTCCAAAGGGCTTTCTTAGACGAGGCTGCTATCATCACAGAGATAACTGCGCTCCAAATTCTGGATGATGTGGGAACAATTTCCGCCAGGATTTCTAATCGGCTTGACAGGATGGTTACCCAGCTGAAGTGGGTATCTAGCCAGGTTTCCGACGCTGGTACGTGGTCCCAATAGCTTGAAGGTTATCGGTCTGAATACTGTTACAGAGTTAGATGCGAAAATCAGAGAAATACCATATGGGACAGGCTCGCGCTTCATGCCCGAGAAAGGCTGCCTTCCAGGAACGCGCACTGCCTTCTTGGACCTCATCGTTAATTGGGTGAATAATTCCGATTCCGAGCGTGGTCTTGTTCTTCTTGGACAGGCGGGCACGGGAAAGTCGTCCATTGCACACGAGATAGCGCATCGCGTCGATAAAATGCACCGTCTTGCGTCGTCCTTCATATTTCTGCGGAAAGAGCAATCTAAGCGCGATGCTTACAAATTCTTCACAACTCTGGCTCGCGATCTCTCCGATCGCTTCCCTTCATTCAAGACCGCGCCTGGAAGGATTGTGAAGGACGATTCCTCTCTTCGAGTTCGTACCCGCGACTATCCCACACTTTTTGAATCCCTTGTCCTCCAACCGCTTGAGGGTCTGCACATCGTCGGTCCCATCCTTGTTGTCATTGACGCCTTGGATGAGAGTGGAGACACGGCCGGTAGAAATGGGTTACACGCATTCCTCGCCAAAAGCTTATTCAAACTTCCATCGAACTTTCGTTTGCTTATCACGTCGAGGCCTGAGGATGGTATACTGTCTGCGTTCAACGGGGCGCCGTCAATCATTATCAAATATATGAATGACTCTGAACTGGCAGCTGGAACGGAGGACGATATACTCACCTTCCTTCAGAGGTTACTCCCTTCGGATGCGTTCGAAAAGCATCGGGTCGCGTTGACAAGAAAGGCAGAGGGGCTGTTTCAGTGGGCTGCTGTCGCCGGTGGATTCGTCCTAGATCCTCCCGAGTGCTTCGCGTTCAGCAAGAAAAAGTGCATAAACCACCTTTTGAGACTGACTACAGATCGTGATGGACAAGACCCGCTGGACGAGTTATACAGAGAAGTCCTCGAGGGCTACTTCTCACACCCACAAGCTCGACTTCTATTCCGTTCTGTCGTGGGGGAGCTCATTATTGCATTCGAACCTCTCTCCATCCGCTCCCTGACCACTTTGCGAGGACATGGCTCCAATGACGACGACGACGCTGATTCTGTTGTTATAATGCTCCGTCGCCTGGGCTCATTGTTTAGCAACGTTAACTCGTCCGATGACACCCTCCCTATTCTTCCCCTCCATACATCATTTCGCGACTTCCTGACAAATAAGGAGAAGAGCGGCGATTTTGCTATTCCCGTTCGAGAGGCCCACTATGAGTTCGCCCATGCCTGTCTCAGTCTATTACTCCGCGACCTCAGATTCAACATCTGCAACATTGAATCGTCATATCTTGCTAATAGAGCCATTGAAGACCTTGAAGCTCGCGTCGCTAGACAAATCTCGCCAGCCTTATTATATGCTTGTCGTTTCTACGACGATCATTTAAAACATCTTGCTTTCGAAACCGATCTGTTTGGCAAACTTCGGGCTTTCTCCAATACGAAATTCCTCTTTTGGCTTGAGGCGCTTAGCTTGGTGGGCGATATGCGTCTTGCTTTGCCGGCGTTGTCATCTCTGAATGTATGGCTAGCCTCTGGTCGACTTGAAGGCGTAAGTCCAAAATCCTTTATGTGAGGCGGACGTGCAACTAACGAAAACAGTTGCAACAGGTTTCTCCGACAGAGCTAGAGAATTTGACCGCGTTCATCAACGACGCCACTGCGTTCGTGCGGTACTTTGGGATAGCTATGGCAAAGAGTGCACCCCATGTCTACCTTTCTACTTTACCTTTTGCGCCGACTTGTTCTCTCGTTTCGATGCATTATTCAAGCATGTTTCCTCGAACACTGCGCGTCGAAAGTGGACGATTGTCTCATTGGCCCTCATCAGAAATGGTGATCTCAAATGTCGGGGGTCCTTTCAATTCCATTGCGCTCTCACCAGATGACCAACGCATCGTCTCGGGCTCTCACTATGGAGGAATTTGCGTGTGGAATGCCACGACGGGAGAGACAGTGGCAGGACCATTTGTCGAAAACACGACATCTGTCGCATTCTCCCCGGACGGCCAGCGCTTCGTCTCAAGCTCGCATGAGAACGTAATTCATGTGTGGGATGCTATGACAGGAGAGGTCGTGGTAGGCCCGTGTAGTGGGCACACGAAACCAGTCAGGTCCGTGGCATTCTCCCCAGATGGCCAATGTATTGTATCAGGCTCAGAGGATCACACAATTCGTGTCTGGAAAGCCGCAACGGGAGAGACAGTGACGGGCCCGTTGAGTGGGCACACAGGCTATGTCACGTCTGTGGCGTTCTCCCCTGATGGCCAGCGACTTGTCTCGGGCTCGTTTGACCAAACGTTTCGTATGTGGAACCCCACCACGCGAGAGACAGTGGCAGGTCCATACAGCGGGCACACTGATTGGGTCATGTCTGTTGTATTCTCCCCAGACGGCCAGCGCATCATCTCGGGCTCGAACGATCGAACGATTCGCGTGTGGAACGCCGTAACAGGAGAGACAATGGCGGGCCCATTCAATGGACACACGGATTCGGTCCGGTCTGTGGCATTCTCCGCAGATGGTCAACGCATCGTCTCGGGCTCCTACGATCAAACAATTCGCGTATGGAATGCCATAACAGGAGAGACAGTGGCGGGCCCATTTAGTGGGCACACTGGTTCGATTGAATCTGTAACGTTCCACCGGACGTTCTTCTGGCGGCGTCTTGTAGGGAGGCTACTAGGAACGAGAGACGACCTAACGATCACGAGAGATGTCGAAGTTACTCACACGGACGGCGATCAGCTCGCAAGTCAGGCGTAGGAGGGTCGCCCAACAGATATGAACAAGGATAAAGGCGGTGTATTGAAGGAAGGCGTCGGCAGACAGCTCGGTGCAAGGAGAATGGTACAAGTTATGAGGGCGGACAACCACTCAGACAGGGGAGATGAGAGGGGAAAGGAAAGGACGCTTGGCAAACAGCGCAAACCAGCTAAGGACAGTCAAGGGAATAAGCACCAAAGGCACAACAGCACTCTATTGGCAGACAGCCAAGTAGGAGGCAAGTACAATGGGTGGTATAGTCCAAGAAGTCAAGCTTAGGTCTTCAGCGACCATAAGCCCATCTACTTATACAAGTCCAAGGAGGTTTGAACCCCAGCTTGGAACTCCGAAACTCTAGTAAGGGGATCCTAGGAATGAGTCACAACGAGTCAGAGATAAGAGTCGACCAATGGCAGTAAGGCGCAAAGGTATGAGTCAGAGATAAGGGAGTCATATCGCAATCCATCAGAATCAAGGCACTATCGATCAGGAACGTACGAGTCATCAAACATGAGGCAGTCGAGGCCGGTCCAGGCACAAGCTCATCTGGGCCCTTCTGGTGCAGGTCTAGCCAGGTCACGTGCCAGGGTCACGTGACGGGCGGGCGCTAAGATCACGTGCGCACTTCGTAGGTTTTGTTAGCTTGGATGATCACGTGACCAGAGTCAGGTGACTTAGCAGTGGGAATGCAATGCATAATCTTGGTGGTGGTTTTCCCGTCTTTGCCAAATCGTACTTGCATGTGTCGTCCAACGGTGTCCGGGGTCTTCGCGAGGGGTGTCCGAGGGTCAGGTGAAGGCGAAAACGTAACAAATCGGTTACATTCTCACCAGATGGCAAGCGCATTATCTCAAGCTCTTGGGATCGGACCATTCGTGTGTGGAATGCAACAACTGGAGAGACGGCGGCAGGCAAATATGATGGACACAATGGTTGGGTCGCATCTGTGGCATTCTCGCCAGATGGCAAGCGCATTGTCTCAGGATCGCATGACCATACAATTCGTGTGTGGAATTCCATGACGGGACAGCCAGTGACAAGCTCATTTATTGGGCACACAAGTCTGGTCTCATCCGTGGAATTCTCCCCAGATGGTCACCGCGTCGTCTCAGGCTCGCAAGATTCGACAATTCGCGTGTGGAATGCGACAACAGGAGAGACGGTGGCAGGCCCAATTAGCCACAGAGTCTGGGCCACCTGTGTGGCATTCTCTCCAGATGGAAAGCGCATCGCATCGGGCTCGGGAGGTCGATCACTTCGTGTGTGGGATGCCACAACAGGAGAGACGGTGGCAAGTCCATTTACTGGACACCAGAAATGGGTCATGTCCGTGGCGTTTTCCCCAGACGGTCAGCGCATTGTCTCGGCCTCATATGATCAAACAATCCGCGTGTGGAATGTCATAACGGGAGAGGCAATGGCAGGCCCATTTAGTGGGCACACAGATGTGGTCACGTCTGCGATATCCACTCCAGATGGTCAGTGTGTCATCTCATGCTCGCACGATTCAACAATTCGTGTTTGGAATGCCTTGACAGGAGAGACAGTGGGAGGCCCATTTAGCGGGCACATAGGTGAGATCAATTCTGTGGCATCCTCCCCAGACGGCCAGTGCATCGCCTCGGGTTCGAACAACCAAACCATTCGTATGTGGAACCCCACCACCGGAGAGACAGTGCGGGCCCATACCGTGGGCATACACATGCGGTCCTGTCAGTGGCGTTCTCTCCGGATGGTCAGCGCATCGTCTCGTCAGCATATGGATCAATTCGTATGTGGGATGTTACAACATGCAAGATGGAAACTACTGGAAAGATTGACTTCGCTGACCAATCCAAGATAAACGACGAGGGATGGATATGTGGTAGCAACAATGAACTGTTAATGTGGATCCCGCCGTTACATAGGGAAAGTCTTCACCGCCCAAGTGATATCTGGGTTGTGGGTGAACACGAAACTCGTCTCTGTCTTTCTAATTTTGTGCACGGTCATAGTTGGGGCTCTTGTATTGACACCTAGATAGAAATACTATACCGATTTGGTGTTTTTGCAGTTGTTGTAGTAGTGTTGTAGTATCACGGTGAGACCAAACAAGGCGGGCCGGCCTTCCGACATTATTTCGATCCGTACGAACCGTACGACGCGCCGACGCGCCACGCGACGCCCTGGTGAACGCTTTCTACTCTCTCGTTTGATGATTATCTCGACTCTTTTGTCCGATTTGTTTCTAGTCATCAAGGCATTTTCACATCAAGCACGAGCGCGCTGAGCCCAACGTCACAAGGGGAGGCACCAACATACCTACAACACCTTCTGCCTCGGCATTGGCTTCGGTCCCAGATTCGTCTGACATGCTGTTACGATTCCCTATCCTAATTGACCCACTCCGACTTCCTTTCCTGACGATGTGTCCATAAACACTGTTGATGCCTTTGATGCTCGCTGTGTAGGCAGGACTCGGACGAGCTTTGGCAAAACCGCTGGCGTATGCGCGCCGATTCCTCATCACGTCCAACATGCTAACTGATATTATGTCTTAACGCCAACTGTGAGTGCCTTTACGTTCGTTGTATACAGATATTGAACCTTGCGCAGAAGCTCCGGGATCTTCGTAAAACTGCCGGAGAGAGCTATCGTTCACCTGTCCTCGCATATTTTACGATTGACAGGACAGGCTTAGTTGAGGTACCGACCCGTCTTCAGTTGCAAAAGTCTGAAAAGGCGAACGGATTCAATCCGAGAGGTTCGTCGGTGATTCCCCGTCCTCGTGTCGACTCGAGTCATGGAAACAGTCAGTTCGATAAGGTGCAGAACGTGGCCCCGGAAGGCGGAAGCAGACGAAGGAGACATCAACTGGACTGCGCATGCAGACCCTGACGGTGTGGTAGTCGGTGTCGACCCAGGTTCCCTGTGCGTGAGCGTACATTGATGCTAGAAAGGCGGAGCCGGACGCGCAAGGCCATGACGTCCTGACAACGATGGAGAAAATATAGGACACAGACGATAGTGGGAGTTCAAGAGTAACGCGCTGAACCAACATGTCTCGCCAAAGTCGAAGGAGTTGCGGATCTTGAGGGGGCTGCCCAAGCACGGTGTGCACGGACTGAACCAATGAGGTGCAAATTTGGCAACAATTTGCGTTGTGTTAACAGTCTTGCGATGCCCTTCTGACCCATTACGGCACTCTCCACATTTCTGATCGCTTCGTGGCAATAATAAAGGCTGTTCCCCATTTCTCATGTCGACCACTTGACCACCGCCTAGTTCCGCAGTCTTTCCGAACCACCCACCTTGATTAATTAATGTCGATAGGGCCCGTGGCTCTCACAAGCAAGTTCTCCGAATATGTACATCGTTGCCTCTGCCGAGAAAAAACCTGACGACCGAATAAATCAGGGTCCTCTACTCGATCAGCATCAAAAGAAGGGGCTACCTTTTATAGAACTGTGGGACGTGGTCAGGAAACGGCGACAAGTTCACCGGTGGCCGGAATTACTAAGCGGGTGTCGTACCGCCAATGGCGGGTCTCTGGTCTCTGAAAGGTATTGCAGTGCGAGACCTGACCTAGCAGACTGCCAATGTCGCAGGGAACTCTAGATGACCTACTGGTACCATATTGTTGCAGCGTCTTTCTGGCGAGGGGATTACTCTGACTGCCAGGCAACCTTCCCATCGCCAGAAAAATGGAAGGGGTCTCATCCAAGGTCTCGTCTGCGCCCCAGAATTCCTTAGAGAACCGCGCAATCAGAACAGACCCATCGATGCTGTAAAGTCGTGAACTAACCAGATGGCGAAACAAATGCCGAGTAATGCCAGTACTTGCAGGTGATGATATCGCTGTGAAAATAGACTCGCAGATATGTGTTAGCTAGAGAAGAACGTCATGATCAGTGCGAGGGGACATCCTGAAATTTCGGAATTGTCATGGAGCGCCCATTTCGGGCTTACCGGTACTGCGTGAGCCTGAGTTACCAACGCCTGAGTTCATGATGCACATTTAGTTGTGGAGCAAGACTGACCACACCATGACAGCCTGAGAACCTAGGCTGCATACCATTCTGGTCACAAGTCATTATGGTTCTGTCGACGAGCGGCTCGTCACGGTGTAGCAAAGTGTTTATTTCACTACACACCATCCAATACTTCATACCCGGTTTTATCTGATAAATGAACAGGAGTGTATGCTCTAGCACGAAAAATTCGACGCCGAATCAAGCGCCGAGTCGCAAGCCGAGTCGTACTGTATAGCGTACGCGCTGTGGACTCAGCTCGGTGATGAACTTGAAGCCGTTCCGAGTCAAATCAACCCGGTTCAACCCCAGATCTCACTTCTATTGATACACCTGATAGACATGTGCTCCACTCACAGCCTGATTTGATGAAACAATATCGACGATGTCCTAGGCAGCCTTGCGCAATTCGACAATACATTTAGTACTTCTCGGAATACTCTCGGAATGGCTTCTCGGCGGTATCTACAGTATGCCTGCTTAGGAGACTCGGGCTGGCAACATATGGATTGAAGGCATATGACTTGGGGAGGCAGACGTATAAAGAGCCCACGAATGCCTTTACTACTAACTTAACACTGTCCACTTCATTGCACATAGCAAGCATGACGCCAGCCCCCACGAAGAGCTATAAGCACACTACGGCTTCATCGGCCCTCTTCTTTAAGAATACTACGAACTATGGTACGGTCCACCGGCCCGGGCCCTCAGAGTTGAAGTTCCAGAAATCGGCAAAGAGTTCACCGACAACGCCTACATCGGCAAAGGTGCGTTTTCCTTTGCTTATTGCGACAGTATTTCATGGTCCTGTATTTTTCTTTGGCATTGTGAAGATCCCGACGGCATCTTCCACTACGATGCAGTCTCGGACATGGAGGGAAGTGTCAAGGCCAAGGTTCTCAAAGTCGTGGAGAATGGGACTATCTACGTCCGTATCAAGTTCTTCACCACGGAAGAGAGTGAAACCTATGCTGAGGTTTGCTGCACGCCGTTCCGATCTGTAGGCTCACTAATAATCCCTTTCCATCATCGTGTCAGTTCATTGGTGAAGATCCCGTACGCACTTTTTTTTCTTCCTTTTTCCACCGCTTGGCTTGACGAAAAACTTTTGATTGATTACAGGATGATGCAGTAGACGCGACGGACATGGTCTCCTACACCCAAAATGGTAGAGATGGCAACCTGGACAGATATCAATGCTGGCGCCGCCAACGCATCAATCTACAAGAAATCCTCAGAATCCAGGATTACAATCACCGTCGGTTCAATTTCCCAGAAAGTGACCTTGACTTTGGCGAGCACCGTAAACAAGAATTTCGACGTGGTGAGTAGTACTTATCTTTATGTTCTCAGGAACATCTTTCTCTCTGCTGACACCCATTCTCAAGACGTCAAGGGCACCTTGCATTTCAAGAAGATCTCGGAACTTACCAAGGGAAGATTCGCGAGTTACAACAACGACCGTATTGTCTTTTATGAAAATGACTACTCGGGCAAGGATTTCGTTGGCTATGTGTGTTTCTCTATTATCTTTCGTTTGAACTTTGCATTGACACCCTTTCAACGATACGATTAGTTCATTCGTGAGTACCTTCATGACTTTTCCCTAGATGATAACTCACTGGCATTTACCAAAACGTAGCCTTCGAAGGCTCTACGAAGACACTTGGCATTCAATCCGCGAACACGGTCATCATTGACAGTGTAGCGTGGACTACGACGTCTTGAGATAACGGCGTCAAGGCTTGGGCAAGAACGTCCATGGGTATCCTCGAAACTGATACTTTATCTGTCAAAGCGGTTGTTAAAGACTATTTCTGTTGTTTCTGACGATGTAAATTTACATATTGTGGTTTCCGGCATGTCCCCTAGACTCTAGCTGGCACAATAGATAAATGTTGATAAACGATAGAAGCTCCGCCACCTCGACGCGTGCCAACCATTTTCATTCCGTTCGGCATGCGCGCAGAAACAAACAATAAACGTAACGTGCCGTACCAGAACCAAAAAAAGACCGCTCCGAAACCGAGACTGGCGAAACAGCGCCTCCAGTGCATTTCGAGGCTCGGCGGTCTCCGCGCGCCGCAGGAGTATCCACATTCGCCTCTGGCTGAACAGACCAACGACCAATGGGCGACTGTGGGAAGCCATTGGCAACGGTGTGGGCTCGCTACCACTAGCAGTGTCCGGTTTTTTCGTTGGGCAAGACCGAGCTGTCGTCCCCCCCCCGCCCAGGACACACCACTGGTACACCCTGAGTTTGAGTTTTAACTTTTAACTTGAAGACGCCGTCACGGTGTAGTAGCCTATGATAACTTAGTAGAAGGATAATCACCTCTGCAAGCCAAGACCGGCCCAGGTAACCGGTAACCGGTGACCTGCGAAGGTCGGTCACGAGCTATTGCAAGCGAGGCTCCATGCTTCGTCCCGTAAGACCGTGGTCTCGTGCGTGCAAGGAAAATGCGCCCCCCCCATATTAGTAGAGCGCACTGCAGGCCGGGGCCTTTTCCCGGACAGACCGGCACAAGGACCGGCAAGTGGCCCACCCCAGACGCGCTCGGTATTAGGGGTTGGAGAACGAACACGTACGCATGCACCCACAAAGGCACCACCCCCTGCGCAAACACGTTGCCTGGCAGTGCCTCGTGTCCTCCATCCATCCATCCATCCATCGACATCGATTAAAACGTGCTCTGCTTCGGGGAGCGCATGATTGGTAGGGGTAATTCGAGTGGCGTATAGGAGCCCCCCCCCACACCTTCTCTGAGTCAAAAAAAACCAGAATCTCACGGATTTGCCCCACGGGCTTTAGTGTAGGTACCCCCACTCGTGATCAACCCGCGTGGTCCTTCACCATGCGCCGGCGCTTGCCTGTGACTGGTGGGCAACTGAAGGCAGGCACGAGAACAGCCCCCATGCACTTCAAGGGGATATTAGTCGACCGTCCGTGATTGATCGCGTCACGGCGACTTGCTGGCATTTGCTGCCAGTGCTGTAAAAGGAGGGGTACAATGGAACGCCCTTCCATATGGGGCAGTAGACAGCGATGGGAGTACCGCACCAGTGAGCGGTGGATTGAAACCCTAACAGTAATTGGGGGAGAGAGGTCGGCCGGGAGGGTACATCGTTATTTCCTTCTTTGCACTGATCGGTGGCTTCCATCAGAGATGGATGTGATAGGGTTTGCTTCCGGTTTACGTCCGGCTGCCGTCAGGTCGTCGCGCATGTCGGCGGTCAGTTTCCCCCTCGATACAACGCTGCATGGTACAGAGCAGCCGTATGCATACAAAACATTGACAATAACATGCTAAATATTTAAATAATGTAGTATCTCCCGTAGTGCACGCACTATGTCAAATTGATTATACTTCTGTCCATGAAATACTGCTCCCTATCGGTGCTTCAAGCCCACTTGCCAAGGAGGGCCATGAGACCACAGCCTAGTAAGACGCAACTGAGCGCATACAAGAGCTTCCCGGTGCTCGCCTCGCGCATCTCCTGGCTGAACAGGAACTCGTGTGCGAGCAGCTCGACGAATCCCGTGTACATGAGAATGCCCGCGCTGGTGGCGTCGAGGATGCCTGAGACGGCCGTCGCGTGGGTCGATCCCGGATTGTATGTCGTACGCACGCCGAGGCCCACGGCGATGCCCAGCGGTGTCGTAATGCCGTAGAGGAAGGCAGCGTATACGGGCACGGTGCGGTACTTCGGGGGGAGCTCTAGATATGCAAGCCTCGAGCCAATACCGAGGCCTTCGAACGTTTCTGTGACACAATCGATTCAGGCCCGCGGGAGGAGGTTTGTTATAAATATACGTACGATGGAAGACGACGACGACGAAGAGCACTTTAAAACCCTCATCTACGGCCAGGGTGAGGCCGATCAAGACGCTGCGGCATAAAGTATGCTCAACTCCAGTCGGAGAACTGATGGAAGAACATTTCACGAACCTATGCAGGATGACGCCAAATTCGAGGATGGCAACGCCGATTAGTTGGGCCATCACGCTCTCGTCTGTTACCGTCGCGACGTGTCCACCGTCGTCCACACGCTTGACGGTATGGCTTGCTTCGAGGTCCTTCTCGAGGTGTATGCTTTCCACGTCTGGAGTAACAGAAGACATTGGGCCAGATACGGGGCTGCCCTCTGGACCGTGGGCAAGCACGCCACCCGCGTGGTGTCCGTGCGCATCTGGGTGTCAGGGGTAGAAAGAAACGATCAGCACGATGCGCGCTGCAAATTGTCGCGAGGAAGTGTGAGACCTACCGTGGCGAACCCCGAGCTTCTTGAGTTTGGCAGTGCCGATCCGGAAGGCAAATAATTCGACGGTGAATATAAAGAAGGCGGAAATAAGGGCAAGTGCTAGAGCATAGGGCTGAGGGGACGTTCGTCAGGAAGGGACACAGTCAAGGGGGGAGTACTCACGTATTCTTTCCAGGCGGGTCCGAGGCAATCTGAGGTGAGTTCATCGATGGCTGGGCTGAGGAGGTGGATGAATGCGGTCGCGATGATGACACCCGAACCAAAATATTTTGCAAATCTGGTTGGGGGAAATCTGTGAGAAAGGGCGAGAAAGGGGGGGAGGGAAGGACGCCTACTCAAAAACGCTGTGGGGAAGAGAAACAAAGCTGGAGCGGTGTGCAATGATGGGGAAGGTGGAGCCTAGAGTGCTGCAGACCCAGACAACGAAGACGGATGCGATGCGAAGGCCAGTGTAGGTAGTGGAACCACCGCCGGAACCACAGTTGAGGGGAGCGTCTGACATGGGCGTTGAAAGAGAGTGGGACAGTTCATGATCTGGGCGAGGATATTATATGGGCAACAGGAGGACTGCGTGGGTATCCGAGTTGCGGTGAAATGTTCCACTTGCATCCCCTTTTCCCAATTCACTGCCGTCATCCACCACCACCGTAACTGCGAAGGTCCTCACTGGCCCTGGCCCAGGCGTCCGTGACCTCCTTCTATCTTACCACACCAAAAATACACGTCTTATAACTTAAAAGGCTCAGTGCCAGCAGTGTTCTCTGGCAGGCATAGAGATGATGATTCAAATTTCGGGGAATATGAACACCAGGGATTTCACTACAGTAGTTCAGACTGAATTTTAATATGCCCATGATCGGAGCTCATTATAGCTTCTCTCTGGGATCCACAATATCGATATAACGAAGCTATCGAAGGACATCTGCTCCAAGGTACCCGAAGCATTCGCTACGGCAATTGTCCCCCACACCAACCCATGACTGGGACCCTGCGCCAAACACTCGGGTCATTACACAAGCGCCCGCGTACCCTCGCAGTCCCTTTCAACTGATCGAGACTCACAATCGTGCATCTTCCTCCCGAATTCCGAGTGAGTACTACCGGGAACGGGTGTTTCAACGATATGTCACACAAGTGGCAATTCCCCTTTGAAATCGAGTAGTACAAATCCCTCTTGCGCCCGCCATTGAAATTATTCCAAGGTTCGAAGGGCCCCTTCTATCTCTCAGCCGTGTCCTTTTTCGAACAGCCGCACATCCAGACAGACACCGCCGCGGACAGACAGAATTCGAAGTGGTACCTCCTTCAGATTCCTCATATTGAGCGGGCTAAGAGCTTCGAGGACTCTCGCACACCGCCGTTATCAGTGCGGGTCGTATCGGCTTCAGTATTTCCACTACCGTTGGACCGTTCTCCCGCTCTTTTGATTGCGTAATGACCAGCACTTCTTCGTCGAGTATCATTGATGAGGCCGCGAAGAAGAAGGATAGAAAGGACCCTCTTCAGTCGACGGGAATGTATGTAGCCGGAAAGGGTATTCCGGAGTATGTCAACGACAAAAACTGGTAGTGGCCGTTTAGGCGGCTCGGTGAGTAGAGGGGGGCCTGTACTGCGTCTTATCTTGAGTGCGGAATAACAGAAGAAGCCTCATGAGGCCTAGGCGCCAGGTATGCCGAGATAGGCTTTACAGTAGTTGTTGTGGTTTTGCCGGAAAGGGTACTGCAACGCCGTCGTCGTTCATCCGAGATGATCGGAGTGGAGTACACATGTGCAAGTTTGGTGGGTCACTTACGAAGGTGGGCAACCTTCCGTACTGGTAGTTCAAGACGTTGTTTGCCTGGCCTTTGATACCGAGTAATAGTAGGCATCTGGACTCGGAGCGGAGAGTGATTGGCCATACATAGCCGCCGACGGGCCGGCGGGACGGGGCTCCGGAGCTGGGACGTCGCGTTCTTTGCTCTGCGACGGACAACCAAACGATGAGCAGCAAAACAGACGGTACTCTCCCACCTGGGATGGTCCTCGGACCAGACGGAAAACCGTGCAAGATCTGCACCTCCTTCCGAAACTGGAAGCCGCCCTCCTCCAAAAAAACAACGACCACCACCAAAGACTCTCCCCCTCCCTCTCCGGCGACCGCCATCGCGACCGCGACCGCATCGGCTGCTTCTGCCATGCACGACGACGACGTCGCACGGCTACGGCGCGCACACTGCCCTCCCGACTCGGAGGCCCTCGGCCGCGCGACCTGGACCTTCCTGCACACGACGGCCGCGTACTACCCCGAGCGACCGAGCCCCACGCAGCGCGCACACATGCTGCAGCTTCTGCATGCGCTGCCGACGCTATACCCGTGCGGGCACTGCGCAGATGACCTCGGGGAGCGCATTCGCAGCCGCCCGCCCGAGGTGGGCTCCCGGGCGGCGCTCGGCGCGTGGCTCTGCGCGACGCACAACGAGGTCAACGCGCTGCTCGGAAAGCCCGCGTTCGATTGCGCGCGCGTTGACGAGCGCTGGAAGGATGGGCCGAAGGATGGGAGCTGTGACTGAGTAGATTTGTTGGCTGCACGATGGTTCTGTCTGTCTTTCATTCACCACTCACTCGCTTTGTACTTTCAAGCAATTCATAAATAAAGGGAACCATGAAGCTGCCATTCAAAAAAAAAAAAAAAAAAAAAAAAGGACGCCACAACAGCTAGCGTATGTTTTACCGAAAATTTTACTTTTGTCTGGTACAGACCGTTTACTCATCGTGGTCACCATCTCTATCGACGTCTCCGAATGGAAGAGGCATGTCATGCCTCTCCAGGGGAGTACAACTGTCCCAGTCCACCGTCACTCGGTTGCGCATCACCTCGATGGCCGAACTCGTGCAGCATATACAACCCGTGCAGGAAACATAAGCGCCCTGGTCCGGCAGGCTCTGCCAAGACGCAGGCGTGTTCGCGCTTCGCTTCATGGTACCTGCGATGGTCAGAACGTCTACCGCCGGTTTCTCGCCAGTGGGCTGAGAGACCGTGACCGTAAATGAATCCGACCCTCTGTCGACCGATGTGACAACACCAGTCGCCATTATCCGTCCTGGCAGAACGACTGGCGCGACCACGGCTTCTGAGATCAGTGGCACCTGTTTGAACTTACTCGAGGAATTAAATTATGTGGGTACTCTCGGGTGTATGAGCGTACGGCAATAAGGTGTCTTCTCAGTTTGAAGCCCCTCTGAGACTTCTGGGTCGCATTTACCTCAGCTGCCATCTAGTAGGCCGAGGCAGGTCAGCATGTGCGTGCAGCATAGGGCTTGCGTTGACGGACGTCCACTAATATGTCAAAGAGGCCATCACTGAGCTTATCGTTCTCGTTCGTGTTCATGTAATGCAGGGTGCAACGGTTCCGCCCCATTCGTCGGCCTCGTTGTACCACCACATCGAAGCATCGACGGTTGCGTAATCCAGATCTCCCGACATGAAGCATGGCTCTTCGAGCTGGGCGCGAGTACAGAGATATGCTGTTCCCGGAAGTGTGAATGGCATGGTAGGTATAGAGTTAGAGTGAGGACCGCCGCATTTTATATATCATCGTCGATAGGGGTTCTAGGGGTTGCCCTGTCCCGTTTCTCTCCATGTTCCGCCGCTCAGCATCATGTTGCTCTGCATGTGCGAGATAGACCCCATAGCGCTGCCATCAGTTGTTTGTTATACTTGACCGTTCGCGTCTCCCATGTCCCGAAATCAGGCTCCCTTTTTCTCTCTTATAATTTTCTACAGTGTCCCGAGGCGGGAGCATGTGCCTCTTGCAGTGTAGAACGCGTACTTGTCTCCTGACGCGTCGTCGCATCACGGCGTTCTATTGCTTTGGGGGGCACGTAAGCTGACATTTGGGCGAGCCAGTTGATCACGTTCAAGGAGACAACGGCGCGATCTTGGTGGCAGCAAAGCAAGATTCTCGGTGACCAGTCCCCTTAATTTGGCAATAGTCGCAGCCAGGCACGTCAAGTTGACTGCTTTCATAGAAGGGCGTTATGGAGAACCGAACGTTTGCCTAGCACTGGCACAGCTCTAGAGACGTACAGCAGGGGAGATAGAGGCAACCAGGACGCGCGCAGGAGTCATTACACGATACGTCAATGAGAAAATCTCAGTTGTTGCCCGCACGTGAGTGAAAAGTGGGTGAATGCCAGACCGTAAAAATGTCGTATTACAGAGTAAACGAAGGTCTCTTAAAGTACAATTACCTACTACTTGGACATCCAGGCACTTGGCCCAGCGTTTTATACAGGATGCTGTGACAACGAGGCTTCTTCCGGCTCAGGCCCCATAATTTACGACGACGACGACGAACCTCTATTCCGCCGTGGTCTCGAACCAGCCACGCGAGCGGTCCACGGCGCGCTGCCACCCATGCCACGCCTCCGTGCGCTGCTTCTCCGTCGTGCGGGGGTTGAAGCAGGTGCTGCGCGCGGTGTTGACCTCCTTGAGCGTCTCGGGGCGTGAGATGTCCCATCCAAAGAGGCCGATGGCGGACGCGGCGAGGAGCGCGGAGCCGAGCGCGGTGCTCTCGCGCATCTCGGGCCGCACGACCTCGAACCCGCCGACGTCCGCGAGCACCTCCATCGCGAGGTCCCCGTTCGTCATCCCGCCGTCCACCTTGAGGTGCGCGAGGTCCGAGTGCGCGTCGAGCACCATGCTGTCGATCACCGCGCGCGTCTGGAACGCGTTCGCCTCGAGCGTCGCCCGCGCGACGTGCGCCGGCGTCGTGTACGACGTCAGCCCGATCAGCAGCCCCGTCGCGTCCGAGTCCCAGTACGGCGCGAGCAGGCCCGAGAACGCCGTCACGAAGTAGACCCCGGACGAGGACGGCACTGAGCCCGCGAGCGTGTTGATCTGGCCGGCCGACTCGATCAGTCCCATCGAATCGCGCAGCCATTTGATGGCGCTGCCGGCCACGGCGACTGCAAAGAAGAAAGAGGTCAGTATTGTTCGGCGAAGGGCAACAACGGTCGCTCTCACTGGCTCCTTCCAGAGCGTAGACGGGCTTGCTTTCTGGGCCAGCTTGATACGCAACCTGCAATTAGAGGTGTGGTCAGCACCGGCCTCTGGCAGATCCGCGGTGACCCACCGTGCTGAGTAAACCGTGATTGCTATATACGATGTCCGTGCCCGTGCAGAACAACAAGAATGCGCCGGTGCCATATGTGCACTTGGCCTGGCCCGGAGCAAGGCACTTGTTGCCGATGAGGGCACCCTGCTGGTCGCCGACCAGCCCACCAAGCGGCACACCCTTGAGAGGACCAGAGGCGATGTTACCGTACACCTCGCTCGTCGAGACGAGGCGCGGCAGGACCGATTCCCGGAAGCCAAAGAAGCGCAACAACGCGGGGTCCCATTTGAGCGTGCGGATGTTGAGCAAGAGCGTGCGCGACGCGTTGGTCACCTCGCTGATATGCTGGCCGCCGTTCACACCGCCCAGTAAGTTCTGCGCAATCAGTCTCTATCAGCGGCTAGCGCGCGGGAAATGGAGTGGCTCGGAATGCTGACGTATGCAATCCACGATTCTACCGTACCGAACGCTAGGTCGTCCTCCTCGTGTGCCTCGCGGACGTCCTCCCGGTGGTCGATCATCCATCGGAGCTTTATCGCGGAGAAGTAAGTGGAGAGTGGGAGGCCGGTCCTGTGTAGAGTGTAGATAGGGCAGAACTGATTAGGCAAACGAAACGGGCGACAAAACTCCGTATCTCACAGCTCCTTGATGGCCAGCGCGCCATCCTTGCCGCGACGAACCTTGCCGTCAATTTCGATGCCTTGCGTCTCGAGGAGGTTCTCAAAGTGCAAGACGATGCCACGGGTACGTGAGTCGTCCCACACGATCGCGCGGCATAGCGGCTTGCCAGTCTTGCGGCTCCACACAACGGTCGTCTCGCGCTGATTGGTGACGCCTATCCGTTTTCGCAACAATCAGTCACGGGGTACGGAACCAGCGGACCTTGGACGCACCAATGACCTTTACGGAGTTGCGTGTGTAGCCAGCCTCCTCGAGCTTGGCCACGGCCTGCTCAATGACCCTGTCGCAGGCCTCCTGTAGTTCATTCACGTCGTGTTCGTGCCACCTTGGTAATCATAGGTGAATAGAAGTGTGCGCAGGAGAAGAGGAGGGGGTTTACCCGGGCTCGGGATAGTACTGAGGAAACTCCTCTTGGCTCTGAGCAATGATATTCGCGTGGTTATCGAAGATGATGAAGCGAGTGGAGCTGTGTTCGGTGTCGATAAAACAGCGCTGGGCGCAATCTCACGGGGAGCTTACGTCGTACCACAATCGAGGCTGCCAACGAACTCGCCTTCCTTGAGGGCTGACATGGTACTTTGTCTCTTGGTCTAGTCGGTGGGCTAGAGTGGGGGAAATGAATGGAGAAGGCGGGGTAGGCTGGATCCTGCCCCATTTATGAGGCGCTGGTATGTATGGATCATATGATAATTCTTGCACTCGGCGTGCGCTCGGAAAAGAAAGGTGACATCCTCTTCTTGATGCTCCTTGCGGGGCTATCGCTGACGCCGGTTGGCGCATGCGCACCTGATAATAATAAGTTGGCGCCGGATTTACAGTGCCCGAAGGACGCGGGATCGGATGAAAGAGCGGGGTCAGGCCCGGCCCCTAGCTATTTGTGGGCCAGCTCGACGCCTCCGACGTATCGATAAGAAAGTAACGCTAACGTATTTCCGTTCAAAGGGACGTCGCACCAACTGTTGTACAGCAAGTCCGCATGACCCAGCCCCAGCTTTGGATTTAGAGGTGGGCATCGTTCTAGCCTCGCCTGTCCGATAATCTTATCTAATCACTCTTGGACAATGTCTGCGACGAGCACAGAAACAGAAACCGTAGCCAAAACAGCGAGGGCTGCTTTTGAGGCCTCCCAGCTCATCGACTCCGCTGAGAGGACACGCGCCCTGCACGAAATCCGAAAAGAGCTCGAGGCAAACAAAGACTCCATCCTGCACGCCAATGGCGAGGACATGACGGTCTGTGCATTCTCACCACACCAATCAAGGCACCGCCGTTAACCAGCACAGAGAGCAGCACGCAGAGGCAGAGGCAGCCGCGGGGCGACTCGCGCCATCCCTCGTCAAGCGCCTCGACTTGCGCCCGGGCGATAAATGGGACGCCATGCTCCAAGGCGTGTCCGACATCGCCGCGCTCCCTGACCCCACCGGCGCGATCACGTACGCGCGGGAGCTGCACGACAGCCTCGAGCTCTACCGCGTCTCGTGCCCAATCGGCGTGCTCCTCGTCATCTTCGAGGCGCGCCCAGAAGTCGTCGTCAACGTCGCCGCGCTCGCGCTCAAATCCGGTGCTGCTCCCTCTCCCACTCCCCCTTTTTCTTATCTCCACCACTCACGGGCACAACCAGGCAACGCAGTGATCCTCAAGGGCGGCAGGGAGTCCGCACGCACCGCCGCGGCGCTCGCGCGCGCGATCCAGACCGCGCTCGCGCGCACGGCGCTCCCGTCTGCATTCGTGCAGGCCGTCGAGACGCGCGCGGAGGTCGCGGCGCTGCTCGCGCAGGACCGGTACATCGACCTGGTCATCCCGCGCGGGAGCAACGCGCTCGTGCGTGCCATCCAGCACTCCACGCGGATCCCCGTCATGGGGCACGCGGACGGCCTCTGCGCGATCTACCTCGACGCCTCCGCGGACCGCGAAAAGGCGCTGCGCGTCGTGCTCGATGCCAAGGTGTGGCTCACACACGCAGACCGCAGGGCACAAAAGCTGACGGCTCTGAGCGCAGGTCGACTACCCCGCGGCGTGCAATGCCGTCGAGACGCTCCTCGTGCACGAAAGCCTGCTTGGGACGACGATCTGGCCCGACGTGGCGCGCACGTTGCTCGCGGCCGACGTGCGGCTCCTCTGCGACGCGCCGACGCTCTCCGCGCTAGAGTCCAGCGTTACTACCCCCAACTTCGCGACGCACGTGTCGCCAGCGACGCCGGACGCCTACACGACCGAGCACCTCTCGCTGACGCTGGCCGTGCGCGCCGTGCCGTCGCTCTCCGCCGCGATCGCGCACATCAACGCGCACGGCTCGCACCACACGGACTGCATCGTGACAGAGTCGGCAGAGGCGGGCCGCACGTTCGTGCGCGGCGTCGACTCGGCGGGCGTGTTCGTGAACGCGAGCACGCGCTTCGCCGACGGCTTCCGCTATGGCTTTGGCGCTGAGGTCGGCATCAGCACGGGGAGGATCCACGCGCGCGGGCCCGTTGGGCTCGAGGGGCTCGTCACGTACAAGTACGTCCTAAAGAGCCAGGGTGCAGACGGGCACATCGTGGGCGAGTTTGGGAGCGGGCAGGGCAAGAGGCAGTATACGCACCAACCCATCCACGCAGCCGAGCTGCCGTTGTGAAGAAAAAAGGGTACTATTGGTAGCGTATATACAGTATATGTAGGAGGTCGTGGAAATACAATCGTGTTATCATGACGCAGCGCTCTCGTCCAGACGCGCCTTCTTGTCTGGTGGTGTTAGTGCCTCCTCGCCCTCCGCTTTGCGCTTCTCGGCGGCGCCGCTCGCCTCGGGCACAGGTACAGGCGCCTTCTTTTTCTTCTTTACGACCATCGACGTGAGGTCGTTCACGGGGAGGTCCTGAAGCGGCGCAGGCGCGCCGTTCAGCTCACGATCAAGCGCACGTTGCGCCAGCTCAGGCGCCGACAGCCCGCCGTCCCGTTCGTCGTTCGGTGCCGACTTGAGTTCGTCTACCTGCACGACGAAGTGTCGTCAGGAAGGCGAAAGAGAGAAACTGGGCGGGGGCGTACCTTGAGCGCGAGGTCCTGCTTGAGCTCGCCGAGCTCCTTTATCTCCGCCTCTATCTGCGTCTTGCTCCAGTTCTGGACCAGCTCGTCCGCGGCGAGCGCGCACTGCTTGCCCTTCCCTTTGCCCTTTGCGTCGTCGTCTTCGGGCGTCGGTTCCGGCAGAGGCGCCAGCGTGCCCGCGAGGCCCGCGCGTAGCTCGTCAAGACGCGCCTCTATGCTCTCGAGAGCACGCTGTGCGTGGTGTATGGCGTCCGCGAGCCGGCCGGCGGTGAGGTCGAGCGCGATGCTGAGCTTATAGTGCGCCTCTGCGAGCTGGCGCGACGACAGCGGGAGCAGCTCCGTCTTGAGCGCCAGGCCGGCGCTGTAGTCCGTGATCGCCTGCTCGAATTTCTCTATCGTCCACGCTTCAGCCATGGCAAATGGGAGGGCGGTAGAGCCACACCACGCACCCGTCTCGAGCGATATGTCGCCCAGCATGATGAACGTGTCCGCCACCTTGAGCCGCACGGCGTCGTCCCCGTCCATTCGCTTCTCGTAGATCGCGCGCGCGAGGTCGAGCACCTCCCACGCGGCATTGAAGTCGTCCTCGGGCTCCGCATCGTCCTCGCCCTCACCCTCGCCCTCGCCCGCATCGTCCTCACCTTCTGCGTCCGTGTCCGGCTTGGACGCCTCGAATAGATCAACCGCAGGGTCCTCGTCCTCTTCTTCGTCCTCTGCGTCGCCCGAGAACGACAGGATCTTATTTCCGTTCGCCGCGGGCTCTGTGCGCGCGTCGGTCAAACAAAGAACTATGCAGCGCGTGGCATTCGCGCACCTTCTTCCACGGCACCGTCCTGCTGCTGCTGCTGGTCCTTTCCTAGGACAGAACTCTGCACGACGGCATTCTCGAGCAACGCCTTGCCGTACGCAAAGTACACGTCCGCCATCTCGGGCGCGTCTTCCGCGTGTGTCTTAGATCTGCGCGTGGCGCGTTAACGGCGTCGGCGAGGAGGGAGGAGAGAACACGAACAGGAGTTCGAGTGCGGTGGCATAGTGCTCGACCGCTTGCTCGTACTTGCGCAACGCGAACGCTTTTTTCGCGTGATCCAGCGCGTCACTGACCGTCGTTGCAGGTGGTTGAGGCTGTTCCTGACTGCAGAGGAGACCCCATGAATGATTTGCGAACAAAGACGCGATGAGGATACCTACGCTGACATGATAGCGACGGTGGTGGGTTGAGTTCAAAGGAGTGGCTTCAAGTTGGCGGCCAGCGCCCACGCGCCTCGAATTTGGAGATGAATCAACAAAGTAAAATCTTCCCGCGCACCCCACGCGTTTGACGCCCAAGCAGTCGATGAAAAGTATATTCAGCCCAAGGCACCCTTGTTTGGTCAGAACTGTACGCTACAACTACCCAGCTATCTTAGAAACCGACACACGCGAGATTTATGTGGCTTTGTTCCACGGGAGGTTATAAACAAAAGACGGACGAGCATATGCGTAACTCGTTGGCGCACACGAAACAGGAGAAAGACGAAAAAACGCAAGGCTAGATCAACGACGCTGTGCCATTCTGCTTTGACGCGTCCGCCTGTTGCAACCCACCGAAATAGCTCTGTCCAAACGACGGCGCTCCCGTAGGCTGCGAAAACAAACCAGCACTCGTGGGGCTGGCGTAGGAAGCGCCAAACGCAGGGAAGGAGCCCGTCGGACTGGGACCTGGACCAGCAGAACCTGGTGCCAACATCGACGCGCGGAACGGGTTCGCGACGCCCGCGTTGCCGCCCGCAGCCTGCGGACGCAGCCCGACGCCGAGCGAAGAGCCCGTTCCGGCGGTAGTGGGGAAGCCCGTCGGTTGCGCGCTGAAGCCAAAGCTCCCACTACCGAAGCCCGGGCCTGCTCCGGGAGCGTGCGACGGTATTGCACTAAGCCCGGCGCCAAGCCCTACTCCCGTGGGAACGCTCATGCTACCCGCGCCGGGCCCCGTCGACGCGCCATTCTCGGGCGTCGTCGGCGCAGATTGTGGAATCGGCGGCAGGGTCTCAAGCAGTGTCGCGCCGAACGACGAAGTAGGCTTGAATGCTTTGATCCCTGCACTATAGCCCGTGGCCTGTGGGCGCAGTGGCGAGCCAGTCGGCTGACTAGAGAATGCAGTGCTGCCCGTTGGCTGCCCATTGACCGACCCGAAAAGCGTGTCCGAGAAGGTAGAACCCGTGGTCGTGGATGTCGTCGCGCTCGTGGGTGATGATGAGGCGGCCGTTCCCGGACCCAAAGCGGTAAGGGACGTTGTGACCTGTGGCACCGGTGGGCTGCCAGAGCTGCCCGCGAGGAACGAAGACGCAACGCTCGTGAAGGTGGTCGCTGGCCCGCCTGTTTGTTGGGGCTTGACCTGTGTCGGGCTTTGTGACGGCGGTTGAAATTGAGCCGTGCTATTTGCAAGCTCGAAAAGTGTGGGCGCGCGGGGCACCGGCGGAGGTGAAGGAGCTTTGGGCACACCGAATGGGTTGCGGGAACCAGTCTGGTGCGGCTTGAGAGGCTTTAGCGACGGGGAGGGGTTCGTTTGGGTGAGAGGCGTCGAGGCTGGGCGTGCAGGGACAGAGGATGCAGAGGTAGCGTTGAACGTAGACGTTGGTGTGGGCGCAGTTGGATTGGAGAAGTCCGTGAAAGCGGGCTGACTGGGGGGAGCGAAAGAAAACGGCTGGGAAACAGACCGAGTCTGCGATGGGAATGGGTTCAGATGTGTGGACGGCAGCGAATTTGGACTTGAGGCACTTGCAAATGGACTGTTGTTGAGGGCTGCGAACGGATTGGCATTTGTTGCAGTAGGGAACGGGTTGCCTGCCTGCCCTGGGACCGGGAATGGATTCGTCGGACTCGTTGGGAAAGCACTCGTTCCGAGGAGGCCATTCTGCGTGAACGGGTTGACGCCCGTCGGAGCTGGCTGTAGGGAGCTCGTCTGACCAAATGGCGAAAACCCGGTGGCTTGTGGCGCCACAATGCTCGCGCGAAAGGGATTTGCGTCCGTTAATTGTGGCTGAAGGAATCCAGTAGGCATGGCCTGAAGCCCGGGGAAAGGATTCGTTGGCTGTTGAGTAAGTCCAGGTACGGTTGTGAATTGAGGTTGCAAGAAACCGGTGGGTTGAGATTGTACTTGGATGTGTGGGTTTGTTGAAGCGGCGAATGCGCCAGTGGCATTGAAAGGGTTGTACGTCGCTTGCTGTTGGGACTGGTCAGACGCCGGGCTGGGAATAAAGCCGGTAAGAAGCGGAATATATGATTTGGGAAAAGCGCATACTATCCGGTTTGAGGGTTGAAGATGGTCGTTCCATCCTCAATTGCCGAGAAAAAGTCCGTCAGGGCTTTTGTTGATTCTACCTTCGGCGCGTCCTTGGAAGATCCTTGCGCTTCTGCCGCCGTTGGTGTAGATGACGACGCTACGGGTAGAGATAAATGAGTGTTGGCCCTAGCAATTTGGGACAGAGTACTTGCCTTTCTCTGCTTTCTTCGGGTTGGGCCGACCGTTTTGATGCCCTTATCCGCGGAGTCCTTGTTCGCCTTGTATTCAATCCTGTTCTGCTCGAAGTTAGGATCGTTCAAGTACTCCTCTAAGGCTCCCACGAGTGATACAGGAGCCTGTGCCAAAAGGTCATGAATCGTGCATTAAATAAGTAAGATCGGGAACACGTACATGTTTCAAGTTTGGAATCGGTACGTTGAGGAGGTTTTGGAGTTTCTTTGCGACGCCAAGATACTCGACTACAAACTCTGCCTGTCTGCAAAAATGCCGATATATGGTGAGTGCTTGTTCGGCGTCAACGTGTGACATCTCAAAGTAATGTTCTGAACGGAGTTAAGTGTCGGCGAGGAGTACCTCGGGTATAGCTGATCGAGACCCTCACCTAGCACGTTGATAACCCCTTCATTAACAGCCTGGAAAAGAACGAGGAGATCTTTGACAAGCATCCGAAGAGCTGCGATAGTTAGCTCATCACTCAAGTCATCCAGGTAAAACTGATGGAAATAACGTGAGCTAAAGAAGTAATTGCTCACGCGGAGGCAAAAGACGGCTTACTCTACACTCTACGAGTGCATCCAACAGCTTCTGGACTACCTTGGTTTCTCTGAGTAGACCCTTCTCTACGGTCATGACCCGGAGCTTACGGCCCATGACCGTCTTGCTCCTCGCGAGGGCGCCAGAAGGCTGTGCTTTTCGCGTGCTGTCTTCGAACGTGGAATTACGAGCGAGTCGCTCATCCTCTTCGAGTGACATAGATAAACGCATGTCACGATTTGTTTCAGATTGGACACGGATAGCATCATGTTTTAGGTCACGATAGGAACGTATGCGCGTGTCGAGATATAAAGCGTAATGCTGGAGATTCTTGGGGGCGTTGTAACCTGAACGAAGTGAGTAGGACCGGGAGTGGATGGGGAGAAAAGTATAATGCGTACCTTCCCATTGACCGCCCGAGACATTCTTCAATCGTAGAACATCCGAAGAGGACAGGTATTGGAGTACATTGTCTGTTGCACCATTCCGAACCATCGTGTGAAGGACAATAAGCGCCTTGAACACCACCTGAACGGTCGTCAGCCCACGGGCGCGTTCTACTATTCATTCAATTGTAGAGACAAACTGACGATTGAGTTTGGCTCTCTAAAGCGAGGAGAAAGAGCTTTGCAGACATCGTGGATGGCACCATCCTCGGACCATGTTGCGGCGATGATTGGGTCAATGTACTACCAAGAGGGGCGGTGTGAGTTGGCGTGCATGGAGAAAGTAGGAAGCTAACCTTTGACTTGGGCGGTGTTGGCTTTGGTTTGCATGCGTTTTTGACGACCTTTTCGAAAGAAGACATTTGGCAAAAGACGTCCAAAGACGAGCCAAGACTCGGACTCGGGGCGTAGGTGGAAAGCCGGGACTCTGCCGAGACTCATGACCAAGACTTTCCTTTTATGGGCCATCGATCCGCCCTTGTTCTATTGCTTCCACTTCCTAACCGAGACCGCGGGCGACGATATCGTTACTCGGTTCTGTGTCCTTTTTCAGCTGTGAACCTTTGCCAAGACTCGCCAGACTGAGAACAACGTCATCACGCGTCCTGAAAACCAACGTGAGAATTTCAAAATCTTGTTGTCGCAAGCCCCCGGGAATAATCCTACCAAAGATTTAGTCAAGTCGATTTGAGAGCGTATTGCGAGAGTCACTTTGCCGCAATGTTTATTCCTCACCCACCATTTCAGCGAACGACTGGAGGTCACGAGGATTGCTCATACTTCATCACAGTGGCGGCCACGCGTAGCCCTTTCCTCTCCGTGGCTGTGAAGCACTCATACATTTTATTCTAGCGGTCCTTCAATAAGGTGCCGCAGACTTAAAATCGTCTCTGGTCCCGCGGGATCAGATCGGTTGCCATGTTCTTCCACCTTCCTGTCTTGTTCGACGAGGCGCAAGAAAGACGGCGATGCGAAAGCACCCAGGTGCTGCTGACTGCGGTGACTGCTACTGACTGCTCGAGGTGATAAATCGGCTCATTTGGAAACCACACGGACTCCAGGAAGAACGAGGCCGGAGACTGACTATTACATTTGTATGTCCTTAACCTGACAGGGGCATTCCTTGTTGCTATTTGGTGAGCGACCTCGGCTAGCCGAAAGGCACTTGTCGAGTGCCTGGTCTCACGAGTACGCTGGAGCTGACCGATTTCTCCCGCTCGTCGGACTGAGGTCGCGAGCGGTCATTTCCGAGGAGCGACTTTGCACCGGACGCGCTCTAATAATCCGCGGGGAACAACGAGCTTTGCTCGGCCCATCCTTGGCCTCACCCTCTGATCTGCCAGTGCCCTCCACCACTCCATATCGCCACCATGTCCGACATTTATTCCGACATTTCCAAGTTTTATTACTTTGAATACAAACTGACAGTGTACGACAACCTTTTCGTCGGTATCGTATATGGTGAGGGACAAGAGACCCGCTGTTGCTACTCAGGTTCTGAGCCACTGTGCTGTGCATCACAGGCGTCTATATCGTACTCTACGTCACCTCGGTCCACATCCTGTGAGGTTCATTTGTGTACTCGAAGGACGATGTACGCTTACAGTATATGGCTTTTGAGGAGCAAACAAGGTTTCACTTCGTCTCGGCCCAGAATGATCATGTTTGGAATCACGACCCTCATGTTCGCCTTGGCAATCGTCGCACTGGTGCTGAGGATTGCTCTCGGGTTTCAGGTAATGCGGTTCTACCTCAACGTGTTTGGCCCCACGTCCGCCCCATTGTCAACATGGTCAGATCATCGCTCCTTTGTCGTCTCTTTGGTAGAGGCAACTATCACACGCCTGATGGTGCGCCTGGACGATACTTCAATGTTATCTATTCGATTCAACTAAACGCTGTTCAGTATATCCTAAGCGATATTGTCTGTGCCTGGCGCGCGGTCGTTCTCTGGAACAGGGACAAACGCATCATCGCCATACTTCTGCTCCTCATCCTTGGGACAACAGGTGCATAAAGATATCCCTCATAGTCGTCGTTTTGTGTTCATCAGGATCCAACGCCCGTAGCTGCTGCTGGGTGTGAACTTCGTCTCAGCAACCACGTATTACCTGCTGGCGAAAGTAGTCTTCAAGGCGACCAGGGACCCCTAATCATGGTTGGCCCAACACTGGCAACTAATCTGGTCTCCACCGGGTTGATCGCCTGGAAGGCTTGGTGCGTTTGTCTCGTGTCCGACCCCCGGCGGCCATCTGACCATGCCTCTGGTGTAGGCAACGCCGCGTCGAGGTCAAGAAACATTTGGGCGAAGCAAGTAGATCTGTGAGGGTCGAGAGGGTGTTCGCTCTGCTCGTCGAATCTGGCTTTATCTATTGCTGCGTTTGGGTACGTCCTACTACCCCCAGAAGCGTCGATGCTCTCAGAAGGTTTCACTGCGCTATTTCAGATTGTATATTTGATCTCTGCGCTCGACTTGATACCAGTTCCGGGCTTCGCTGTCATGGACGATGTCTTATTGTTTGTCTCAGTGAGTCGCCATACACATTCTCTTGAGCACTAAATACAGACTTGTCACAGGGCTTATATCCGACGCTCATAATCATCCTCATCGCCATGCAGAAGAGCCCGGTCCAATACTACTCGACCCACTCAACCGCAACCGCAATGCAGTTCACAATGGGGGCAGCACTCGGACCGCTCAGGGCTGGTGACATGCCACCACACGTGTACACGATCTGTCGCGAGAACATGAACGACTCCGATAAGCTGGTAGATAGTGTAATGGAGACATCTGATGAGGACAAGAGCCAATGACCTTCGATAAGTAAATTATTGTCGTCGTTCTGTTCCATGTTCGCGGGTAGCGTTCGAATCGGAAATATTTCTGTAATACCTCCTTACTGGTGTACTGGTGTTATCGTGTATGAAAAGCACGTCAACTACATTGACTCAGGTTCTTTATAGACTCACAAAGCCCAGCTGTACTTACTCACACTGACAGTTTCTTACTGGCCTCGAATTCAGTCTCCGTCTTCGATTGACACTTTTGCTATTTGGCTCTCAGACTCTATGGCTCTATGATAGCTTTTCCAAAGCTACTTCTTGTTACGCTTTAGAACATGACTCATTTCCTTCCTCTCGTTTCTCTTTTTTAAAATCAATTTATATTCCCGGTGACATGTAACTAGTGCAAAGACGGGTCGCAGTCGGGAAGTGGAAGGACAAGGCCATCTTTTTTTTTTGGAAAGCATTTATTTCGGGTAACTACCTTGTCTCTAATTACCAGAAATAAGTGCTAGATAGCAGGAGATTTACCATCAGCCCTACACTGCCAAATGAACCAGAACCCTGTATGAGGGTCCGGTCACCCAGGGTTGGACCAGGGTCCATGCGGCCCCAGTTTAGGCTCATTCGTGTGCCAGCTGAGAGGAGTCACCTCAAATGGCGGCAAAAATCAAAACCAACCCTGGAACAAGGCTGACACAGGGTCAACTCAGTGTGGGCCATCTGAACCCGGCCATGGGGTCCGGGTGAATTGGCAGTGTATCTAAGGCTGCTGCCATGAAGGACCCGTGACCTTTATGTAAGCCAAAACACGTCCATTTTGTATCGCTATCTCCTTCCCCATATGTAACTTAGGACAAAATATAAAACCATAGAGTGGAAGAGATTGAGACTGTCTTTGAATTGTTGGTTTTTTTTTTTTAAAAATATCTTAATTTGGTTGAGCCTTTTGTGATTTACTTTTTTTCTGTTAAAACTCATTTTCCGTGTATTTCACGTTCATCTAAAGCAACATGACAAAACTTGGCAAAATTTTTGGACACAATCATGTGATGCAAAAGTCATGTGTTTGGCTTACTAATACTTACAAAGACGGGATTTTAATATGGCAAATTATCCGTGAATATCCCAACAAGATGCCCAAAAGAAAGAGAACACGCATCCAGAATCTCCCAAAAACCAGAAGGACCCAAGATCACAACAGCAATATTGGGGCGCAGCCAAGTTTCGATACCATGCAGCACCCCGATCAACCACGATCAAGGAGATGGAGAAGACAGTAAAGGAATCCCTTGACAATGTCCCCCTCCTTCAAATCCGAAGGTAGGTTTCTTTTTTTTTTCTCGATTGTCTCTCCCAGGCTCACCCCATTCTCTAGGTTTGCAAATCGCCTCAGCTCATTTCATCACCGCTTACAGGGAGGGTCTGTCGGGCGTACAAGCAGCTTGGGCTAATAAGAAGTACCATAGCCATCATATGTGGGTTTTGCTGGGCACTGCTGTAACTGGTGCTGCAACCAAGGCTGCAACGTGTCAACAACCGCCATTGAATCGTCGACTGTGTTGCTTTGGCCCTAGAAACCTTCAAGAAGCTAAGTTTTCCTTTTAGCTAACTTGTGACTAACTACAGTGGTTTTTTTTTGTTTTGTTTTATAGGTTTTAAACACGTTCTCGCCCGGCGCTGCGACATCATGACACCGACGCAATGCCACAACATCACAACGTTAACACAGCGCTGCGACTCCATGGCACCACCTCAGTGCCACGACTCCACGACACCGACGTGGCGCTGTGACATCACGACACCCATACAACGTCGCGATACCACAACACCAACACGGCGCCACGATATAGACGCGGGCGCCGCGACGTCATGACACTGACGTGGCGCCACGAACCACAGGTTTCGTGAGGGTCACCAATGCTGTATCCGTACCCGTACCACACGCTCATTCCTCCAGCGTCTCTACAGCACCCTTAACACTTCCTCGGCTCAACCTCTCTCCCCGCCACACTGCCTCTTTTTCCCTGCCGTCTCCGCCTTCACGGACCATCTGGGCCGATCAATGAGAACATCCCACGACACCGCTCGAACACCGGCGTGGCACCAGAGACGCTCAAAACGGACCCGAGCCTCGCAGGGCCGCTCTGTGCAGGCGACTTCGATGAGTTTGTCGGCATCGGCGCACCGCTCCTGCTCGCCTTGTCATCGCTGACCGCGGTGCCGCGCGTCGTGCAGGACTCCCTCGCGACGTGCCAGCGTGGGCGCTGATATTCGCAGCGCTGGAGGCCGCAGAGGGGACTGGTTCGACCCCGTGCGGCACACGCTTACCTGGTACTTTGGTGCGCCTGAGGACGACATGACCGCAGGGAGATGCACGGTCACATACCTCGCCCGGCAGGACGGCCTTGAGGACAAGCAGCTGCGCGCTGCGGACCATGCAGTGCTGCTGGACGTGCTCACGGGTCTCGCTAGGACGGGCGTTGCGTGGATGAGAATGTGAGCTGGACGGAACGCATGCACGCCGTGGCTCAGTCGTCGGTGAGTCGTGACCCCGACACGAGGCAGCAGATGATTGACTAATATACGCGCTTTTCCATTTTGTTTAGATTGTGTTGAGCGTATTTAGAGATCTCATCGCGAACACGGTGTTCATGAAGTGGGGTCCGCAGAGCGCTTTGATGGAGTTCTTCCTGGTAACTGCACATGTGCTCAAGAATGCAGTCTAACATCTCTGGCCACCTGTAACACCCGTACTCTATAGATTCAGTTTTTATATTCTGATCACGATTTTGAGCTTGACCAGAGTGCGGTCATCGTGTGGTGGAAAGGTAGCCGTGGTGCACTTAGTATTTTGCGTGGACTGATTATATAATTATATTTTTTAATTCCCCCAAATAATTTGTGTGAGAAGAAAATCCGGCATGTGCTGCCGGAACATACATTTAATCTCAGCCTACTTCCTAATCCAAAAACGAAGGGCCTATCTCAATGGATCTTGCTGTAATTGATCCCTGAGTTGACTATAAGCAGATTCTGCTTACTTGCTCCTGCCCGCTGTGTTACAGTATTCGGTTATGTGTCCTTTTTCAGCCGTGAGCCCCCTTTGCCAAGACTCGCCTCTGAGAACAACGTCATCACGTGTGAATCTTCAAAATCTCCGTGTCGCAAGCGCCGGAGCAATCTTCAAGGTAACCTTACAGTACCAAAGATTTTGTCAAGTCGATCTGAGAGTGTGTTGCGAAAGTCACTTTGCCGCAACGCAACGTAGGGCTCGTGCACCGACCATTTCAGACATGTCGTGTAAAACCCAGCCAACGACGTTTTTTGGTATTTTCTCAATAGAGGTGATACTTTCGTCACAGTGGCGGCCACGCGTGGCCTTTTCCTCTCCTTTATAGCGGTCCTTCAATAAGGTGGCGCAGACTTAAAAAAATTTCTGCGCCCGCGGGATCAGATCGGTTGCCATGTTCTTCCTTTCTTCCAAATTCCTGTCTTGTTCGATGAAGCGCTTCGCTACTTCAGCTAATGAATTTGTCTATTATCAAGCGTCCAAGCGTTGCTGACTGCTACTGGCTGCTCGATGCGATGAATGGAAACCACCGGACTCCAGGAGGAATGAGGCAGGAGGCTAGCTAAACGCTTCTCTGCGATCGTCCTACTGTCAACGACGAGTCATCGGATTCACACCGTGACGCCGTCTCTCCGATCGATGTCCATTTCATCTGTCATCACTGCACAGGAATTCCTTTGGAGCTCATGCGACCAAGCACAGTAAACATCCCAGTCTGATGCTTGGTCTAATGGAACAGACGCGATGGATGTGATGTCTCACGGTTCTTTCGGCGTGTTGGCGTGTTGGCTTTAATTCCCTCAACTTCCGATCTCCCCTTCGTACGGCACTTCCCCCTACATACAGTCGGCGATCGCTCTGACAGCGGCTACACCGGGTGTCTACTACTTAATAAAACGCGGGGAACAACGAGCTTTGTTCGACCCATCCTTGGCCTCACCCTCTGATCTGCCAGTGCCCTCCGCCACTCCATATCGCCACCATGTCCGACATTTATTCCGACATTTCCGAGTTTTATTACCTTCAATACAAACTGACAGTGTACGACAACCTTTTCGTCGGTATCGTATATGGTGAGGGACAAGAGACCCGCTGTTGCTACTCAGGTTCTGAGCCACTGTGCTGTGCATCACAGGCGTCTATATCGTACTCTACGTCACCTCGGTCCACATCCTGTGAGGTTCATTTGTGTACTCGAAGGACGATGTACGCTTACAGTATATGGCTTTTGAGGAGCAAACAAGGTTTCACTTCGTCTCGGCCCAGAATGATCATGTTTGGAATCACGACCCTCATGTTCGCCTTGGCAATCGTCGCACTGGTGCTAAGGACTGCTCGCGGGTTTCAGCAAATGCGGTCGCTCCTCAATATCCTCAGCGTCTCGCTTGGTTTCACGTCCGCGCATACATGGTCAGACGATCGCCTCATTGCTGTCTCTCTGCTTGAGGCAACTATCACACGCCTGATGGTGCGCCCGCATGATGCTCCTATGCCATCTGTTCGACTCAACTAAACACTCTTCAGTATATCCTGAGCGATATTGTCTGTGCCTGGCGCGCGGTCGTTCTCTGGAACAGGGACAAACGCATCATCGCCATACTTCTGTTCCTCATCCTTGGGACAACAGGTGCATAAAAGCATAATCGTCGTTTTGTGCTCATCAGGAAACAACGCCCGTAGCTGCTGCTGGGTGTGAACTTGGTCTCGACGATCCCGTACCCCCTTCCGGCCAAAGTGGTTTTCAAAGCGACCAGGGACCCCCTAATCATGGTTGGCCCAACACTGGGAACCAATCTGGTCTCCACCGGGTTGATCGCCTGGAAGGCTTGGTGCGTTGTCTCGCGTCCGGCTCTCGGCAGTCATCTCTGACCAGGTCGCTGGTGTAGGGAACACCGCGTCGAGGTCAAGAAACATTTGGGCGAAGCAAATAGATCTGTGAGGGTCGAGAGGGTGTTCGCTCTGCTCGTCGAATCTGGCTTTATTTATTGCTGCGTTTGGGTACGTCCTACCCCCAGAAGCGTCTGTGCTCGTAGAAGGTTTCACTGCACTATTTCAGATTGTATATTTGATCTCTGCGCTCAACTTGATGCCAGTGCCGGGCTTCGCTGTCATGGACGATGTCTTATTGTTTGTCTCGGTGAGTCGTCATACGCATTCTCTTGAGCACTAAATACAGACTTGGCACCGTGACAGGGTTTATATCCAACTCTCATAATCATCCTCGTCGCCATGCAGAAGAGCCCGGTCCAATACTACTCGACTCACTCGACCGGAATGCAGTTCGCAAGGGGGCCAGCACTCGGGCCGCTCAGGGCTGGTGACATGCCACCACACATGTACATGATGTTTCGCGAGAACGCGAACGACTCCAATAAGCTAGTACATAGTGTTATGGAGACCTCTGATGAGGAAAGGAGCCTGTGACCTTTGGTAAATCGTCGTCGTCCTGTTCCATATTCGTGGGTAGCGTTCTCGTAAAATATTTCTCTAATACCTCTTGAGTCTTTACTGGTGTACTGGTATTAGCGTGTATGAAAAGTACATCAACTACATTGACTCAACTTCTTTGTAGGTTCACAAAAGCCCGACTAGATGTTAAGAAACGGTACTTAGTCTTCACACACTGTCAATTTCTTACTCTTCGTATCATTCCCATGGACCGGCCTCGAATTCAGAGCCCGTCCGGTGCACGGTTTGTCGCACCTGGCATCAGCCAAAAGAAAAACATTGTTTTTTATTTGTTGGTCCCGGCAACGTGACCGTTCGGTGCAGTTGGTCGCACCTGACCGCGGCCGAGGTCGCTCCCGACCACCCTGCCAAAAATAAAAACGGGTATGGACCCGTTTTTTTTCGTTGTTGTCGGGGTCGAGTGGCTTTGCCTACCATACATTATATAATGAAATCGCGCTTATGTCATCACTAAACACACGTTCGATCAACTTGCATAGGATATGGGGTGTAAAGTGACAAATGCAATAATGCGGGCCTCCTCGTGGCGCGAGATCTTGTGAGTGTGTCTGAGGTGGTCGCAGATGTGTCCCTGTCCAATCTCTAAGGCCGCGCGCAAGTACAGTGAGGTCGGGAACGCAAACAGTGGGCCACACAGAGTGTAGCTTGGAACAGGTGTCGAGGGTCATGCACGCTTCTGCAACACATGAAAATTCGCAAGGGTTCTATTTGTGGTCAGGAAAGCGTTGGGTTCAAGCCGCTAAGTCCGCGTACGAGTGCAGCACGTTGGGGAATGCAATGGAACTACACGGGGTCACCGGCTTCACCTCGACCCAAATACATAAATCCATTGCCTATCGCGACCGAGTATTTACGTTCGGCGGTCCGACTAGATATTTTTATTGCCGGAGCTGACCGATTTCTCCCACTCGTCAGACTGAGGTCGCGAGCGGCCATTTCCGAGGAGCGATTTTGCACCGGACGGGCTCTCAGTCTCCGTCTTCGATTCAGAATCGATTGCCGAATACGACATCTATTTGCTATTTGATTCTACGGGCCTATCGCATTGACGGGCACAAAACGGACTAAGTTACGACTTGATCGTGCTCTCGTGCTCCAGATCGCCTGATGTTGCACTAAGCAGAGTCCTGGTGTATATCCGTTCGGCTGCGTACTAGTAGTATGCTTGATAACTGTGAGATCGTCCACGCACCAATCGGCTTCTCCTTTGTGCCCGTCACATCTACCCACCATGCGCGCGCCTTGCGGACAGCCATCAGGAACGCGTGTTACGCCCCAGAAACGCGTATCGGGCTTGGCCGAAGTGTGAGAGTGTTTTGGTCCTAGTGTATTGCTTAGGACGACTGGGCGGGCACAATCGGGAAAGCGGTGCATGCCATACGAGTGGAAACTGGAAAGCAAATAGAATAGAATCGTACCATGATCCCACTGGAAGCGCTGTCCATCCGCATTTTGGGAGATCCATCGTGAGTTACCGCATGGGCCTTCCACAATTGAGAGGCTTCGTGGAGACTGGCTGTGCAGGAATAGAAGACATACATAGCCGGCTTCAGTACGGAAACAGATCGGTAGAATTCGATACTGCATCTGTCAACATATTCAAGTAACGTTTTTAGCATTCCATCAGCGGGGCCGCCGGGAAGGCGTCGCATTCATTGGATATTGTGATGACCAAAATCAGACGGCATGGAGCCATGCTATGATAGATCTGCTAGAAATCGTTCACACGAGCGTCACGACGGTACAGGCCGCAGTCACGGATCTTGAAGAAGGATGAGGGGTATGATGAGGGGAGGAGCACCTATAAAATGCATTTAAATGCACAGGTTGGACAATGACACGATATGATGGTTCAGTCAAACTCGAGGCTGTCGCTAGTGGAATACAGGACGAACCTTCAGTTCAGCGGGATGGTCGCTGGGATGTGAGTCATGTGACCTCAAATGGGTAAACGCATTCGCACCATGCCATCACGGTCTAGGCTCAGCTTCGACTCGGAGTCAAGCGCCGTTTCTCTAATGAGCTGTATCTCGTCTAGAATTTCTAAGAAGCTAGGGTAAGTCTGATGAAACAGATGTAACGCCGGTGCCATTTTATTGCCAATAGTGGCGGCCCTACATGCCTAGTAGGAGATGGTCATTTTCTTGATGCTTGATGCTGCCAGTGCCTTCACGTCCGAGTCATTTGGACCATTTGAGACTGTCGGCTTCCCCCAGCGGCCTACCTCTCTCGTACGCCAGTACTTCCCCCTCCCGTTCCCCATACAATTGACATACACTCGGCGGTCCTCGCTCACAGGCTGATAGTGCCAGTGCCTCTTGCAGTGGCTACAGCAAATGCCTACTACTTATGAATTCACGGGGAGCAGTGAGCTTTGTTTTCCCCATACTTTTCCTCTTGCTCTGATCTGCCAGCGCCCTCTGCCACTCGGCCCACTCCATTTCGCGCTCATTATTTTCGCCACCATGTCCAGTGACCCCAGCAATACTACTATTGTCTACGTCACAGTTCCGGTTCTTGACAGTGATTTATACCGACTGACAGTATACGACAACCTTGTTGTCGGAATCGTATATGGTGAGAGACAAGAAACTCCGTCTATACTCCAGTTTCTGAGCGGTGGTGCCGTGCATCACAGGCGTCTATATCGTGCTCTACGTTACCTCGGTCCACATCCTCCTGTGAGGCCATCTGTGCTCTCGAAGGAAGGACGATGCACGCTCACAGTAAATGTACTTCAGGCGAAAACCAGGTTTCACTTCGTCTCGCCCTAGAATCGTCATGTTTGGAATCACAACTTTCATGTTCGCCATGGGAATCATCGCACTGGTGCTAGAGATAGCTCTCGGGTTTCAGAAAAACGAGTATGAATGGTCTCCACATCACGTCAACGTTGTCTTTGCTGTAGAGGCAACTATCACACGCCTGATGGTGCGCCTCCACGATGTCATCTACTTGACTCAACTAAACGCTCTTCAGTATATTCTAAGCGATATTATCTGTGCCTGGCGTGCGGTGGTTCTCTGGAACAGAGACAAACGCGTCATTGCTATTCTTTTACTCCTCATCCTTGGGACCACAGGTACATAAAGGGATCCCTCATGGTCGTCGTTCTGTGCTCATCAGGAACCAACGCTCGTAGCTGCTGGTGGATGTGAACTTGGTCTCACCCTCAAATCCAACTTCGCCAATCTACCCTACTACTACTATATTCAAGATGGTTCCGTACCAGAGACCACCGGGGATTCGGGTCCCCTAATCATGGTTGGCCCAACACTGGCAACTAATCTGGTCTCCACCGGGTTGATCGCCTGGAAGGCCGGGTGCGCTCTTCTCACGTCCGGCCCCTAGACGACCATCTCTGACCATCTCTCTGACATAGGCAACACCGCGTCTCATTCAGGAAAGATTTGCACGAAGGAAGCGGATCCGTGATGGTCGAGAGGGTCTTCGCTCTGCTCATCGAGTCTGGTTTTATTTATTGCTGCCTTTGGGTATGTCCTACTTTTCGGAAGCGTCAATGCTCGCTGAAGGGCTCACTGCGCTACGTCAGGTTGTATATTTGATCTCGGCATTAGGCGTGATGTCTCAGCCAGGCTTCACTGTCATGGAGCACGCCTTGTTATTTTCCTCAGTGAGTCCTCCGGCACATGTATACACATCCTCTTGGGCACTAAATACCAACTTCACGAAGGGCTTGTATCCGACGCTCATAATCATCCTCGTCGCTATGCAGAAGAGCCCGATCGAATACTACTCGACCTACTCGACCAGAATGCAGTTTGCGAGTGGGCCAGCCGCACTCGGACCGACCAAGGTTGGCGACATGCCACGACACTTGTACCCGATTCGTCGTGAGTATGCGAGCGACGCCGATACGCACATTCCATCTATGGTGTTTATGAAGACCTCCGATGAGGAAAAGGGTCACAGTCTGTGATCTTTGGTTTGTGGGATGAAATTAACATCGTCGTCCAGTTGAAAAATTCGCAAGTAACCTTCTATTTCTGCGATATCTTTTTGTTGGTGAACTTAGCGCACATGAAAGCGCGTCAACTGCGTTGACTCTAGTTTTCTGTGGACTCGAAATCCGGCTAGATATCAAGAGTACCCGCTCTTTCTCACAGACAGTTGCATACTTCTCGTGTCATTCTCACGGACCTTAAATTTAGTCTATTCAAATACCTTTTTCTTTGCTTACTCGAACAGGCATAGGAAGTATTCTACACTGCTATTAGCTCGTAAACTGAATGATACTGTTTCCGAATTTGGCTCTCCGGCTTCGGAACATTAAACTACAAGCAGATCTAAGTACCCGTGAGGCCGCATATGATTGATAAGGGTGAGATCATCCACGCACAATCAGCTTCTCCTTTGTACTCGTCACGTCCGCTTGCGGACAGGCCAGCAGGAATGCGTGGTATGTCCCCGGCTCACACATGAAGCGCGGAAACTGCTCCATCGTATTGTACCTCAGCGTGCACGAGCCGACCTCGTCAATGCGGGGCGCGAGGATCTTGTACGAGATCCTCTGCAAGTCGCCCTTGGCGTCCACTGCGAGGGACAACACGTCGGCTGTAGATCCGACGTGCGTGATCCTCATGGCCTTGACCTGTATTCCTGAATGCGCTGCGCGAGGCAGTAGTTCTCTATCCAGTGATTTAATGCGCGAAACTTGATGATATGCGTTGACGTGTTAGCAGGACCCAATCGCCGGGGTGGAGTGACGAGAGGAGAGTACTAGTAAGGTCACCACCACCTCAGGCTCATGAGCAAACGGCTATCGTTGTACCGAACGGTATCGTGATCGACACTGGCCACAAGGGATAGATAGACCTTGGGAGCTGGGAAATTCTCCTCAGTTTCGTTGCAGTAGCTACGGCGTAACAGCAAGTCGAAATTGATGCAAGCGTCCAGGGTTCCAGCTTCGCGGTGTACTAGGCGTAGTGACAGCCCAAGGATCAAGTAGGAAGCTGCAAGTCGCGATGCTGATGAAACCCAGGCGTGAGAGTGTTCTGATCCTACTGTATTCTTTAGGACGACTGAGCGGGTACAAACTGCAGAATGGGGACAGCAGTGCGTGCGATTCGAGTGGAAACTAGATAGAAGAGAACCGTACCGTGATCACTGATCCCACTGGCAGCGCTTTGCATCATCGAGGTCCTTGTCCTGGGGCAAGGTAGGTGGCTATGGCGCAGAGAGAGGGGCTATAAGTGAACAGTTTTTACAACGAACAGCATATAGAGGGGAGCATTAAAATGGGTTGGCCAAGATCACGCGGAGTTGGCACTTGAAGGGCGGCATATGTCAAGCCCTTGGTCGAGCTATCCTTGGAGCTATCCCAGAAGGGAGCTGGGAGATCCGACCATGATGATTTACTGCATGGACCTTCCAGCTTCCATAATCGAGCAGTTGGAGTCTGCGCGATCAGGCTGTGCCGGGATAGAAGACATATTGGTTTCGGAAACGGATGGATAGAATTCTCAGAGACGAGATAGTACAAGTTACACCCGCGGACCGAACCGGCCGCCGGCCCGGGCCATGGTCCTGTGTTCCATCAGCGCCTGACTGAACATAAGTTATCATTGTGCCATTGCCCAGTCTATACAATGTATAAGTGCTCTTCCTCTCGTCCTTCTTTGATATCCGTGACTGCGTTTAGCGAAGTCTCAAGTCACGATCTCAGCCTGTGCAAGAATTCGAAAGAAGCTAGGGTGAGTCTGATGAAACAGATGTGATGCCGGTGCCATTTTATTCTCAATAGTGGCAACTCCACGTACGTAGGAGATGCCAGTGGTCATTTTCTTGATGCCCAATACTGCCCCCTCCGGTTCCCTACACAATTGACATACACTCGGCGGTCCTCGCTCTCAGGCTGACAACGCATGTTGCAGCGGCCATAACAAATGCCTACTACTTAAGAATCCGCGGGAAACAGTGAGCTTGTTTCCCCCATACTTGACCTCTTACTCTGATCTGAAAGTGCCTCCGCCACTCCATTTCGCCACCATGTCCAACGATGATTCAGGCGTTCCCGAGTTTTATTACTTTGAATACAAACTGACAGTATACGACAACCTTTTCGTCGGTATCGTATATGGTGAGGGACAAGAGACCCGCTGTTGCTACACCAGGTTCTGAGCCACTGTGCTGTGCATCACAGGCGTCTATATCGTACTCTACGTCACCTCGGTCCACATCCTGTGAGGTTCTTTGTGCACTCGAGGGATGATGCACGCTTACACTAGATGGCTTCTTGAGGATCAAACGAGGTTTCACTTCATGTCGGCCTAGAATGATCATGTTTGGAATCACGACCCTCATGTTCGCCTTGGCAATCGTCCGCGCTGGTCCTAAGGACTACTCTCGGGTTTCAGGAAATGCAGTGGTTGTTTGGTTTCCCTTCCGCCAATACATGGTCAGACGAGCGCTTCCTCGTCGTCACTTTGGTAGAGGCAACTATCACACGCCTGATGGTGCGCCCCGAACGATACTTCTATGCCATCTGTTCGACTCAACTAACTCTGTGCAGTATATTTTAAGCGATATTGTCTGTGCCTGGCGCGCGGTGGTTCTCTGGAACAGAGACAAACGCATCATCGCCATACTTCTACTCCTCATCCTTGGGACAGCAGGTGCATAAAAGAGATCCCTCATAGTCGTCGTTTTTGCTCATCAGGAACCAACGGTCATAGCTGCTGCTGGGTGCGAACTTCGTCTCAGCAACCTCGCAGCCCCTTCTGCCCCAAGTAGTTTGGCCGGCGACGTGGGACCTCTAATCATGGTTGGTCCAACACTGGCGACTAATCTGGTCTCCACCGGGTTGATCGCCTGGAAGGCTTGGTGCGTTTGTCCTCGTGTCAGACCCCCGGCGGCCATCTCTGATCATGTCGCTGGTGCAGGCAATGCCGCGTCGAGGTCAAGAAACATTTGGGTGAAGCAAGTAGATCTGTAAGGACAGAGAGGGTGCTCGCTCTACTCATCGAATCTGGCTTTATATATTGCTGCGTTTGGGTACGTCCTACCCCCAGAAGCGTCTATGCTCGCAGAAGGTTTCACTGCACTATTTCAGATTGTATATTTGATCTCTGCGCGTGGCTTGATGCCAGTTCCGGGCTTCGCTGTCATGGACGATGTCTTATTGTTTGTCTCAGTGAGTCGCCATACATATTCTCTTGAGCACTAAATACAGACTTAGCACAGGGCTTATATCCGACGCTCATAATCATCCTCGTCGCCATGCAGAAGAGCCCTGTCCAATATTACTCGACCCACTCGACCGGAATCCAGTTTACAAGGGAGGCAGCACCCGAGCCGCTCAGGGCTGGTGACATGCCACCATACATGTACACGATTTTTCGCGAGAATGCGAACGACTCCGATAAGCGATCACATGGTGTTATGGAGAGCTCTGATGAGGAAAAGACCTTGTGACATTTGGTAAGTATTGTCGTCGTCATCGTCGTCCTGTCCCGTATTCGTGGGTGGCGTTCGACTCGGAAATATTTCTGTATTACGGCTTTACTGGTGTACTGGTGTTAGAAAGTACATCAAGTACATTGACTCAAGTTCTTTGTAGACTCACAACAGCCCAGTTAGATGTTAAGAAGTGGTACTTACTCTCCCCACACTGACAGTTTCTTACTCTTCGTACCATTCCCATGGACCGGTCTCGGATTCAGTCTCCGTCCTCGATTGCCGAACGAATACTACATCTATTTGCTATTTGGCTCTACGGCTCTATGATAGCTTCGTAATGATGGGCACAAAACTGACCGAGCTACGAACTGGTCGTGCTCTCGTGCTCCCGTAGAGTCAGATCGTCTGGTGGTGCACCAAGCAGAGTCCTGGTGATATCCGTGAGGCTGCGTATGCGTGATAATTTTGAGATCGTCCACGCACCGATCGGCTTCTCCTCTGTGATCGTCACGTCTACCCACCTTGCGCGCGCCTTGCTGACAGCCACCAGGAACGCGCATTACGCCCCCGAAATGCGTGTGAGACTTGGGAGCCGCTCCGCCGTACTGTACCCTGGTGCTATGTGCCGACCTTGTCCAACTCAGCGGCACGAAGGGGGGCACTGTACGAGTTCCTCCGCAGGTCGACCTTGGCGTCCACCGCGAGGGACCACATGCCGACGGCAAATCCTACACGCGTCACCTCTGACCCGTATTCCATAATGCGCAACGTGAGGCTGCAGTTTCTACAACGGACAACATAGAGAGCTCATGTCGAGCCATACAGTTGTCCTCCGTGAGTTACTTTAAGACGGAGCGTGGACCTTCCACCTCCCACAACCGAGTCTGCAAGCTGCACCGGAATGGAAGAGGATAGAGGAGTTTGAACTACGACTGGCCTCCACGAACAAGTTCGATGCTGACAGTGTCCAGTTGAATACGTTGTGCTATTCACCTGGACATTGTCAGGCCATGCGCCTGAATCGGGATAGCTTGAGTTTATCTGAACGTCGACGAACCAAGGGAATTTGATAATCAGCGATTTCTTCCTCGTCCCAGTACCCAAGTACTCTATTCCTAAGCAGTCGATGAGGAGCATGGATCTGCGCCACAATATTCGAAAACCTATGAAAATAAACAAAAGCGGGTGAGAGCAGGAAGGGACAGTCTGCGTGGTGGGAGGCTGGCGTATTCGATCAGGGCTCCAATCGGAACTCAAGTGTAAGATATTACCTCGATAACGCGGCCAGGCCCGGCTTGTAACCACTGCCTCTGGTGAAATGCGACCAGTATCAGGTATACCCCGAAGATCACGGCTGGCAAAAGAAACAGTTGTTATTGCTGTAGATTTGGAGTGAACGTGGAACGCCTCCACCCAGGAATGTGCCAGGAAGGACGGTCGCGATCCAAGCGAAAGGCGTGTCAATGCCGGAAACGGCTCCTGCCACTGCGTCACTGTAGCCGTATTTTTGTCAGTGAACATGACACACAAAGCTTGACAACGCATACATGATCGGGGCGCTCCAGTGGCTCTTCGTCACTGCCCTCAAAGAATCTGGAAAGTGAATAACTATGGGAAGGGCTGCGATGTCTCCTATATTTCCTGACGGTGTCCCGTGTGTACAGAGGAGTTCTAGGTTGAGATGGCGAGACGATGAAAATATGACGTCTCACCATGTTCGGCGTACATGCGCTAGTCTGTGCTATTTCCACGGGAGGTGACTTGAAGTGGTAACTTCGTCCCATCGATAAAGGTCAAATATTTTTAGAAGGACATCGTCAGGGAGAGAGTGGATCGTCGTTGTAGGTCTGTACAAAGATTAGAGGTAGGTTCCCAGTCGATCGATCGATCATTGCAAGAATACAGAGGCACTGGTAATAGACATACCTAGGAGAGCCTGATGACGAGAGCAGTTCTGTGGAACTCGGAGAGAGAGGAGAGCGGAGGATCCATTGAGGCTTGAAGGTGAGCGCCGGTGTGAATCGATCATAGGGCTGGACACCGGACACCTACCTGTGGGAACTCAATGCCGCTTTCAAATCAGACGCATCCTGCGGAATCCTGCCAGTATCCTGCCTGATGGGAAGACCTTTTCTCATGTCAATGCTCCCACGGTGTTGGCTCAGGACAATGGCTAACACGATAATACACCACAGTACAGCAATAACGGAGGTAGTTGGTCCAAAGAGGGCACCCCCTGTGGTAGAAGGTCTGGTTAATGGGGGAACTAGCTTCAGGCAAGGGTTATTGCATGTTCAACTTGAGTACTGATTAAACTTTCTACTTCAGGCACGAGTACGGTATCGAGCGTTCTCTAGCAAAGGATGGCATGGGGAGGGCGCGGTGCTCTATGATTGCGGAGATAATGGATAGAACTTCCAGGAATAAGTTATGATGGGGGAAGATGGTGGCGCGCCTCGAGCGACCATACTGTAGACATCAGGTGGCGGTCCTGCACAGATTACTGTGAAGCTTGGAAAATGATAAGATCGTGACACGAGTCGGTTGACAATCCATTGTTTACTCTACTGCCGTTCGCAAGAATTGATGAACAGAGATTGGGGTACTATCATCATCCAAGACTTCTTGTGATATCAGCAGTTTCCACAAACGCTCCCAGAGTCCCGACGCATTGGGAAAGGCACCTGAGTTTGAAATACAATTACAAAATGCGGTGATGAGGCGCCGTAGAATCCCCTCCGTGGCCCGTACGATGCTGATGGGTTGGAGCTGCACAGAAGCTCGCCTATCGGCCACAGCAAGTTACGGTAGGTGGGAACTGGGAAGCAGTAGGTTTTCCACCGCAAGGCAATTGGCTGATGTGACAAGCCCGAGCAAGAGCCCGAGCCACCTCCAAGTGAAACACGATCGCAACGCCGATTGACGTAAGAAAAACATTCTGCACGTCATGTCCTCCTCACGACCCCTCATCTACGCAGACGAACTACAAAAGCTTTGTTTCTCCGTACTATCAAACGTAAGGCTTTGAGTTTACAGTGCCTCGAAAGAAAGATCAACCTTGATATGTCCCAAAATCCCGGAACACATTATAAACCGGTCCGGTTTATAATGACAATTTAAGATAATTACAAAGCATGGCGGGATCATGTAATGTCCTTAGAATAAGATTACAAGATCTGTTAGGAGTTATAAGCTATTATCAGAAAGTCACGCGACTGCAATCAATTGGAAGAAATTCACATGATTACAATATCCATTATAAGAAATTCACGATATATTACAAGATACATTATAAGAAAGGCCACGCGATTACCTTAGCAATTACAATAGGTTGTAAGGCGCATTGACAGTCGGTCGAATGAGCGTCTTCCCCTGAAAAGTTACAGTCCCTGACCCGCTGCGACCGTCCCTCTTAGACTTCCCTCCTCCCTGGCTGGCCATGCTTGCTGTACATTCTAAGTGCCATGCTGAAGATTGTGATTTAACTTTTGGGAACTTGAAGTCTCAGACAATCTCACGACGGTCTGAATCCTAAATAATTATAATAGGCAAGACGAAAGAATAATTCAGAGACCAGCGGCACTGGGGCCTAATACTGTAACAACCTCAGCAAGGATACTACTCTGAATCGGGATACTTAGACTGTTGTCGTCGCCTGCTATTACTTCTTCAGCTCTGAGCATCAGGTGAGAAGGCTTTTCTTCCTCATGCCAGTTACTCACGTCGCTGCCTCACCATCGACGTCGTCAGTCTTGTCTCAGACCCTAACCCAATGATAAGGCCGAAAAACAGAGAGAGAACTGGCAGGTGAGCGTATTTTCTCTGCCTCTCACGTTGGTGGTTTCGCCTCAGATGCCTCCGATGATGAGATCGAGAAACAGAGAGAAAGAGGCGGCTTGTGAGATAGCTTTCTAGGCTTCATTTTGTCCACCCAGCGGACCCGAGTCCCAATTATAAGTAGTGGAGGGATGCCTTAGAGTCACGTTCCTTTTTCCTCGTGTCGTCCCTAATATTCCCGGGCTAAAATTTGCGAGTACAACTTCAGCTCTTTCCTTTTACTGCCACCCCGCCGACCTCAATGTCTCTCATCATTAAGCTGGGTGACCTCTACAGTTCAAGGTGTCACGAACGAACACGGGACGTCGTAAAAGCTCATGTATGGACCCATTTTGTGGGACAGCTCAAGAATCGTCGTCCAAAGATCGAGATCGCATCTGTGAGGTACGTTCTTACCTGCCTGTTTAACGCACCCCGTCGGCACTCACAATCACTTGCAGGCCTACGGGCTGGCACCTTGAAAACAACGGATCGGGATGGCATGTAACGGTGGATTTTACCACCAGGGACAAGGTGCATGTAACCACGCACCATGTATACTATGATGCTAGGGTAGGTGCATCCAATTATTCTCATATTTATTCTCATGTTTTGTTCTATTAAGATTGACAGGAGAGTCCGTGGATGACGCCGTCGCGTGATAGGTCGGCAGGCATCCAACTTGCCTTAGAGTACTATGGATTTGTTTGATATACTCTCCCATTGTTTTAAACCTTTCCTGTTCTTTTCAGCCTCGGAAAAGCTGAAAGTTGGCAACCCCATCACCTCCCTCGTCGCCGTCCCCTTCGTTGCCTCGCCGCCACGTTACCGTTACCGCCACCGACGTCCCCACCGTCGCCCTTCCATCACGTTACCGTCGCCTTCATGACTGGGGCCGCGCGGGTCGCGTTGGTGGAGTGCCTCGGCGCCGGCAGCGGCATCCTCACGGGCGTCGTGATTGGGACACCGTGCAGAGCGCCTCTGAGCGGCGACGTCAGGAAACCTTACGAAGGCGGTAAAAGCTAAGTTTTAGTCAATGTAACCCTGCAAAGTACTTACTGATCGCAGGCCCACATGTCAATGGACCCCCGACCACACCACTACGACGAGGATGCCTTCTGGACTCGGAAGGGCGGCACAGTGTGACGCAAATTGCGGAGCGCTGTCGCTGCGATGTTGTCGCTGGACGCGCTCTGCGATGTTGGCGGAAAACCGATTGTCTTTGCCTGGACATATGAACGAGGTACGCTCTTCCTCCGCTTCCCCGACCTAATCACTTCACCGGATGGACGTAGTCATTGCAGTTTTTGCGCTTGACACATGCTCAACACACCTTGCACTTGCACTCCGCGTATAAATATCACCCCCAGGAGCTCTGCTAGCTCCGGATCGCAGAGCAGATCTGTGCAACCGTCATACTAGCGTCCCTCTCTCTCGTAATCACGTATTAATAATATATTTTGTTGATTTCCCACGCATTGACAAGACGATTCCCATTCGTACAACCATTCACTCTTCTCACTCGTGTTTGTATTTCCTCTGTACATGCCGAAAGCGATCTCCTCTCCAAAGGTATCCCCGACAAGCGGGAAGAAAATATGTACAATATGTGGCGCTCGATGTCACTTCCGAGGCTATGCGTCCCATGCCAGGAAATGTGGGAGAGAACGCCGGGAACGCAAGGCTGAAAGAAGGTATATAAGGGAACTGAAGAAGTTGCAGTCGCGCATAGAGTGTAATACTGGTACAGTACTAAACTTGTATTCTAACATACTGTCAATGGTCATAATTTCATTCTAGGTGCAGCTGCTCCAGATCGATCACCTTTCGATGGCCCCGTCGCTGACGTAGATCAGATGGATTTCGATGCAGTGGATTTCGATGCAGAATCAGAAACACTGGGTGCGCCGTAGCTCGATCTTACCCTGTAGATAAGTTAAACACTGATTATCTGAATCCTTAGACCCAGTGCGCGATTCAGAGCCTATTATCGCATCACCTTCAGCTGCACAAACAACCGGTCCCCCTGATGGCCCGATGACCGACAAAATTGCTACTGAATACCACCCAAATAGTGGGCGACCACCTCGAACACAATCTTTCGATGAGTACAATGACGAACACCAATTTTTCAGTTCTCGTCCCACTGGCAGTGCTGAGCCATGGCTCCCATTTTTTAACACACGCGAGGACTTTGAGTTCGCCGAGATACTCATGGAGAGTAATATGAGCAAGGTTCAGTCTGAACGTCTCATCAAACTCGTCAAACTGTGCCTCAACCGCAAGGGCACACTCACGTTCTCGAATTATTCGGACCTTCAGACTACATGGGACCGCGCGGCGTCTCAGCTAACTCCGGTGAGCCTGAAGCTCTATCTCATGGTAATACCATTAACCCTTTCAAGCACTATTAGTTTAGCGTCGACAATATTTTGGTCCGGTACAACGGTGTGGATCAGACATTCCCTATGAGTTTTTGCCCACTGTGGGATTGGGCAGTCGACCTCATCATAAATCCACAATTGGTTGACCGTTTCATATGGGACGCGCAGCGCATTTTTAGGCATAATGGGGAAACAACGACTCGGACTCGTGTGTATCATGAACCTTGGACGGGAGACGCATTATGGGATCTTCAAGTGTGCATATTATCTTTGTAGTGATCGCGTATCTTATTGTGTTGTCGAACCACTCATTGTAGTCCCAAATTCCAGAGGGTGCACGTCCGCTAGGTTTCGTCCTCTATGCGGACAAGACGAAGCTGTCCTCTTTCGGCACAGCAAAGGGCTATCCAGTGATCGCTCGCTGTGCAAATCTACCAGCCGAGATCCGCAATGGCAATGGTGTTGGTGGTGGGCGCGTTGTCGGATGGTTGCCAATCGTATGTTTAATTTCGTGACAGCGAATGCCTTGACGTCATGTCTGTGGTCTAATGCTAATAGGTCCCGGAAACTTCAAAGGATACTGGGAAGACGGCTTTTGTCAACTTCAAACGCGAGGTCTGGCATCGTGCATTTCACTCCATCATCAAGTCGATTGTCGAGAAATCGGTGGTAGGCTGCTGGCTTCAGGGCAGCGATGGCACCCAACATCAATATTTCCCGGCCATCATCATCTTATCTGCCGACTACGAAGAACAGTGAGTTCTACTTTGCGTCGCCCTCTGGACTATTAGCTAACTCCAGTGTATTAATATTATAGGTGTATCATGTCTCTCATCCGGGGCTTAGGCGGAAAGCGTCCATGTCCGATTTGTGTTGTCCCCAATGACAAGCTTGCTGACATTTCAAGGACTTGGACGCTGAGGACGGCAGCACGTACACAGGAGCTACTCAAGGAAGCGCAAAGCCTCAACAACGCCGAATCTGAGAACCTCCTCTCAATGCATGGCATACGTAACGTCGATGTGAGTTTCCTTGTCTACTTTAATGATGCGTATCCGCTGACAGTTGTGATTTCTAGAATGTCTTCTGGGAAGTCTATAATTCAGACCCACATCGTGCACTATCGTTCGATCGGCTACATTCGAACAACAGCGGGCTATTTGGCGACCACTTGTTGTCTAGGTTGAAGGAGCTTGTTAAGCGCGACAACGCAGCGAAGATCGATCGACAGTATGGCTAATGTTTCCTGACTTATTGACGTCCTCGGCAGCTAACTCACGTTGGCTTTAATTCCTCAGATTTGATCTCGCGCCTCGCTGGCGTGGGCTATATCATTTCTCCGATATGATGAACACGTCCTTCACCGATGGCTCAAAATATGAGGATATTTCAAAGGTGTGTCATTCAAATATTATATACAGCGTCACAGCAAACTGACTAATCGGCGTAATCGCCCCAGGTTGTAGTCTTTGCTGCGCACAATGTCATCCAGGAGGATGATAAAGAAGGATGGCAGCTATTGCTTTGCCTACGAAGCTTCTCCATAGTCGACTTGCTTCTTTCCTTTGAGGTACACACAGACGAGACGATCTTGGCTGGACGGAGAGAACTTGTTAAGTTCGGACTCCTCATGAAGGTACACAAACGTTTTGGCGACTCCCTTGTACTTATTTTTCCTAGGAATACATTGAGCTATCTACGAAATCGACAATGGCCCGGAACGAGGCTCAGAAGAAGAAAAATAAAAATAAAAATAAAAAAGAAAAAGAAAAACCCGTCAAGGACTGGAACTTCCCCAAAATGCATGCATTGGTGCACAGCTTCGATGATATCAAAGCAAAAGGCGCCACGCGGAATTATAACACAAAACCGAATGAGAAGCTTCATGGCCCTCTCAAAAAGGCTTATTTGAGGCAAACGAATTTCAAGGACGTCGCGCCTCAGGTTTGTTGCGCGCATCTGAATCGACCATGTATCCTGTGCTTATATTTTGATGCCCAATAAACAGATCTTGAAATTTGAGCATCAATCATTCGTTGCGGCACTGATTCGGGACCAGATTGATGAAGTCGACGCAGCCAAGGCAGCCATACATAAGGACGATGAAGTGGGGCACAATTCTCCAGAGGGTCCAGGCACCCAAGAACATTGTACCATCAACCTTTCTCTACGAGAACCTCCAGTAGTTGAACATTCGTCAAAACGAAAGAATCCGGCTACGTTTGACGCTGGCGCCGTTATCTTGCGATCACAGCAGCGGCCCCCTCTAACGTTTGAAGACCTCAGGGATCAAGGCCCTATCTTCTGCGACTTCCGCACAAGACTCTCAGACTGGTTGACTACTATGTTTCCGCTTTATGATGACCTCAGCTTTCCACCGGGATGTACTCGCGTTGAGTTTGAAGACACTGACAAAGTAAGTATCAGCAGTGCCGCCGCTTTTTAATCTGCCCTGGGTACAGAGTTTTCGGCTCACGCTATTTGAAGTTAACAGAGTATTGCTCAATGAAAGTCTGTTACGAATCGAAGGTCGACTGGCAACAATATTTGGACTACGTGTATTGCAATTCAAAATTCCACAACCAAGAGCGGCGCGACTTCGTGATACTGAAAACGACAACAGGCTTTATTTTTGCGCAATTACTATTTATTTTCACATGCTCTGTTGCCGGGAAAAGTCACCCGATCTGCCTTACGCGCCCCCTTGATGCGCCCATGGGCCAACCGCGGATCAAGGATCGATCTCTGAGACTCCGTCGTCTTCGTTCAAAGAATTCGACAGAGTTTTTCTTCGTACGGTCGATTGTGCGCGGTGCCCCACTCATTCAGGCCTTCGACAACCCGGACGACTACTTTGTGATGGATGTCGTCGATCACAGTGGCGACCTCTTCATCCGCTGTGAGGAAATCTTTGGAGGGTAATGTATTCATAATACTACATGCGTTTCATTTGACCAAATTTTTTTGGTCTTAGGACTATTTTTAATTGTCCGCGTCTGGAGGATATTGACGAGGACTCGGATTCAGATTCAGATTGATGCGTATTGGTACACCATCTGTAAGAGTCCAATTATGTTCCAGAGACGCATGTGCGGGGTCGTCGGAATTAAACTACCGGCCTGCAAGCAACCACAAGGGTTGCGCACGTCGTTCGACTTACGTCCCTTTCTATGGTGTGTGGTTTTGTACGTGTGCAGGTGTTTTTCTCTACCCGGGAGTACCACTTCTCCGGTGATCGAATGACTGGGTAGGTCTATATAAAAACGAACGACTGCACCCACTCCTTCTGCACTCACTTTTCCTAGACATGGCTCTTGACGATGAGCTGTCTTCGAGCTCGGGTTCCGACTACGACGGTTCAGATACAGAGGACCTGGAACTCTTAGCATTGGCACCCAATTCGATTCCGCTCCCGGCTGACTTATCGGTTCAGCAGCTGCGTGAGGTAAGTTTTGTTTCACATCTACATTCGTGCCAATTAAACTCGACCCTTCTAGATTCTCAAGACCTCCCAGCTGGACCACCAAACGCTCTTCGATAAATACAAGTCACTGAAGATTAAGTACAAGGAGTTGGTAGCCTCTAGTTCTCTCAAGAAAAAAAAATTGAAATGGGCGGGGACGGTAGAAGATGAGACGGAGATTCTTCGAGCGGGAGCCAGATTCACAGTTTTCGGTGAGCCCTGGGTCGACCGCATCGTGTTCGCAATTCCTTTCCCTGGAAATGTCGATCCACTCGACCGCGCACGCTACGACAATGGCACGACTGAGAAGTTAGCTCTCACTGCCGAACTCTATAAGTCCCTCCCGAAGCACCTCCAGAAGGCCCTCGCAAATGACAAGCAGCGGGATGCATTCAGAGATATCGTATGTCAATGTCTCACTCATCCCTTTCAAGTTCTCGCTTACGCACCTGATCGATTTGGATAGTTCCTAAAGAAATTAGGTCAGGAACGCGCAACTTCGGCACACGCAGCGCGCGCAAATGCGGCGCGAGTTCTCCAGCTCGAAACCAAGTTTTTCGAGAAAGATTTTGATCGCACAAACGCTCCAGAGTTGCAAAAGCTCGTCGAGAGCCCAGCCGAACCAGATAAAAAGTACCCGATCTTCCCACTGCTTATTTTTCCCAACCACGACGTCCATAGTATTCACCCATTCAAGTGTGACGCACTTCTGGCCGTACGTATAACAAAACACTTTCATGCCACTTGCACGCAATATTAACCCCATCCTCCAGCTCCTTCGAGTCATCTTATATGGGCCCTCCTCGATAAATAGTACTGGTGAGGCCACTTCTAGTACTAGGAAACGCGCATCGAAAGCGGCGCTCTGGAATGTGAATGCGGCCACCCCAGGGATGATCGCGTTTGCAGCTACTCTCGTAAGTACTTTACATTTTATTGCACACTCCTTTTTCTGTATTGATTAACCCGATGCAGCTCCTGTATGCATGTAGCCCAGATGATATCTTCTCCGACAAGTCCAGGGGGCGCACAGGCATCGTTTGGAGGGAACGTTTCACGCTGTACAAACGGGCAATCATTTGCTTTCCCGACGACTACCGCACGAGCCTGCTCGCCTGGTACAACGAAAAGCTCTTTGGGATAGTCACGGCGTCGGGAGCACCGTCAAGCTCAGATGCTCCCGAGGTAGGCATCGATGTTGTCAAGAGTTTGGTCGCGCGCATCCACCAAGTGAACTTCAAAGATCTATCTGAACCCTCAGCCCCTCTGTCAACGCTTATGGGGCTTTCTACACCAGAACCTGACCTGCCTGTGTCCTGTATTTGTTTCCTGTCATCTTAGTGTGTTCTTTTCCCGTTACTGACGATGCTTTAGTTCCTGGTCAGACACGACAACCCACGCAAGTGTGTGCCGTGCCATTGGATCAAGTTCCGTCGGTATTACCTCCCGTTGGTCACGCCACCTCAGGAGACACGCTGTCAATTATCCCTGTGGAAGTCCCTGCACCAAGGACAACTCGGAGGAAAGCCGGCAAGTCTAAGCGTTAGGGATTCTGAATCATTGACCATCATTGCTTACTAAATCTCCTGTCATTGACAATTTATACACGCTTTCTTCCTCATGTTTTTCCATTCTCTGACACGACGATTTCTGATTTACCCATAAATCTATCAACTCGAGTACGAGCACTGGCAAGAGTACGCTTGAGAGTTACAGTATTATGAGTTCATCGAGCGAAATAGATTAGCTAATAATCAAATCCGTCATTGATCATGTGATTCAACTTGTGGATATTAAATAGTTGGGCTTAATAATAATTTCGTCCTTCTCTCTCCTCCCCATTATGTTTCTCTCTACATTAATTGAATCAGACGCTGCGCTTTGAACGTTTGAACTCTCAGAACATCCCACTGATGTCAGTGCGCTCTTTATTAATAGGCTCTCTCATTGTCAAGAGCGTCGACTGTATTAACGTCGACGACGTGTCAATGCTGCATTGTCTTTATTGCCGTCAATTACCCATCCGCCGACGTGTCAACTTTCGTCAATGAATGTCCGTCGGCTGCCCTCTTAGACTGAATCACGTCGTAAGTGTCTCGGATCCTACTTCCGCTGCCACTGTCGCTCACTAGGACGCTACCATTGTGCTGTCGTCGTCTTCGATTGCTGAGCTCACTATCTATTACCCTGGACCTGGCGTCGATCCTCTTCACTCTAATAAAACACGAATACTTGGCCCTCACATCGTAAGTGTCTCGAATCATGCCCCTACTGCTACTTTCGCTCATTCAGACGCTATCACTATTGCTGAGCTCGTTATTTACCCCGCCGTCGATCCGCTTGTCTCTAAATCACGAATACTCGAGCCCACTCTGTATCAAGCGTCTCGGCTCCTACCCTTGCTGTCGTGTTCGATTGCTGAGCTCGTTATCTATCCCGTTGTCGATCCTCTTGACCCTCAATCACGAAAGCTTGGCCCTCGTATCGTAAGTGTCTCTGAATCGGATCATCCCCTGCCACTTTCGCTCATTCGGACGCTATCACTTAGACTGCTGTCGTGTTCAATAGCCGACGAGCTCGCTATCTACCCCGTTGTCCTTCCTCTTGACTCTAAATCACGAGTGCTCGGCCCTCGCATCGACGTAAGTGTCCTGGATCCTACCCCTGTTACCACTTTCACTCACTTGGATGTTACTAGTGCTGTCGTGTTCGATTACTGACCTCGCTATCTACCCCACCGACGATCATCTCGACTCTGAATAACGAATGCTCGGCCCCCACGTAGTAAGTTACAGTGTCTCGGATCCTGCTCTTACTAATACCACTTTCGCTCTACTGTCGCGTTCGATCGCTGAGCTCTGTATCCTGAAAGGAATGCTGTTCAGTTGTAGTTCGTGTATTATAATTCGTGGGAAAAACATTAGTGCACATCTGATAAAACGGAAATAATCCCAATATAAGAAGAATCTAAGCACTGTACATCGATTGTAAGGCGCATTATAATTTTATTGCGCATTATAATCTAAATTCGATATGGTAATAGCTCTTCAACCTTATAATTAAGTGCCTCGCTTATAATTACTTTATAAGCCGCTGACGGTTTGATAAGCGAATTATAACTCAAATTATAAAGCCAATTATAAAGTCTCTGATAAAGTTTGTACTAGGTTGTAATCGTTATAAGATCGTGGCGGCATTTTATCTCATTTTATTATTATAATCCATTATAAACCCCTTCGTAAATTTTGCGACATAGCTTGTTCTCGAAGGAGAAGGAGGCGACGGAGAACGCCGAATGGAAGCCTAGACCCTCATCTCGAGCCTGAGGGTGATGAAATTCTCATTTCACGCCGAGTCATCGACTATTCGGGATTGGGTGCAGCGCGCACGTTCGAATGTTTGGATTTACGGACCAATGTTTCGTTATTTCTAGTGGGAAACGTAAAGATATGATGTTCATTCCGGCAGAGCAGCACGACTGAGAAAAAATGCTGCTAGTGACCTGAATAAGGCCTAGATTTCTAAATCGTGAGTGTAGCGGCCGGTCTCGCTCTGATCGACTGCCTCCGTATGGGACCGACCAGTTACCCACAGGACTAACCGGGACGATCCATTCACGATGGCCAACACCGTGACACATCGCCTCAAAGCTCAGATGATCTCGGCCATACTAGTGTTCCTTCTCAACGTCCATCATGTCCAAGACAGTCGTGTCCCCCACTGTTAGTCCCCCGTTGTCTCCCCCCCACAGTGGGGCAACTAGCCCTGTTCAATCCCGCCGTGTGCTACAGCGCAGGGGATCCGCCACTGCTGCGGATCCCTGGGGTATGCACCTCGAGCTCAACATGAACCCCGGACGAACGACATCCTGCAAACTGACTATCGTGCGCGTCAACCCGGCACCCCAGATCCAACTCGACGAGCGGCCGCCTTCCCCTCAGCAGCAACGCCGACACTTCAGCATTGGTTCTCATCCCCAGAACCCACACAGGCGCCACGGGAGCCACGGACACTCGATCACGGGGAAGGGCGAGAATACGCGCATGAGCTTTGCTTCGGCCTCGTTTGCCCCACCTGGGTCGCCCACTGGGCCTGGACCACGGCCAGGCAGTCCCACTCACGGACATGGCCACGGCTTGCACCGGCGTTCCTCTGCGCCAAAGCTACGCCTTTCTGCGGATCAGATCATATCGCTTGCCCAGCAGTCATGCAACCCGCAATCAGCGCCCTCTTCCCCTCGCACGCCTGGCGGTTCACTTACGGCAGCGGCTCGGTCGGAACGCACCTCGTTCACCGCGATACCCGATGACGTCTTCCTTCCTTTTGTGGACCGCACGGATGAGGTCAAGGCCCTCTTCACTTCCCCGCAACCCGGTGCAAGACTGTTTGCCCTCCTCGCTCAGACATTTGCGCCGCAGACCGCGTCGGAGTCCCCCGTGACCAATGACGCCGTGTTCGCGACCGATCCTAGAAAGTGGTCATCCGCCCAGCTCGAATTCTGGATGAAATGTGTCGACCGCGACTCTGCCCCGGACGAAGTCTGGGTTGGCCTCATCCGCCGCTGCGTCCTATTCCACAGCGAACTCATCTGGGAGAGGATCAAGGGCGCACTCGGAGCGCCCCCAGAACTTGATCCCGATGGGTTCGAGGAAGACCCTTTTACCGCCGACAAACCTCTCACATTCAGTGATTTCAAGCTCGAATCTTTGGAGGATTTCGTTGCGTCACCTACTAAGGACCATCCGCCTGTCCCCGATACTACGTCTCAGCCCCAGCCAGCGCCGGATCATGTGTCCGAATCCAATGTCTCGGCTCCTGCTGAAGACTCTCCAAGCATTTCCGCATTGACCATCGAGCCTGTGCTCATGCCCTCACCCACGGGTGAACATGATCATCCGCCGACGCGTCCCGGCGGTCATCGCATGCACGATATTTCCGAGGATGTTCGGGAAGAGTCTAGCGAGAATGAAGACGAGGAGCATTCTGAGCCCGCTGAGTCCTCCCCTCAGCGCGGGATTATCCAGGGTTTGTGCATTTCGACTGCCCCGACCACCCCCGGCATCTTTGCGAGCGACTCACCGCACACGCGTCTACTGCGCACCTCCTCCATGTCGTCCGTCAACCAACTGCAGCAGCAACAGCAACCCAAAACACCTGACGAACATCCTTCTCCGCCCAGGAGGAGCTCGATGAGCAGCTTGGGGAGGAGGTGGAGCTATGCGGCGTCAAATGCAAGCAGTGAGGTGTACGATGTCGTCGGCGAGCGTGGGCCCGGAAACCCGCTCTTCCCGACCAGCTTTGCGAGGCTCGCGCTCGGGCCGACGCTCTCCGCTAAGTGCGTCGTCCCAATATGATGCGAGTGCGATGCATTTGCTGATTTAAAAAAAAACACCCCTAGCAATCCCGCTTTGCGCTCACAGAACCTCCCCCCAGCATCGGCGTTCTCTAACCCACACTCGATTCGCGCGAGCGTGGTGCGTGGGCGGCGTGGTAAGCCGAGTTGGGCCGAGGGTTGGGATCCGTCGAAACACGAATACGCCGTGACGGCGAGCGAGGGCAGCGTTGGCGGCCACTGAAAGCCCGCAAAATGACGTACCTTCTGTTTTACTACTTTGGGGACGTATTCATACCCACCGACTGTATCAATACTGTAGCGCAGTACAGATTCCTTAGATAGGAGTTGTTGGCACGGTACGGGTAGCTTTTTACAACGAATGAAATAACTCTAGGCTCTACGAACTAACCACATCCCGCATCCTTCCCTTTCTCCCGTCGTCCCGCCGCGTGGACCGATTGACCACGCGGTACAGGAGGCGACGTAACGCCCTCGAAACCGCCCAGTGCGTTGCAGGCCCACGCGGCATACGTACTGTGCTTTGGCCCTCAGTCGGACCCCCTCCCTCAGTTGGACAGTCACGCCAAGTCACCGTCCCGTTTTGGAAGGTTTGGGACTCCGCTGACCGTTTGACGGGGGCAACACCCGAATGCTCCTCTCCGTTTTTAGACAGGGGTCAGCCACCCAAATCAAGCCCCGATGTGGCATGGGCCGGCAAACGTGACGGATGGCCATTTTGCCAACTTCGCAACACAACATATTTCAGCAAGGAAAAAGGTCAGAGTGTGTTTAGAAGTCATACAGGACATCATATATTTAATTTGGTAGCGATTGAGCAAGAAATGAGCAAGAAATTGGAAGTGTCCAACTGAGGGCCAAAGCATAGTGCATGCCGGACCTCCCTCGCCGGCGGAGGTACGTGCCACTGTCCGCGTCCTCCTCCGCCTCGGCGCCCTCTTCCGACTGCGCGCTCACAGCACGGTACGACCCGACCATCACGCTTTGTCCGACGAGAGAGCACCTGGGCCCCAGCGCCGCACCCACCCTTCCCACCGGTGGCACCCGGCGCCCTACCGAGTGCACATTCAGCCAAAGGCAGCTCTTCCGTTGCGCGTCTACACGCGCAGAGGACGAGGCCGCAGGCGACGCAGAGCGGCGTGTATTCAGAGAGCGCGCGTGTATGGTGGTCCGGAAGAGATAGGAGGGTGCATGGTAGGGACCTCCCTTAGCAGAAATACCAGTCGGAAGTTACCCCGTCCTTGATGTTGTTTTGGAGGCGCTGGGACCGACACAATGGTTATCCTGGCTGAAGATGTCATAGACGCCATTGCTTTTCTTCCCTTAACAGAAAACCAGCAACCCGACCTGTCGGGTCTCAGATATGCTCGCGGATTACTCGACTTGTGTCTGAAGTTGTCCAAAAAGTGTTGCGCGGACGTTTACTTTGACCACTGGCACCTCAAGAGGAATGACTTAATGACGCGTTAAAATCACTGGCCAAGATGCTTGAAGGCCTTGATACCAGGATCGCACGGCCCGCTCGCACTCCCGCCCCCACATCCCGGGTCCGAGTCACCTACACATGTTCATGGCCTTGATAAGGGAGTACAGTTTACAATGCCCGAAGATTATGATAATATGTTCATTGCGATTGCTAGCGCAGCGCCACCAATGGGCAAGGAAGCGCTGACCTCGACACTGGCCGAACTCCGTGAGGACGACGAATTCGAAGCTTTTGTTGCCCGCATCTCCAATCTCTATGGCTCATATCACGTCTCGGGCACTTCCATTGACAACATCCTCGATCTGATGGTTCCTTCAAGCGAAGGCGGGTCTACACTAGGCCCTCGTCTGCACAACTTCTTCAAGGGATGTCTTCCAGGCATGTCTACTTGGGATCCTGACGTTCGTAAACGTCGTCTCCGTGTTTGCCTCGCCGCGATCTGGTCTCATGCAAGGGCATATTGCAACTCACATCCTCGCAAGAGGCCCATTCCCAGACAATTCCAGAGGCTATTTGCCGACTCGGACGACATGGATATCATTTCTGCAGATGGGGACGCCAACACTCGAGTAATGGTGCTCTGTATCACCTCGCTTCTTGTCACAAAAATTGTAGGGGACGTTCGCCATCGATCAGGGAACCCACTCGTTTCCGAAAAAGAATTGGCCTTTGTACAGAAGGTGCTGGGCTCGTTCTGGCGACCTGATCTTCCTTTAGTCAGCCCTGGACCGGCAGAGCTCGCGAATTTTCTCGCGATGCTCGATGGTCTGTCTAAGCTCACTCGTCAGGAAATGTCACCTCAGCTCTGGAGATACTCAGACGTGGAGCTTCGGAGACTCTGGACATTTTGGCGAGGGCCGTCCAGGACAGTCTGCCGGAAGACCCGCCTCTGGAGCCTTGGAGATCATCTGCGCCGGTGATTGAGGATTCCCGTAGAGCTCTACAACAGTGTCGGTCGTTACTCAGACAAATGAGCGAAGGCGAAGATAGCCTTGTGAATTGTGCTTGGGTAGACGCGTTGATTGAGAGGATGACCGACCTCGATGACAACTTGAAGCTTGCGCAGCCTAGATCCGAACCAGAATTTTTCACGGGACAACGATACCCGCGACCCCTCGGCGACCCCCTGCGGCGTCGCCGAGGTTAGGCGACCCATGACGAAACTCCCTTCGATAGGCGTACTGGCAGGCAATGTTTGGTGTTTGGCAACCAGAGATCCTTAGTTGTCGAAGCTTGAAACTTAATGTTACGCTTCATGCACGGACTACCACTTCTTTACTTTTTCTCCGAGTCGACCCTTCTTCTGACGTCATGTCTGCGTTCGTTTTCGTAGCTGCTACGACCTGTTGACTCTACGTTCTGTATCCTTCTAGTAGCTTCAGCCATGTTCGTTCTACGTGTATAAAGACCGGCATGTAACAACTAGAGCCTTCAAAGTTAACCTACTGTATTCAACTGCAGTAGCTGAGCACGCGATCGGTCATCTTGAATCATCGCTATTTTTCGGCATTCTCCGAACTCCGAACCGAACCCCGAACGACCTGCTTGACATCGAAGTAATCTCGAACATATCCGTATAGGCCACGGAGGCATGCACACCCACTTGCATCTCTTCTCTTCATACCCCCAAAATTCTATTGAGAATTACAAATGAAACAATGCCTCCCCCTATTGCCACCCCCTAACGCCAAACTGCTCCTTTGCTGCTTCCCCCCTTTCCGTGTTCTCTTCCCCCAGTGTCGAGTACCACACTTTCATCACCACTTGTATTGCTATGGCCTCTACCAACAACGTCAGCTCGTCCGAATACACTTTCCCTGCCGCTCCAAATGAACCATACCCTCCTTCCTCTGTCGAGGCCAAGTATTTCTATTACGGCATACCCTCTCAGCCCCGTTTGGTCGCTCGCTCTAGCGCCGACGTCTGGCTTGTGCCAACGGGCCCTGAGGCGTACCTCTACCCCAAGGAGTCTAGTCCTCTTGGCTCGCACCCTCTCCAAATGATCTGGGAGGCTTCGGTCGGTCCTGCAATGCATGACTATTTGGGCTCCAAGGGGGTGGAGTGGACGAGTCTGGACCCAGTTCGCCTTGGGTATTCTGGCGACACTTCCCCTCCCGCTATCGTATGGATAGGAGTTGTCCCTGGCTCCCTCTCTGCTGATGAAGGCGTTGAGGTAGCAACTCAATGTGAGCGCATCCTCGTCGCTCACCATATCGACGACGTCCACATCGAAATTCGTGAGTCAGAGGTCTTCCGCTCCGCCGGTCACAAGATGTATAACCCAGCTGCCACCTCCAACGGCACCGTCCGGGTTCAAGAGCCTTTCTCTACTACCCTCGGTCTCCCCATCTGCGCTGAAGTTACCCCATCCATCGAGGGAACTGGCGGATTCTTCATCACCGACCCTCGCAACCCTGGCAAGCTCTACCTTGTCACAGCCAGACACGTCGTCTTCCACCCTGACGAGGACCCCAACGTGCTCTACCAACACTGCGACTCCAGCCAGCACCGCAGGAACGTCCTGCTATTTGGTGACACCGCGATTGAGAAGTATCTCAAGGCCATCGAGTCCGAGATCGATGGCAAGCATACCATCGCCACGCTGCTTGAGGGGCAGTTGAGGACTGCTAAACAGAAGAGTGAGGACGTCGCCAAGAGGGTGCGGAAACAGGTCGTGCCCCAGCTAGAGGATGCGAGGGAGAGAATCGAAGACCTCAAGAAGTTCCTCGTGGACGTCTCTAGAGGAGACTGGAAGAAGCAGGAGAACCGTATCATCGGCCATGTCGTTCTGTCTCCCCCCATTGGTTTCGGCGTCGGGGAGGAAGGATTTACGGAGGATTGGGCGGTGATTGAGATCGACGATGGAATCATCGACTTGACCAGCTTCACCGGAAATACCATCGACCTCGGCATCGACCCCATCGATAAGTTCCCGGCGTGGATGCCCCCCCACCCCGCCTTCCCGCCTTCATTCGAGTATTCCGAGCACCGTCTCCTCCAGTTCGACGGTACCATCCCCGACGAGGAAATGTGGAAGCCTAGCTCGAAGACCCTCGACCACGACAACGACCCGTACACCTTAGTTATCAAGCGTGGCCACGGCTCCGACCTCACCGTCGGACCCCTCAACACCATTCGTTCATTCACCAGGGTATACTTCAAGGGCCAGCCCAGTCAGATGTCGAAAGAGGTTGCTGTCTTGCCTCGCGGCCCCTGGTCTGGTCTTTTCTCCAGCCCTGGTGACTCTGGCTCGGCTGTCCTTGATGGCGAGGGAAGGCTTGCCGGCTTGATCACTGGTGGCGCAGGAGTCTCTGACGTCTCCGACTGTCACTGCACTTACCTTACCTCCATAAACTTCATTGTCAAGCGCATGTTGGGGTATGGTCTCAAGGCTAACCTTTTCCCCTCTTTCACGGCTTAAACGACATCTTCCTTTATCTACCGACTCGCCGTCAGTTAGACTACTTCTCTCAACATTATTGTCGCTTTAAGTTGCATAGAATCCTTTGTCACAATTTATTTTCTTATTCAATAAAACTACCTCTGGTCGTGAATGTGCACTGAGCCATGCCATTGGTCGAAGATCTCCATTATCGTCGTGGGTATCATCCTTTGCAGGCGACTGACGATCTCGTCTACACATCGTTGCTATATCTTGCAGGGCTCAGAATCCGAGTCTTTTAGAGCCCGTCGCATGGTTTGTCGGGCCCGGCATCGGCCAAAAAAAAGATTTGTTTTTTATTTGTTGGTCCCCGCAATATGACCATCCGGTGCAGTTGGTCGCACCTGACTGCGGCAAGGTCGCTCCCGACTGCCCTGCCAAAAATAAAAACGGGTATGGACCTGTTTTTATTCATTGTCGGGCTCGACAAGCTTGGTCGGGACGTGACTGTGTTGTGGTCACACATTATATACAATAAATCGAAATCGATGAACACTTGAAGCCTGTGTATCAATGAAGCCACTTGGAAGCCACACATCAATTTCCAAACTTTGACACAATACTACAGTATAATTAGGAACATTCTCATTGTGAGAACTGTGTCATGGAGGTGATACCCTAAATTGAACAGTTTAAGATTGTGCAGGGTCTAGGGGGTGCGAAGCGTTCCAAGGTGTTGCGCAGGCCTCTGCGGGACGTGAGCTGTCGTATATGTGTCTGCAGCGATCGCAGACATGTTTCAATTGAAGGGTTAAAGCCGCGCGCGAGTGCGGCGAGGTCGGGAAGGGAAACAGGGTCAGTCGGTCGTGAGTGGTCGGAAACAGTCGCACACGCTTCTGCACGGCGCAAATTTTTGTACAGGTAGTTGCTAGGGTTGGGAATGCGTCGCATTCGATTCTCTAAGGCCGCGCGCGAGTGCGGCAGATAGGGGAACGCAAGGAAACTACAGTACCTATCGAGACGGACTCTGGTCTGCTAAGGGCACAAATGTCACACTCGCTCACGTGTTGTGAAATAAATTTGCCTGTTGCGACCGAGTATTTACGTTCAGCGGTCCGACTACATATTTTTTATGCCAGAGCAGACTGATTTATTCAACTCATCAGACTGAGGTCACGAGCAGCTATTTCCGAGGAGCGACTTTGCGCCGGACGGGCTCTAGAGGAGTTTGTTCTTAAGTGGTAAGGTCATCTCTCACGTTTGAACGCCAGCATATACTGAAGACGAGATACACGCACACACACAGGGCTAATAGCTGGTATAAGCGGATGAACTCGTCTGGGCTCTACGAACCAACACATCCCGCGCCTTTCCCTTCCCCCGTCGTCCCGCCGCATGGTCCGATTGGCCACGTGGTGCAGGAGGCAGCGCGACGCACTTCGCCCCGCCCTCGCCGTCTCTCGAAACCACCCAGTGCGTCGCAGGTTTACGCGGTACGCGCATATACTGGACTTCCCGTGGGCGAAGGCATGCGCGGCGGCACCCTATCTTCCGTGTCCTCTTCCATCTCTGCGGCCTCCCGCGACCGCGTGCCGGATGCAGCACAGTACGACTCGACCACCACCCGTTGCCCAACGAGAGAGAGCACCCGCGCACCAGCACCACCCCCGACGGCACCGGCACCAGCACCTGGCGCACCACTCAGCGTAGGGAACGCACCCTCCGCCATACGCAGCTCCTCCGCTGCACGTCCGCGCGCCGCTGCTTCTTCAGCGAGCGTGTGTGTGCTGCTCCTCTAGCTGTACGAGCAGCGCCACGCATATGGCGGGGTCTAGTAGTGGAGCTGTGCAGAGCGGTGGATGTAGAGGACGAGCAGGCCGCAGGCGGAGAGCGGTGTGTATTTGGAGAGCACGTGAGATAGGAGTGTGCAAGTAAGGGGGGCTGGATGTACCTTAGCAGAAGCACCAGTCGGAAGTTACCCCATCCTGTTTTTTTTTTTGAGGCGCTGGGACCTGTGGGTTCGGCGGAGGAGCTCATCGACCAGTTAGTGCGCTGATCCCGGTGATGATCCGTGGCAGGTCGAAGCCATTACCTTGCACAAAGAGACCGTTTTCGTCGCTTTGAGAAACTGGAATCTCACTGTCGCACGCTGCTCATCGTGCCTCACTGGCATCCCCTGCCAGCTTGGCCCCTTGCGCGTGGAGTAGCACTTGTCTTGCATGACCTCAGTCACAAGGATCGACGAACTGTGAAGGCGCTACAGTGGAGCACAAGTTGTGACTAATACAATGGCTTATAAGCACTTACAGCGGCTTTCATATCAAGTGGCCCCTCGTGATCATTTTTCGCTCATAGGCGTAGTCTGAATGTGCACTTAGTGACCATGCCGAGTATTCTTCCCACAAAAATAAATTAAAAAAAGAAATTGTAGTAATTACAAAGAATTTATTTAAGGTGAGTTGTATTACATTGAAAATACATAGGGTACGAGTACAGCTAGTCTGCATCAGGCCAGGTTTGTGATGCAGCCTGAGATGTCCGTGACAGCGGCATGCACGCTCACCACACATAGACCGCGCATATGGCCTCCTCAGGGTGAGTCGATTGAAATGACTCTTGTTGGCAAAGACGAGTTGTTCAGGGCAGAAATGGGCAGTGATAAGGGCCAACTCCTTGATGTCATTGGAGTACTGGCGGACCATCGTTGAGGGTTTTCGTTGGGGGATTGGAAGGTTTGGAAGGGATAATGACCTGCCGAGCATGACAACGCAGATAACTATTCCATAACCCAAGTTTTCTGAGATAACTATTCTATAACCCCAATTCTCCGTCACTTAACTATGAACCCTACTCTTGAGTTTTGAATGTCCGCTGGGCTATGGCGCATGTCACCTAGTCACCACCAACTTTGAATAGCTTATGTAATCGTACACGTGACCGGCCAATTCGCTACGAGAAATATATCCGAGTCATAGTGAAGTCAGGGTGATTGTACTGTTTTGGTGTACTGTATTAGAGTTCTGGGCGTTCATGGGCGCATCTGATGGCATCATCACCAACACATCTGGTCATCCCAGTGCCACTGCTGAGGATGGTGCCGCTGCACGCGGCGCAAGTTTGTCAGCGCTATCATATTGTTTTGGTTTTGTTCCCAGTACAGTGTGCGCTGTGCTGGTTTCGCATAAACACAGCAAGTAAATTTTAATGATAAAGGTGTTCTCTATGAAAGTTCCCCCAGCAAATGCCACCCTCAAAGGCCCAACTTAACGCTGCTGCCCATGCACACGCTGGACAACAGCGACAGCGACAAATCACCCTCTTGAGCTCTTCTGAGAGCGAAAACGATTTGCAAGGTTCCGGATTGGATGAAGAAGAGACCGACAGCGGAACCGATGGGATTGAAGAACTGGCAGGTCCGGAGCTCACGCAAAGCCTTGAGCGTGAGATGGAGCGTGAGGCCGATGCTGTACGGCAAATGACTTTATTTGACAAGATCACACATTCTGGGGACAATTGGAAGAGAGCGGAGTCCCGCATCCGAGGGTATTACACTGGGAACTCAGAGCGCACACAGAGATGGGAGAAGTGTCATCTCAACACAAAAGCTGAGAGTGACGACAAAACACGCAAAAGGCATATACTTTCTGCATGAATATGTTCATTGGGCTTATGTGCGAATACACCATTCCAGTGCATCTGCGGCAAAGTTCCGAAGTTACTTTGTACTTGTGGCCCACCATCCCTCATGCCTGACGCCGCCGCCATCCCTGAGCACACATACGGCCCCTCACACCCTCCCAATCCCACTCGCACCTGCGATCTCAACCACGCCCCTGATCCTGCCTGCACCCCAGATGTCGTGGGTTCTTTGGATGGCATCGCCGTCCGTGTCTTGGGACATTCTCCTGCCCCTGCCCATATCCCTGAAGCCAGATCAGTTAGTGCCCAAGCCGAGACCCTGAGCACACCTACCAGGCCTTCAAGTGCCCATACCCACACTGTCTTCGACGTCGCTGTGGCCGTTCTTGCACCGGAAAGGGTCCCAGGTCCTTCGCATGCGCGTGCCCCCATCCAATCCCACACCATCGAAGGTGCGGCCAGTCTTGCGCCTCAAGCGATCCCTGCCCCTGCCCCTTCACCTGTACCAGTGTCAGATATGAACGAAAAAATATTTGATGGATACTTATCTGATCTGGAGGACGACACCTTTGTGCTTGAAGAAGACAGCCTTGATGATTGGTATGATGAACACCACGCAGTCACCCATGATTCCCCTGTGCAAACCGGTGCCGCGCATGAACCACCTGTAACAGAGCACTCAGCTCTTAAGCGGCGCAGACTCAACGTACCTATCAAAGAGCAACAGGAAGACAGACGAAGGCATGCTCTTGAAGCACGCACCGAAGCCCTGAAAGACATCAAGGAGTAATCAGCTCGAAGAAACACACATTTGAGGGTGGGGGGAATGCACTACAGGCTTACCGTGCACGGGCGATCCAAGCATGTTGCATGCGATGGTCAACCAGAAGATGGGGGCGATTGAAGCCTCCCATGCTGCGGCGGTCGGAGCGATGATGGCAAGAGAGTGGGGAGGACGACAAGTGCGCCAGTGGATGCACATCTGGGTGAAGCAAAGAGAGCTCCCTCAGTCGAAGAGAGGAACTCACGCGAAGACATATTCACTCGTTTCCGACCCAATTATCCGCGCGGAGTTGCGATCATACATGCGCTCGAATAAGTGGGCCATCAATCCCGCCAAATTGCAAATGTTTTTGCAGAAAGAATTGCCATTTGCCGAGGCAGAAATGTACGCACAGCAGATTCTGGGTAAGGAAATCCCACAGGGACTGAGGAACCACTTTGAATCAGTGGTCCTCCCAAGGCTGCATCTTCGGAGTAATGGAATTTCCCTCTCAACAATCCGTCGCGTGATGATTGAAGATGGATTCACATTCACAATCCACAAAAAGGCAATTTATTACGATGGACACGAATGCCCAGATGTTGTGAACGATCGGCAAAATCGCTTCATACCCGAGATCCTTGCTCTTCGGCCTCGGATAGTGCGGTATGAAATTGGCGATGTAATGCGAGAAGCCCGTGATGCCGAGGCCCCACCAGACAGTCCCCGCTATGTGCTCGTGGCTCATGATGAGTCGACTGCTCAAGCACACGATGGGAAAAAGGTCAGCTGGATTCAAGGTGGTGAACAGCCAATCAGAAAGAAGGGCCAGGGCCGGGGCATTCACCAGAGCGACTTCATTTGCTTGACCCATGGGTGGCTTGCTGATGCAAGTGAAACTCTCGAGTACGGGAAGAACCACGAGGGATTCTGGAACGGAACATTATTTCTCAAACAGGTCAAATTTCATTGCGCTTGAGAAATAAGCCCAACCTAATTTTTTCAAACAGCTCAAGGACAAATTTTTCCTGACATTTGAACGGCTCCACGGTCCTGGATTCATTGCCATTGTCCTTGTCGACAACTCACAGGGGCACTCCGCTTATGCGAGCGATGCACTTCTCGCCTTGCACATTAATCTTAATCCGGGTGGGAAACAACCAAAAATGCGTGATGGTTGGTTTGTCCATGGTGGCCGAAGAATTACTCAGTCAATGATATTTCCGACATCACACCCCGAATACCCAAATATGGCCAAGGGTGCAAAATTTATTTTGCAAGAACGTGGCCTCTGGAAGGCCAGGCTGACTCTGCGATGTGGCAAAGGGGGATGTGACACTAACCGGACTGACTGCTGCGCCAAGCGAATATTGGATCTCCAACCCGATTTCCGAGCCCAGAAGTCCCTTGTCCAGGAGACGATCGAGGCCGCGGGACACCTTTGTGTGTTCCTGCCGAAATATCATTGTGAACTCAATTTCATTGAATATTTTTGGGGCGCAGTAAAACATTATTTGCGAGAAAACTGCGACTATACATTTGGAACACTGAAGCTCAACATGCCCAAGGCCCTCGCATCGGTACCTGTTGAACTCATCAGGAAGTGGGAACACCGAACTTGGAGATTCATTGAGGCCTATGCTGGATGTAACACCACCACTGGGGCGTTTGGTACGACGTGTACCGCGCTAAGTCAACGGGATCGGAAGAGCGCGAGTCGGTTAAGACTCAGTTCAGGGGTGCACAAGTATCGCTCGGTTTCCCTGGGACTGAGGACAATAGTAGAAAGGCAAGGCTCAAGCGCAAAGGCGAGCGAAAGCGAGGACTCAAGCGCAAAGGCGAGTCAAGGGTTGTTCGTGAGGCAAAGATGATGTGGTATTACACAAGAAGTCAAGTCTACCGTACAAGCTAGGTAAGGCATGACTTATATACTGTTACAGGATGTTTGCAAGGAGCAAACATATGGCGCGACCATGAGTCAAGAGTCCTGAAGTGTAAACAAAGGGAAGAATCGTATGTGGTATAAGTGGATCTCGCGAGATCACGCGCGCCTCAGAAATGGTCAGCGGATGAAAAGAAGCGCAAAACGACCAGCCCTATCGCCGAGGCGCAAAGTGAGAGATAAGAGTCACGGGACGCGAGTCATCGGATCGTATCGTAATCGTACAACCAAGTCAGCGAGTGAAATCGTAACATTACCCCCCCGTCAGAATTGAAGTCGCCTCGACTTCAACTAATCGCTGGTGTAAGCATAGTCCTCCTCAGCAGGGATATTCGCGGGGATAGGAGAAGGGGTGCGGGGGCAAGTATGCCGGCACAAAAACATGAAACGCCCTCTCTCTCCGCAGTCCCAACACATCTCATACATGGGACACTTAATCTCCTCGTGCGTGGCATCATACCTCAGACACTTCCCACACCACTGTGGGCGAGAGTCCGGGTCTGCATGCGCGGGAGTCATGGGGGATAAACGGCGGATGAGACAGACATCGAGCCTATGGGCTCGACTCCCACACCACTGGCATGGCTCCCGAGCTCGTCGCTCTGGGCATTGTGCCACGAGGTGTTCCGTCGATTTACACTGGAAGCACTTGCGCTTGCGCCTGCCGCTCTCCCCATGGAGGCGGGGCATCTCGCTAGGTCCAGCATCCCGAAGGGAGAGGGGAACAGGCTCGGGCGAACCTCGGGGACACACGGGCTTCGCGTGAAGCTCGGCATACTTGTCGGCGATGAGGGGGATGGCCCGAGTGTACTGAAGACGCTTCCGGACCGAGGAAAAGTCCATGTCGAGATGGAACTGGTCTCGCGTCAACTCGGTCTCCAGTTGGCGGATGTCCGACTGGCGTACGCGGATTGCATCGCGACGTACGAGGCATTCGCACAGTCGAGATACTTCTGCGTGAATGCGGGGGTTACGGAGCTCGACAAGGACTTCATTTAGGACAATGGTACGAGGGTCGTGGGGGTGAAACATATTTAACTGATTATCGGTGAGGTGCTGTGCGAGCTGGCCGGTGTAGACTTCGTTGAGGAAGACCTGCGAGGCATAGCAGGGATGACCCCTCCCCATAGTCCCGACAACCTCCTGATAGTTGTGACGGTAGTAGATGTACCGCGCCGTCTGCTTGACCGTACCCGTCTCGCCAACTGAAAGCGGGAAGAATGTGGGAAGGGCTGGGTCGTTAACAAAGAACGGGATACCGGGGTCACTATTCTCCTTGTCCTCCTCGTCGTCGAGGAGGGCAAGGGCGGGGTCGGGCTCGACGATGCGAGTTTGGGGAATTGGCGTAAACGTGTGATCCATTCCAGCGGGGAATGGCGCAACTGGGATGTGGGTGGCGAGGATGGTGGGGGGTGACAATGGCGGTGGTGGGGTCAGGATAACGGGGGTTTCGAGTGGGTATGTGGGTGTGGCGGGTACGTGGATGGTAATAGGTGTGTCGACGGAGTGTGAGACGACAAGGGGTTGGGGAGGTTCAGACGGCTCGGCAGACAATACAGATTTTTCAGCTAATGATGCGAGAGCAGAGGTGGCGAGTGCGAGTACGGGAAAAGGGGGCGAGTCAGGGATAACAGAGTACGGCGTACGACCCTCTGGTTCAGAGGGGACACCCAAATCCTGCGAAGGTACGGTCAGGTTTTCGAGAATAATCTCGACTGGGTGGCGGGTCTGGACAGTAGAGATAACTGGGGTAGTGGTCATGATGGAGTAGAGGGCGGGAGATAGGGCAGTTGTGATGTCGATGTGGTGCGCCTTTTATATCTTTCCACCAGCCCCGTCGGCGGTAGGATTTAAGCGATAGAAGTCGGCGATGAGGTCTGGGGCGTGTCGAACATTTTCAAGGGGTTCCCACGTGCTGTCACTTATCGGGAAGCCCTTCCATTGGACAAGGAATTGAAGTTTGCGCCCTCGTCCATGTGACCAGGACTGAAGGATACACTCCACTTCAAACTCTTCCTCTCCATCAATCAGATCTGGGGGTGGGCGCGTGAAGTTTGCGCCATGCAGTTCCGTCTCCTTGTATGGTGTAAGGAGATTCACATGGAAGACTGGGTGTATCTTCCACGTGTTCGGAAGTTCTAATTCGTACAAGACGTCAGAGAGAACCCGTTTCACTCGGAACGGGCCATGGCGCTTTGGGGCGAGTTTTGCAGTGGGGTAGAAGGTCCGAAGGTTCGTCCCTTCTAACCAGACCATTGCGCCTTCTTGATAAGGGATGAAGCGCGTCTTGCCCCTTTTGGCCATCAGTTCTTGTGCGTGCTTGATACAGTCCTGCGCGTGTTGTCGTCTGATGACCATATCTTCTAGGCGTTGCTCCACTGATGGGGATGCCATTGGCTTTGGTGTCCACATGGTACGTGGCTCCCATCTCATGATGAGCGAAAAGGGGGTTTCCTTTGTCGTCACATTAGGCCAGGCGTTGTGGGCGAATTGCGCCACTGGTAATGCTTCGGCCCAGTTATCCTGTTGTACATTGCTCCAGTGTCGCAGATATTGTTCCAACCACTGATTCGTACGTTCGGATTGTCCGTCCGTCTGTGGGTGGTATGCAGACGATATGTTTTGACGAATTCCGAGGACCTTGCAAAGGTTGGTCATGAATGCGGATGTGAATCGGGGGTCTCGGTCTGTGATAATTTTTCGGGGAATGCCGTAGTGGGGATATACATGATGGAGGTAGAGGCGTGCTACTCCTTCTGCTGTGATCGACTCGTTGCACGGGATGAAGATTGAGGCCTTCGAGCAATTGTGATCTGTGATGGTGAGTATGGAGTCGTATCCGTCTGATGGAGGGAGTTTAGTGATGAAGTCCATAGCGACGACCTCAAATGGTTCAGCGTTCGGGTCTGTGGTGATGGGGAATAGGTGTGGTTTCTGACGGTGAGGGTTAATCTTGTTTGCCTGGCATGTCGTGCATCCTTTGACATAGTCTTCTACGTCCTTGCGCATATTGGGCCACCAGTAGTCGCGTCGTAGTAGTTCATAAGTGTTGGCGATTCCCGGGTGTCCCATGGCAGGTGTATCGTGGAAAAAGGTAATTACCCCCCGTTTAAGGTCGTTGTCGCCCACGACAACTAACGCATTGTTTTTCCACCACAACCCCCCCACCTTCTTCAGGTTATGGGGCTCGACCCATCGCAATACGTCTTTCTCATCAAGGTTCTGCGATATCTGGGTCCAAATGTCCATGTCGTGCATGGACATTTCCGTTGCTCGAAGGAAGCGTTCCGTGGGGAGGACAATAATGTCATTGTTGTCCTCCTCATGTGCTGTGTAGTCTGCTCTTCGCAACAAGGCATCTGCGCGGCTGTTCCTAATTCCAGAGATGTGTTTCAGGAGGAAGTCGTACTCTGCGAGTTCTAGGAATTCACGCGCGACTCGTCTGCTGATCTTTCTTGGTTCCTTCCAGTACTGGAGATTGGCATGGTCGGTGTGGATAATGATTTTATGAGGGGAGCCAACAAGGTAGGTACGCCATGTCCGTAGGGCTTTGACTACTGCCAGCAGTTCTCTATCGTAGATGTCGTAGTTGCGTTCCGCTTGACTGAAGGACTTGGAATGGAATGCAACGGGGTGCAACTTTTGATCCGGGCCGAGTTGATTAAGCACGGCTCCGATGGCGACATTGGATGCGTCGACCTCTAGTTTGAATGGTTTCGTGAGGTCGGGGAATAATAACGTGGGTTCGCGTTCGATGCTACGTTTGACATTATTGAACGCGTCTTGTTCTCGTTGTCCCCAATGCCACAGGGTATTCTTGCGGGTCAGGTCATGTAGTGGTCGTGCGAGTGCAGAAAAACTTCGGATGAATCGCCGGTAAAAGTTGCAGAAGCCAAGGAACGCCCGTACTTCTCGAAGGTTTCTCGGGGCTGGCCACTCTCGGATGCCTCGTACTTTTACGGGATCCATCCGTAGATTTCCATGGCCTATGATTAGCCCGAGGTACTCGACTTTGAGCACTTCGAATTCGCACTTTTCTGGTTTGATATAGAGGTCATGTTCTTCGCACAGGTGGAGAACTTCGTGTACTATGGCGCGGTGATGGGGGTAATCGAGGGGCGTGGTGATTAGAATGTCATCCATGTAGACGATCACTTCGTTCGTGAGGGTGAGAGGGCGGAACGTATCGTCCATCATCGCTTGGAATGTGGAGGGGGAATTGGTGAGCCCAAAATACATGACGAGGGGTTCGTATAACCCCTGATTGGTTTTGAAGGCGGCTTTCCACTCGTCCCCTAGCTGAATCCGCACATTGTTATACCCCCATTTAACGTCGAGTTTCGTGTACAGACGTGCATCGCGTATTCGATCGACGAGTTCTGGGATCAGGGGGAGTGGATAGTGGTTGCGGATTGTAAGTTCGTTCAACCGCCTATAATCTTGGACGGGGCGTAGTTTGTCATCCTTCTTCTTGATAAAGAAGAAAGGAGATGCGTATGGTGACTTTGATGGGCGAATATACCCTTTTGCGAGTTGTTCGTTAAGGAAGGTGGTTAGCGCTTCCTGTTCGTTCTGTGCGAGCAGATAGACTTTGCAATCCAGCGAGGCGGGAGCGTTGGGGAGGAGGTCTATGGCGTGATCCCACGGACGAGAAGGGGGAAATCGATGAGACGCCTCCTCGTCGAAGATTTTGCGATGGCATCGGTATTCTTCTGGGATCATCTCTTCAAAAGTGCGCTCCTTTTTCTTCGCTGCCTCCTGTTGTGCCAACTCAGAAGCGGTTGTAGTCTTTCGCAAAAAGGCGATCTGGGGTTCCCGCTCATCATCCATGAGCTGCTCCCACGCTTCCTCGTCAAGTTCATACGTCTCCAACGCCCAAATGGAGGCTTCCATGGGCGTGGCTTCGTCTGACAAGTGAAGGCTCAAGACTACAACCGGCTGGAACTCCTCGTTCAGCGTTGCGTCTCCCCACTTGATCGCTGGCTCAAAGGCCGTGAACCAAGGGTATCCCAGGATTACTTCGTCCCTTCCCAGGTTCGTAACCAGGAAGCGAAGCGTCCTTTCTTCCTTTCCTGTTCGCACGGTGAGGTCCGTGTACTGCGTGATCACACCATCTTGATTGTGGGTGCCATCTACATTCCAAATACGGATAGGGTGAGTGACATCCCTTGTCCTGATTTGGAGTCGTTTTAAAAGCGAGGAGCATATAAAGTTGTCGGTAGCTCCCGAGTCGATAAGGACTTGTCGTTCGGCCGTTGCGTGTGCAGATTTAAAGAGGACTGGAATTCGCATGGATCGATATCTGCTAGTGTACACGTTCAAATTTAATGCTCTAGCCCAGGCCGCCGGGTTCAAGCGTCGAGAAAATCCTCTCGTCCAAATAGTTTTTCTACCATGAGGTCCCGCACCTCTTGAGTTTGTGCCTTCATCGCCGCGATCTGTAGATCCGCCTGCTCTTTGTTCGATAGTACGCGACTAGATTGTATGGCGAAAGAAGAGACGGCGGGAGTTGGTAAACTTGAACTCGAGGGAGTCGGTGCTGATGATCGCGGGGACATGGAGGTTGGCGCCATGGCAGATGTAGTGGCAGCCACTCGCATGCCCTTTTGAGGACAGTTACGCGAGATGTGCCCTTGCGCTTGGCATCTAAAACATTGTCCCTCCTTTTGAAGTCGGGCTTTGTCGGTGTCGGTAAGAGCCACGGAGGCTCTGGCGCGTCCAACATCCATGGCATTGGGGTCGCGGGTTCCTTTAAGGGCCTGGACCCACTGCTCTCGGCTTTGGCCGCCTTTCTTTCACTGGGGTTTTCCTTTGCCGAGGCGGTCCTTGAGAACAAGGTATTCAGCTTGTTGTAATCTGGCGGCCGCCTTCCACTGCTCCCAGTTGTAGTGTTGCGGCAGCTTGGAGCTGGTGTTTTTCTATCTTGTGAAATAAAATTCGGAAAAATATGGAAATATTTGGGGAGGTCGACCTTCTCAAAAGCCGAGGGGTCCTCTGCCAACTCTAAGCGATCTGATCAAAAATTCCTGACTTATTTGACATTAGCTGAGAGGCATCAGCTAATACCCTTCAGCTAATGTCAAATAAATCAACAATGGCTGATCAAATTGCTTAGAGTTGGCAGAGGACCCCTCGGCTTTTGAGCAAAGCCAGCTCCTCAAATATTTTCAGATTTTTCCTAATTTTATTCCAAAAGTTAGAAAATGCCAGCTCCGAGCTGCCGCAACACTACCCAGTTGACAGGGTGCTGGAAGCGGACGGCGTTGACTACTAACTGGTTTGGTAATCCATCCTGGAACAACTCCAGCGTCGTGGCTTCGTCGGGGTTGTACCCCGCTTTCGTGACAAGGTTCTGGAAGGTTGCGACGTACATGTCGATATCCCCTCCCTTCATGGTGAGATTCTGGAGCACCTTTCGCGCATTGGCTTGTTCCAAAGTGTCGGTGTAGGCCTGCACGAATCGGTCTCTGACTGTGGCCCACAAGACTTCGTTGTTTCGATTAACTCCGGCCGCAATTTGGTCTTCTAACCACTGCGCCTGCTCGTCGACCCAATCGTTCACTAGTGGGCCTCGGATATACGACAGGAAGGTCATGGCTCACGAAGCAGGGATCGAGAGCTGGTCGACGGTGGGATTCATCTCCTTGTAGAGCCGAAATGCCCATAGGAAGGCTTTACTTTCATCTCTAACTCCGGTGATGTAACGCCACCACTGGCGTTAGTCCGACTTGGACTGCGAAAGGGCATTTACGACTTAGCAAAATGTGTCCTTTGAGGTCACGTGACTTGTAATCACGGGATACACGGCATCTTGATTAGAGGCACGTGATCTTCCTATGTACACTAGGGCAAGTCGTGCCACTAGGTAATCCGATGATCGATGAAGTCGACTTGCGCGAAGAGGCAAGTGAAACACGCGTGTAAGAGTCAAAGAGAAAGTGGTGATTGAAGAAGACCAGGATGGCGTATCCTGGTCCTGTCAAGCCACTATTTATACATATGCGAGGTAGCTTTAAAGCTCCTCTCCAATCCGTATGACGAATAGCTAAAGTAGCTCGAACCCTACTATCGCTATCCTAGTTATGAGTCATGCCACATCGGCATGTGATTCAGTATTACTGCTGACTGATCGAACGAGTCCATGACACATTACAACTTACTAAGGGGGTCATCACTGTATAGTAAGTGTCCTCTTCAACGGGTCGTGACAGGTGAACTCGGGAGGGGGGTTCCCTCCTGTCACGTTCTGCCCTTTAGCGCCCTTGCACGTGACCGTGGGAGAAGACGTCCTCGGGAAGAAGCGACAACTTACAACCAAAGTTGTCAGCGCCAATCCTCGGCAACCGCCGAGCGCCCGGGATATCAAGTTTGGCCGTCACGTGACCTGGCACGTGACCTGCTCCAGAAGATTCCAGAAGAGTCCGGATGAGCACGTGATCCCGGATTAGCTTGTGATTATGGAACCGGTACGTTGTATTGCCGGTGGACTCTTATCTATGACGTCATGGTCTGGACCCTTGCCTCGTGCCCCTTATCTCTGACTCACACCAAGAGCGCCTTATGCCATTGGTTGCTATTGTTAGCTGTACTAGGGTTCATGACTCGACTCAAGGTTCGGGCTGAGCTTGAAAGCTCCCTGGACGCGTATAAGTAGAGCGATGGATGGTCCCTATGACCCCCATCTTAGAAACATCTTGGATTCCCTCTTCCCACCTTTCCTCCTCCTTCCTATCATGTAGCTGCTGGCCTTTGCCCTTCGTTGCATTGGTTTCTAGTTTATACTACCTCTGATAATGGAGATGATGTTATTCCCCTCTATGATCCTCAGTGCGCCCTCGGAGCCTGTCCCGCCACTGCGACCTTTCCCTTTCCACTATGGGTTGTGCTGTGAAGCCAACTCCTGTCTGTCATTACGACCTGTTGTACGCCTTCCAACGCCTACAACCCTCGGCGCGATCAGTGTTCGACGACCGCGACCTACGGGTCAACCCAACGGGCCGGAAGAACCGTTACATTATGTTTCTAAGATCCACGACAGTCCTTCACTGATATTCGCCGACACGTTTACCCGGTCATACCGATTGTGCTGATACCTCAGAATTGGCCGCCTGACGAGGCGAGAGAAGAATACGACCTGGCGAGGTGGTAATACGCTGTGACCTGGCGAGGTGTTAATACGCGGGGTTTTGCCAATTCGACTATCCGGATGATGAAGATGCAACTTTCAGCAATCGACGCCTCAAGGCTTTTGGACACATTATTCCTTTCATTTTCGACACTCACCGCCTGACGAGGCTGCGCAATAATACGTCCGTTCACCGCCTGCCGAGGCGCGAGAATAATACGATGGTCAAGCGTTCGCCGCCTGCCGAGGCGCGATAATAATACGATGCGTCAAGACATTGCCTGGCGAGGCTGTTCAACACTAATACGCGTGGTCACCGCCTGACGAGGCGCGAGAACAATACGGGGACCGCGGTGCAATCACGTGGGCGTGATTCCTGAAGAGAGGGTAATGTCACGTTCTGCCCTTTAGCGCCCTTGCACGTGACCGTGGGAGAAGACGTCCTCGGGAAGAAGCGACAACTTACAACCAAAGTTGTCAGTGCCAATCCTCGGCAACCGCCGAGCGCCCGGGATATCAAGTTTGGCCGTCACGTGACCTGGCACGTGACCTGCTCTAGAAGATTCCAGAAGAGTCCGGATGAGCACGTGACCCCGGATTAGCTTGTGATTATGGAACCGGTACGTTGTATTGCCGGTGGACTCTTATCTATGACGTCATGGTCTGGACCCTTGCCTCGTGCCCCTTATCTCTGACTCACACCAAGAGCGCCTTATGCCATTGGTTGCTATTGTTAGCTGTACTAGGGTTCATGACTCGACTCAAGGTTCGGGCTGAGCTTGAAAGCTCCCTGGACGCGTATAAGTAGAGCGATGGATGGTCCCTATGACCCCCATCTTAGAAACATCTTGGACTCCCTCTTCCCACCTTTCCTCCTCCTTCCTATCATGTAGCTGCTGGCCTTTGCCCTTCGTTGCATTGGTTTCTAGTTTATACTACCTCTGATAATGGAGATGATGTTATTCCCCTCTATGATCCTCAGTGCGCCCTCGGAGTCTGTCCCGCCACTGCGACCTTTCCCTTTCCACTATGGGTTGTGCTGTGAAGCCAACTCCTGTCTGTCATTACGACCTGTTGTACGCCTTCCAACGCCTACAACCCTCGGCGCGATCAGTGTTCGACGACCGCGACCTACGGGTCAACCGAACGGGCCGGAAGAACCGTTACACCTCCCAACCGTCCGTTCCCTCCGGGGGCTGGCGCTGCTGGTGCGGCTCCGCCTGGTGCACCACCACCGCCACCGCCACCGCCACCGCCACTGCCACCGCCACTAGGGGGTGCTGGCGCGCTACCACTAGGTGGATTGGGTGTTCCTCGTAAGAGGTCCAACTCCGAGTGCCTGGGGTACTATACTAATGGTGTACCACTGGCCTTTCTTTGCGGAGTAATCGATATATGCCCACTGTCGTAGGTCCTCAAGATAGTGGACCTGTCGGTATTTTTGAGTGTTAGGGTGGAAGAGGAAATATCCTTCCACTCCTTCGTGTTCTTTCCAGACGACGGCTCCTTTGACTTTATCTGAAAGCTCGTCGTCACTATATCTGTCGATATATTCTGCCTGAAACTGGGATCTGGCGCGACTATGAAGATTCGCCACTGTGAGAGACTTGACTTAATGTAACACCACCACTGGGGCGTTTGGTACGACGTGTACCGCGCTAAGTCAACGGGATCGGAAGAGCGCGAGTTGGTTAAGACTCAGTTCGGGGGTGCACAAGTATTGCTCGGTTTCCCTGGGACCGAGGACAATAGTAGAAAGGCAAGGCTCAAGCGCAAAGGCGAGCGAAAGCGAGGACTCAAGCACAAAGGCGAGTCGAGGGTTGTTCGTGAGGCAAAGACGATGTGGTATTACACAAGAAGTCAAGTCTACCATACAAGCTAGGTAAGGCATGACTTATATACTGTTACAGGATGTTTGCAAGGAGCAAACATATGGCGTGACCATGAGTCAAGAGTCCTGAAGCGTAAACAAAGGGAAGAATCATATGTGGTATAAGTGGATCTCGCGAGATCACGCGCGCCTCAGAAATGGTCAGCGGATGAAAAGAAGCACAAAACGACCAGCCCTATCGCCGAGGTGCAAAGTGAGAGATAAGAGTCACAGGACGCGAGTCATCGGATCATATCGTAATCGTACAACCAAGTCAGCGAGTGAAATCGTAACACTGGAGGACTTGATGCACACTCTGCACAACTCAAGGTAAAAGAATATAGTTCTCAACGATACAAGTCCCACAGACGCATTCCGGAGACCCTCGCGTGAGAAATGGACACGCGCACATGACATTCCTGAGTTGTCAACTTGATGTGTCATCTGTATATGTAATAAGCGCCTTTGTCTATATATGGAGTCGGCCAATTTGGGTAAGACGATATCACCAAATCTTATCATAGAGAAAATTCCTCTTGACAAATCAATCTACTCTCTAAGTCCTTTATTTTGGCAAGAGGATTTTCTTTTTTTCTAACGCATGTACCAGCTTATATAAGCTATTCAAAGTTGGTGGTGACTAGGTGACGCACGCCATAGGTGAAAGCTCAGGGGCCACTTGATATGAAAGCCGCTATAAAATGTTTTGTCTTTTTTGCTGATGACTTGTGATAATGATGAGCAAGGGAGGAGATAAAATGCTTATGTAAATGTCGCGGACACACTGGATTTCCGAATATAGAAAGGTATCACGTAATCTGACTCTAACGGGTCGGAGTCAGACTACCTGGCCTTGGGTCACGGCGCCGTTACAGTATCACAACGCTGGTCTACGCCACCTCAACTCACCGCCGAACTTCCATTCGGCCATCCAGGTTAACATCCTATTTCTCCCTTAGCTATCAGCATTAACTTGTGCTCTTCTTGCGATGCTAATCTAGCAGTGGATATATGGCGCTTTCATACCTTCACGATATACCACATGAGCGTGCATGAGTGCGCACTGTCGTTCTCACCGGGATGGAACTTTTTTGGATGAAGCAAACAGTAGGTAGGAGGCCATCCCAATGTTGCTTCATACGTCTGTATTCCTTTTTCTTCACTGGCCTTGTCGACTTCTTTCTCCTGTTCAACAAAACCATGACTTGGGTCTTCATCAGATGGCTTGGACTGTTTGCGTCACTATACATGGCATTGACAGTATCTCAAACACCATCCTTAGCTGCACTTACGGCACTCTCTTCACCAGTTTTCTATGGAGACTGTTGCAGATGCTAGCTGTTATCACATTGGTTTTTATGGGGTGCATTCACGACTATTCTTGATGACTTCCTTCAGCACTCACGTGGAATATGACTATGGGAACTACATGGGGGCACCCACGAGTATCGCGTCTCTTTTGGACAGAGAGAAACTGGTGAAACAGATTGCAGCCCATAAACCCTGGTTCAGCGAAGGCTTCCACCGGCGCATAATGTTGGACGCGAGCAACGCCCCACCACCGGTGGACAGAGAAGCACTGATCTGGACACTTCCGAAGCCCAACGAAGACAAGGAGGTTGAAGATTATTTTTCACATATCCCAGGATTTTTCAACCTGCACCTTGCCGTAGACGATGTATCGCCTCATGGATTCTCCCTCAAGTAGCGGGGATTCCGCCGTCCTTGCAGTTCAACCTACTAGTAGTGGCCTTCTGAAGACATGTCTACCAACCTTGTCTGGCGTAGATCCAAGTGTCGACAAGAATTGATTCAACATATGCCCCACAGCTATCTGGTACTACATGAACAATCCAAGGGGTCCCTACTTCCTGGGCGGAAGAACTCCTTCCAAAAAGAGCCCGACGCACCAAAAGCTTATGTACGACCTTCCTTTTTGAGCGCGTCACAACCTGCGAAAAACGGCAATCACAGCAAAGGACAGCTACTAGGACTGTTTGATATCTTACGGTCGGTTTCCAGGTGGTGCTATGAAAGCAGGGGAGGTCGCCTGCTTTGCTCCCCAGCCAAGTTCCACAACTTGTCGACTCTTTCGTCAAGTGAGTTACGTTGCTCTTTTACTGCTTCCCCGTTCTCAATTTCTCTTTTTGTGTTCTCTTCCCTCAGTGTCGAGCACCACCGTGTTCGACACCACTCGTGTTGCTACAGCCTCTACCAACGACCCCAACTCTCCTTCTTTTCCTACTCTTCGCATCAGCTTGTCCAGATACACATTCCCCGCTGCTCCAAGTTCACCGTACCCTCCTTCGTCTGTCGAGGCCAAGTATTTCTGTTACGGCATACCCTCTCAGCCCCGTTTGGTCGCTCGCTCTAGCGCCAATATCTGGTTTATGCCGACGGGCCCCGAAGCGCGCCTCGACCCCAAGGAGTCTAGTCCTCTTGGCTCGCACCCTCTTTAAATGATCTGGGAGGCTTCTGTCGGTCCTGCAATGCATGATTATTTGGGCTCTAAGGGGGTGAAGTGGACGAGTCTGGACCCAGTTCGCCTGGGGTATTCTGGCGACACTTCCCCTCCCGCTATCGTATGGATAGGAGATGTCCCTGGCTCCCTCTCTGCTGAGGAAGGCGTCGAGGTAGCGACTCACTGCCAACGCATCCTCGTCGCTCACCATATCGACGATGTCCACGTCGAAATTCGCGAGTCAGAGGTCTTCCGCTCCGCCGGTCACAAGATGCTTAACCCGGCCGCCTCCGACGACTGCACGGTCCGGGTCCAAGAGCCTTTTTCCACTACTCTCGGTCTCCCCATCTGCGCTGAAGTTACCCCATTCATTGAGGGAACTGGCGGATTCTTCATCACCGACCCTCGCAACCCTGGCAAGCTCTACCTCGTCACAGCCAGACACGTCGTTTTCCGCCCTGACGAGAATTCCAACGTGCTCTACCACCACCGCAACCACCACCGCGGCAAGAGGCGCAGGAATGTCTTACTATTCGGTGACGCCGCGATCAAGAAGTATCTCAAGGCCATCGAGTCTGAGATCGACGGCGTGCGGCAGCTGGAGGAAAGGGAGAGAATCGAAGGCCTCAAGAAGTTCCTCGTGGACGTCTCTAGAGACTGGGAGAAGCAGGAGAACCGTATTATAGGCTACGTCGTTCTATCTCCCCCCATCGGTATCGGTGTCGGGGAGGAAGGATTCACGGAAGATTGGGCGGTGATTGAGATCGACGATGGAATCATCGACTTGACCAACTTTGTCGGAAATGCGATCGACCTCGGCACCACCATCCCCGCAGACATGTTAAAAGAGTGGATGTACCCCACCCCGCCAACCCGCATTCGTTCGATTATCCCGAGGACCGTCTCCTCCGGTTCCACGGTACCATCCCCGATGAAGAAATGTGGAAGCCTAGCCCCAAGACCCTCGACCACGACAACGACCCGTGCATCATGGTTATCAAGCGCGGCCTTACCTCAGACCTCACTGTTGGACGCCTCAACACCATCCGTTCATTCACCAGGGTCTACTTCAAGGGCCGGCTTGATCAGATCTCGAAGGAGGTTGCTGTCTTGCCTCGCAACTCCAAGTCTGGGCCATTTTCCTACCCTGGTGACTCTGGCTCGGCTGTGATCGATGGCAAGGGAAGGCTTGCCGGGTTGCTCACGGGTGGCGCTGGAGTCACTGACGTCTCTGACACCACTTACCTTACGTCCATAAACTTTACTGTCAAGCGCATGTTGGAGTACGGTCTCAAGGCTAACCTCTTCCCCTCTTTCATGGCTTAAACGACATCTTCCTTTATCTACCGACTCGCCGTCAGTTAGACTACGTACCGGATACTTCTCTCAACATCATCGTCGCTTTAAGCTGCATAGAATCATTTGTCACAATTTACTTTATTCTTCAATAAAGCTACCTCTAGCCGTGAACGTGTACTGAGCCATGCCAATTCCGCAGGTATCGAAGACGTCTCCATTCAGCAAAATCGCGCCACTAGTACCGATATCGTCATAGGATCCCCTTGTAAGGTCCCTTGCAGGCGACTAACTATCTCGTCTACACTTCGTTGCTGTATTTGCAGGGCTCAGAATCTTTTAGAATTTGTTCTTAGGTGGTAAGGTTATCTCGTCACGTCTGAACGCCAGCATATACTGAAGACGAGATACACGCACACACACGGGGCTAATAATTGGTAGGAGCGGATGAACTCGTCTGGGCTCTACGAACCAGCCACATCCCGCGCCTTTCCCTTCCCCTTGCCCCGTCGGTCCGATTGGCCACGCGGCGCAGGAGGCGGCGCGACGTACTTCGCCGCGCCCTCGCCGTCCCTCGAAACCACCCAGCGCGTCGCAGGCCCACGCGGCACACGCATATACTCGACCTCCATTGGTGGCGGAGGCACGCGCGGCGGCACCCCATCCTCCGCGTCCTCTTCCATCTCCGCGGCCTCCTTCGACCGCATGTCGGACGCAGCACGGTACGACTCGACCACCACGCGTTGCCCGACGAGAGAGAGCACCCGCGCGCCGGCACCACCCCCGCCGGCACCGGCACCTGGCGCACCACCGAGCGCAGGGAACGCGCCCTCCGCCATGCGCAGCTCCTCCGCTGCGCGCACGCGCGTCGCTGCCTCCTCAGCGAGCGTATGCGCGCGCTGCTCCTCGAGCTGCACGAGCAGCGCCGCGCGCGCGGTGGGGTCTAGTAGCGGGGCGGTGCAGTGCGGGCATGGGCGGTGGGGCTGGTGTAGCGCGCAGAGGACGAGGCCGCAGGCGGTGCAGAGCGGCGTGTATTCGGAGAGCGCGTGCGTGCGCGCTGCGGTGGGTGAGTATAGGAAGGGTGCGAGTAAGGGGCGATTGGACGAACCTTGGCAGAAGCACCCGTCCTGAGCGGAAGACACCCTATTGTCCTTGAGGCGCTGGGATTGAGCGGGCTCGGCGGAGGAGGAGCGGAGGCCGGCGAGGAGCTCGTCGAGCTTGCGCACCGCGGCGCTACGTGGTGGCTCTGGTGTGCTGACCCTGCCCTTTCCTTTGTCTGATTTTGAGGGCGGTTGTGCGACGAGGTGCGCCGATGGCTTGTGTGATGGTGGGCGGATACGGTCTGAGGTCCAAGCTGTTCCACTACGCGGCGGCATCGTTGTCGCTACCTCAGATGACAGATGGTGGCGGCGAGGTCCTGTATTTGTTTAGACGCCGGTCTAAAGACGACCGCATTCGCCGGCTAATTCAAAGGGCGCGGGTATATACAGTACGAGCATAACGCACGCACAGAGCAAAGCCCGCCCGATTCATGCACAGAAGAATAAAAGTAACAAGAAAAAATAATAATCGGCACAAGGTCCTCGTTCCCGGCCGTCAAATGTTCAACAAACGTTCGTCACCCTCGCCCTCCCCGCTCGGTCCATCAATCGTATAAGAAAGTCGACACTGCGCAGTAAAGGAATGGAATGGAGACAGAGATCCTTATGAAAATCCTTTATATCTATGCAGTCCACTTCGGATAGTCTAGTAGCAGAAGTCCGGCAAAAAGTGGCTGAAGCTGGCTCCGACATCGGTAAAAGGTTAATCAGTACGATCAACCAGGGCAGTACTATGCGCGAGTAGGCATCACAGTAAGGGCGGCCGTGAGTGGCGGTGAGTCCAGAGACGCTGGGGGTGATGGATACGGTGGCGACAACATCGTACCCTTCTGCGGAGTGGGTGCAGTAATCTTGATGTGCAACGGCGGTATGTGTAGCTTGGAGCGTACAGGGGAAGCCAAGGTCTCCGGCACACGAGCGCTCGACACCGCCAAACTGAGCTCTGCGAGTGGGCGCTCAAATGCAGGCAGGGGTAGACTATTCGCGGCTGCATCGAAGATCTGCCCTTCTGTGCGCGTCGAAGGCAGAGCGCCTTCCCGTACGGCCTCGACTCCACGCCTCCGAGTCTCACCGCGTGCGATGTCGCCCTTGGCGTTGTTGTACATCCAAAGGCCCAAGAAGGTGAGCGCGATGCCAGCGCCCTGAAAAGGGTGGACGTGTTGATTGAACCAAACCAACGCGATGCAGATCACGGCGACCCGTTTAAAGAGTGATGCGATCGAATATGTGACAGGTGATACGGATGCGAGGATGATAAATGCGATAATGTTTTGGGCGAAGTGCACTATCCCGTTTAGGAAAGTGTAGTAGGTGACAGAGTGGGATGAAGCGGGCTCATGTGCGGGGTGCTTGATATGCCCTGGTTCTGCCGTCTGCATGGCCATGAGCACTGGAAGGTCGGTAAACACCCAAATTGGGATCATTAAGAGGAACGCCATAAAGGATGAATAAAAGAGCAGGTTCAGCTTGTCAAGTTTGTGATGTGACGACGAAGAACCAGTTGGCATGATCTTCTTGAAGAAAATATTCGACGATACGAATACGATAGCTGAACCAAAAGCGCACAGTAAACCGATGAAGTTGGATGCTGACATGTCGAACGAGCAAGCCAGCATGACGCCAACGGTGAGGGGAAAGAGGGATATGTACGTTTTGGCAGAGTACCGTACCCCAAATAGGAGGGCATAAGCGGCAACGGTAAACAGAGGTGACAACGCCTGGAAAACGTGGCACGTTTGAGGGCGCACTTAAAGAGCGGGATGAGTGCGTACCTTGATAGTATGCGTCGTGCTAACAGGGATACGCGATATCGCCATGCTTGAAAAGATATGGCCACCAACTTGGAAGCAACCCATTGGTAGCGTATCCTTCAGGATAGCCCGTGTCGGGCGGCGGAGCCGTGAAAAGCGGATAATGGGGGACATGAAGAGCAGGCAGTACCCCGCGACAAAGCCAAACTGCACAAATGTGAGGGTGACGGGATAACGGAACTGATTCATGATGGCTTTTCCCGTGTTGGATGATAAAGCGGAGGAGGCATACCATAGACCACAGAGGAGGACAAAGCGCGCGGTCGACGGAGAAGGGAGGGCGGGGAGTGTCGGAGATGAAAGGGAGGTGAGGGATGGTCGCGCGCTGCTAGGACTATTACCTCGATGCGATATTGAGGTCGTAGGGAGGACTTCTGAAGACCGGAGGATGTTACGCATCGCCTTCCTGAGATGGGTAAGGATATTATGTTGCTGTAGTAAACCCCTTCGTTCGTCTTTATCACTACTACTCTTATGATGGTGGTGCACGGAATCCCGAGGAGTGCTGGCCAGCCAGCCACGGGTTGGGCTCATCTTGAGAGTTGAGCTGAGAGAGCTCAGGGCTGTAGGTTTTTCATCGAATTGACGCCATGGATGATGGGAGGGGTGAGAGGCAAGTCGAGGTGGGGCATTAGATGGCATTCTATTAGGAGGATATGGTGCGTGGCTCATTGCGAGGGAAGGAGAAAAGGGAGCCGCACGGGTCAAGGACGGAGGAGAAAAGCGGAAGGAAAAGGGAGAGGAAAAAGAGGGCAGCGAAGAGCAGAGATGAGATGGGTGCTTGAATACACCGCGGGTCGACGTCGCAACCATTCAATATTATGTAATTACATCAAATAACCGACAGCCTGGCGCGAGAAAATATGAAAAGATCCGATGTGGGAAAAGTTGATGGAGGACGAGACCCGAGCCCGGTCTGAGAATACAGGTATCAGTTCGAGATCACTCTGCTCAGGGAGAAGCAGGTGACTGACTTCTTTATAGACGGCTTCTATCCACTCCAAGTTGGTGATGGAGTCCTGGGCGTCGTACCAGTGCTCGGGCGTGCGGTCGCGCAACTTGTCAACGAGTGCCTCTAGTTGGTAGCGGTATCTGCGCACACGTCCAAATCGGAGGGCAGATAGCGTACGGTGAGAAAATACTCACGTTGTCCATCCGAGGTTTCCGTAATGCTTCTCTGTGCGCTTCCGCAATCGCCCACCCTCCTGTTCTGAGCTCTCAACCGTGATGTTGTGATGCACCCATGGAGCAGCAAAGTTGCTCAGATCAACGGTACCACGTGTCCCAGATACACGCACAGAAAAATCTGGCCAACGCGGAAGGAACCCCAACAGAGGTGGAAGCCGGAAGTGCGTCAAAAGGGTCGCAGTAAGTCCGTCCGCGGACCCATTGGTGGTGTTCCCTCCAGATGTGGGAAAGGCAAGCGTGGCGGTGGTACTGATGTCAACTCGAGGGAACTTCGGGAGCACTTCGGCATTTGCGCTAATGACCTTGGTCGGATCGGCATTTGCCAAATAGCGCGAGATGGACATGGGATAACCTGCGGGAACATCTCAGTGGAATCCTCGGGTGGAGGCAGTGTGAAACTTGCATCCCATGTCCATCATGGCGCCACCACCAAGGTCATATACCCGAATGTCACTGTCCTTGACGAAGAAGCCAGGGATGCCGAAATTGGCTTCAATCTTTGTCAGCGTGCCGAGCTCGCCGCTATCGATTATCGCTTTCACGCGACGTGTTGCGGGATGGTACCTTCCCACTATGAGCACCAATCCGCAACGAGGAAATTTCTGTGTAGTACCGATAGTGGATTGCCTCCAATAAGACGAGACCTTTCTCCTGAGCGAATGCGAACATCTTGCGCGTTTCTTCGGCGGTATTAGCACTTGGCTTTTCGATTAGGACATGTTTTCCAGCTGCGAGTGCTTTCATAGTCCATTCGTAATGGAGACCATTTGGCAGCTGTGTAATAAACGCCCTAAGCCACCCATTCACAACTGGGCGGTTCGTAACGCACCGGGATATACACGACGTCAATCTCGGGGTCGTCCAACAGCTCTGCGATTCGTAATTTAATTAGCACCCCAGTTCATAGAACAAGTCAATAACGTACTTTGATACGCCCCTGACCCGCCATATGCTTTCGGGATGCCGTGCTTCTTCGCGAAAGTGTCCGCACGCCCTTGGTCCCGTGCAGCAACAGCCGTCACCACTGCATCTGGGTGGCTCTTCACGGGTAAAATCAGCGCAATGCGCGCAATTCTGGCCGCACCGAGGATCCCAAACCTCAATGGCGACGCGGTGGGCTCTTTTGGGGCGGGTGGATTAAACACCTACGGTTCGTCCGGTGATAATATCAGTATACCGTGGAACATACATGGCATCATACGTACGAGGTAAAGCCGTTTCGCAAACCCGTAGAGCGAGGCCATGATGATGGGAGGTCGCAAGAAGAACACTCTGCAGTCGGTGTCATCGCGGGTGACCTGTCTCTTACAACGAAACCCTGCCTCTCGACCAAAAATGGACGACAGCTGGCCGGTAACCTCTGATTCATTGCTCTACAGCTCACCACGGACCACGCGTTCACCGGTACATACGTGGGCCAGTTTTTGCCCTAGCGGTCCATACAATGCGAGATAATTCCCATGCGGCACCCTTGGATATGTTGATACAAGATCCCAATTGAAAGTAATCCCCTGCCCTTTATTTGGAGGGCAGGGGCCATAGCCTGTTGCGATAGAAGACGAGAGTACTTCGGGAGCCCGAACAGGTGGCGGATGGAAATGAGCGGACGCTCCCATCTTTGCCGTCCCTGTACTTAATCGCAGACTTCCCACGCGCCGGTCCGCTCTCCCGCTATTCTCGAATTGAGTCTCCGCTTAAACACTCTTTTATTGCTCAATTGCTCAACCAATTACACAGTAAATACTGTAATGGCATCTGGTACTGTAATCCGACTTGCTTGTACCGCGTAGCTTATCGTAGCCTGATTTGAGTCTTTGCCTACAGAACTCAAAAATGAAAGGGACGTCCTTATCAGGCATTGAGCGCCGTCAAGGATTGGGCAGAGAGCTTGACGAGCGTCTCCCATCCAAGTACGGATCTCCTCATCTTGCTCCTCATATCGATTTCTTTAACGCAAACATATGGTGAGCACAGCCGACCTAGAAGCTGTCATGGACGCGGGGGCTCCAAACGGTAGTTTCGAGTTTTTCGTGGTATTAACCTATATATCATCACCCACAGTGTTCCCAGGCCTGCGTCCACAGATCTTCCTAGTCTACGAGCCACCAGGTACGCGGTGTAAAGTTCTGGAAAACTACGGTCGGTCTGTCTGGCAGAAAGCGAATGCCATAGCAAGGCATTGGGAAAGCCGAGATGGATGGGCTGCTAATCTTCGTAAGTTAGCCAGTGTCTCAATGCGACGCCGGCGCATGGCTTAACACAACCCTAGGATGGTCTTTTCTCTGCCGTGGTGACAGCATTTCTAGTCGGAAGCCTGCAGCAGATGACACAATCAAATCAAACCCCTGGAACCACTTCCACCCTGGCAAATCTCTCTTTACTTCGCGCCAACGCATTGCGGTGCTCGAGTTTGCTCTCCAGCCTCCTGAGTGTGCTATGTATAACCTTTGTCCAGCAATGGGCGTGTCAGTACACCCAAGCCCTCGGCCGATTGGCGGAGGCGCATCAGCGTGCCCGTGTCCGCGCGTTTCTCCTGCAAGGGATCGAGCGTTCCTTAGTGGGGGCCATCCTCGAGAAGTGCGTCGGCGCTCATGCATTTGTCAATGTTATCACCGCCCCGGCCAGCCGCTTGCTCTCGATCGTATCGTAGCGTCCTCATTATCATCGCAGCGTTCTATTACCTTACTCTTAGTTGGTTCCCCCTGTACGTCTTGCAAAGTCCATATTGCACACCCCTCTCCAGAGTGCTGTGGTATATCAAGCAGGCCGTTCGCCCACTCAGTTTCACTAATGTGGAAGGCTGGGCCGTCGTTGTCTGCTCAGGTAATCTTTCCTGTGTCCGCGAGCAGTACGCGGCTATGACCATCGATCGGACGCGGGACCGAGATCTCGCTTCACTTTCGTGGGCGCTTTCATCACTCATAGATCGTGGCGAGTGTGAGCCATTCATCGAGGGAATTGCAGGTTTCATGCGTTCCAACAAGGTCGTCGGTGCCCCGGCCATCATGGTCGAACTTGTAAAACGCAAGGACCTAGCGCGCCACATTTCAGAGCTATTGGCCAACTGCGTCAACCCTGTGCACGATTCCATGGACGTCCGCCGCCGCCGCCAGTCGATTTCCGGGCTAAGTGCACGAAGTGCACTTAGCGTCAATTGGTTCTCTGATGACATGGGGGTGGAAGATGGTTTCCCTTTTTTCCTTCACCGATTTTCCTTATCCCGCATTGTTGTATCCTGCATCGACGAGCTTGTTTAGAATATACCCAAGTCTACGCTCTGTTTGTCTGAGCGATTTTCCGCTTCGCCGCCAGCATTACAGCGAGGTGTTTCCCGATCTGCTGCATTGAAAGGGGAAGTTGGTAACCTAGTAACTCAGATCTCAGGTTCCAATCATCCGTCCGATATCTCCGTCCCTTCGTCGCGCGGGGCCTCATCGTGCGTCGCCCCATTCCGCTGCGGCTGCTCATCCCGCGCGCCATTAGCTCGCGATGATTCTTCCTCTGGTAGCCACTCAGCCAGCTGAACGGACAAGCGACATGGGGAATGTGAACATACCGGAAAGGCCGCGAGATCGCCGCACGAGTTGAGCTGAGAGAGCTCAGAGCTGTAGGTTTTCCATCGAATTGACGCTATGGATGATGGGAGGGTGAGAGAGAAGTCGTGGTGGAGCATTAGATGGCACTCTATTAGGAGGATATGGTGCGTGGCTCATTGAGAGGGAGAGAAAAGGGAGGGGAAAAAGAGAGCAACAGAGAGCAAGATGAGATGGGAGCTTGAATACACCGCCGTCGACGTCGCAACCAGTGTGTCAATTCAATATTATGTAATTACATCAAATAACCGACAACCTGGCGTGAGAAAATGAAAAGATCCGATGTGGGAAATTTATGGTACCTGGGCAGTTGATGGAGGACGGGACCCTAGCCCGGTCTGAGAATACAGGTATCAGTCCGAGATCACTCAGCCCAGGGAGAAACAGGTGACCGACTTCTTTATAGACGGCCTCTATCCACTCCAAGTTGGTGATGGAGTCCTGGGCGTCGTACCAATGTTCGGGCGTGCGCTCGCGCAACTTGTCAACGAATGCCTCTAGTTGGTAGCGGTATCTGCGCACATGTCCAAATCGGAGGGCAGATAGCGTACGGTGAGAAAATACTCACGTTGTCCATCCGAAGTTCCCGTAGTGCTTCTCCGTGCGCTTCCGCAATTGCCCACCCTCCTGTTCTGAGCTCTCAACCGTGATGTTGTGATGCACCCATGGAGCAGCGAAGTTGCTCAGATCAACGATACCACGTGTCCCAGATACACGCACAGAAAAATCTGGCCAACGCGGAAGGAACCCCAACAGAGGTGGAAGCCGGAAGTGCGTCAAAAGGGTCGCAGTGAGGCCGTCCGCGGACCCATTGGTGGTGCTCCCTCCAGATGTGGGAAAGGCAAGCGTGGCGGTGGTACTGATGTCAACTCGAGGGAACTTCGGGAGTACTTCGGCATTCGCGCTAATGACTTTGGTCGGATCGGCATTTGCCAAATAGCGCGAGATGGACATGGCATAGCCTGCGGGAAACACCTCAGTAGGATCCTCGGGCGGGGGCAGTGTGAAACTTGCATCCCATGTCCATCATGGCGCCGCCACCCAGGTCATATACCATCCGAATGTCGCTGTCCTTGACGAAGAAACCTGGGATGCCGAAATTGACTTCAATCTTTGTCAGCGTGCCGAGCTCGCCGCTATCGATTATCGCTTTCACGCGACGTGTTGCGGGGTGGTACCTTCCCACTATGAGTATCAATCCGCAACAAAAAAATCCCGTGCTGCCTACCGATAGTGGAATGCCTCCAATAGGACTCGGCCTTTTTCCTGAGCGAATGCGAACATCTTGCGCGTTTCTTCGGCAGTATTAGCACTTGGCTTTTCAAGCAGGACATGTTTTCCAGCTGCGAGTGCCTTCATAGTCCATTCGTAATGGAGACCATTTGGCAGCTGTGTAATAAACGCCCTAAGTTACCCATTCGCAACTGGGCGATTCGTAACGTACCGGGATATACACGACGTCAATCTCGGGGTCGTCCAACAGCTCTGCGATTCGTAATTTAATTAGCACCCCACGTGTTCATAGAACAAGTCGATAACGTACTTTGATACGCCCCTGACCCGCCATATGCTTTCGGGATGCCGTGCTGCTTCGCGAAAGCGTCCGCACGCCCTTGGTCCCGTGCAGCAATAGCCGTCACCACTGCATCTGGGTGGCTCTTCACGGGTAAAATCAGCGCAATGCGCGCAATTCTGGCCGCACCGAGGATCCCAAATCGCAATGGTGACGCGGTGGGCTCTTCTGGGGCTGGTGGGTTAAATACCTATGGTTCATCCGGGGATAATATCAGTATACTGTGGAAAATACATGGCATCATACGCACGAGGTAGAGCCGTTTTGCAAACCCGTAGAGCGAGGCCATGATGATGGGAGGTCGCAAGAAGAACACTCTGCAGTCGGTGTCATCGCGGGTGACCTGTCTCTTACAACGAAACCCTACCTCTCGACCAAAAATGGACGACAGCTGACCGGTAGGTTCTGATCCATTGCTCTACAGCTCGCCACGGACCATGCGTTCACCGGCACATACGTGGGCCGGTTGTTGCCCCAGCGGCCCATACAATTCCCATGCGGCGCTCTTGGTATGTTGATACGATATCCCAATTGAAAGTAACCCCCTGCCCTTTATTTAGAGGGCAGGGGCCATAGCCTGTTGCGATAGAAGACGAGAGTACTCTGGGAGCCCGAACAGGTGGTGGACTGGAAGTGAGCGGACGATCCCATCTTTACCGTCCCGGGCCGGGCCCCTACCGTTCGCAGGTTTCCCACACTCCGGTCCGCTCTCCCCGTTAGTCTCGAATTAAGTCTCCGCTTAAACACACCTTTAAACCAATTACTCTGTAGTTCTGTAGTACAGTAGCTACTGTAATGGCATCTGTGGCGATCCGACTTGCTTGTACCGCGGGGATTATCGTAGCCTGATTCAAGTCTATGTCTACAGAGCTCAAAAATGAAAGGGGACGTCCTTATCAGGCATTGAGCGCCGTCAAGGATTGGGCAGAAAGCTTGACGGGCGTCTCTCGTCCAAGTACGGGTCTCATCGCAACTGGTTCCTTGGCGATGGTCCACTCAGTCGACGTCGAAGCTGCAAAGGATGACACGGAAGCTCCGAACGGTAGTTTCAAGCTTCCCACGGCCTCTTTCCTTCACTCACTTGCGTTCTCCAGGCCCCCCTAGTCCACGAACCACTGGGTACGCGGTGGAAAGCTCCGGAAAGTTATGGTCAGTCTATCTGGCAGAGAGCGAACGCCATGACGAGGCACTGGCAGAGAGTTGGAAAGCTGATATGGATGGACTACTCATCTTCGTAAGTCAGCCCGGTGTCTCACAATGCGATGTCGATGCATGGCTTAGCGCAACTCTAGGCTGGTCTTTTCTCTGCCGTGGTGACAGCATTTCTAGTCGGGAGCCTGCAGCAGATGACACAATCAAATCAAACTCCTGGAACCACCTCCACTCCCGCCCCGGCAAATTCTTCATCTTTGCTTCGCGCCAACGCGTTGTGGTGCTCAAGTCTGCTTTCTAGCCTCTTGAGTGCGCTATGCGCGACCTTGGTCCAGCAATGGGCGCGCCAGTACACCCAAGCCCTTGGCCGACGCACGGCACCGCATCAGCGTGCCCGCGTCCGTGCGTTTCTGCTGCAAGGAATCGAGCGCTCCGGCGTGAAGGCCGTCGTCGAGGGCGCGCCAGCGCTGTTGCATTTGGCTATGTTCTTATTCATCGCCGGCTTGGTCGACATCACCGCCCCGGCCAGCCGCTTGCTCTCGCTCCTATCCCTTTGCGTCCTCGTCATCATCGCGGCGTTCTACCTCTCTCTCAGTTGGTTCCCCCTGCACGACCTGCAAAGTCCGTATCGCACTCCCCTTTCCAGTGCGCTGTGGTACATCAAGCAGGCCGTTCGTCCACTCAGTTTCACTAATGTGGAAGGCTGGCCCGTCATCGTCGACTCGCGCAGTCTTTCTCGTGGCCGCGAGCAGTACGCGTCTGCGACTCGCGATGGGACGCAGGACCGAGACCTCGATTCACTTTCGTGGGCGCTTTCATCACTCATAGATCGTGGCGACTGCGAGCCGTTCATCGAGGGAATCGCGGGTTTCATGCGCTCTGAAATGATCGTCGGGGCTCCGGTCATCATGCACGAGCTCGTAAAGCGCAAGGACCTAGCGCGTCACATCTTAGAGTTGTTGGTCAACTGTGTCGAGCCTGCGCACGATTCCATTGACGTCCGCCGGCGCCAGTCGATTTCCGGGTTGAGTGCCCTTCGTGCTCTTACTGCCAATTGGTTCTCCGACGACACGGGGGTGACGTTGCAGGACGGCGACTCGCACTGCGTTTGGAAATGGAGTTACAGCTTTCCGGAAAAGGTGATCGACGTCACCATGTGTCTTCGGTCCACCGGTGACTCGGTGATTTCGATGCACGCGCGTTGCACCGCAGCTGTCGCCGTTTGGAGACTCTTGGTGGATTACGAGGAACTCGGCGTGTATACGAAACAGAAACTCGTGACGGTAGAACGCCTTCTCGCATATCTCGAGAGCACACGGGACAAGGGGCGTAGAAGCGGCCGAAGGGCTAGGGTCAGGAACAAGATCAAGGAGAGGATCAACCACGACCTCCTGGCGGTCTGGGCTCAGTCCACGCAAACGCATATCGAGACGCTGAGGATGAATTCACCACAGTCGGACAGCAAGCGCCAGTTTCAGAATTGGGATGCCGAAAAAGCGGACCTGAAGATGATGAGATACCTATGGGAACAGAACATGTGCCCGCCTGAGGCTTGGCTCGACGACGACATTGAATTGCGGCACAACGAGACAGATAATGGGGAGTCATCGATGCTAGATTCCGTCTTGGCTTATCTTTCGTTACATGCCAAACTCTTGCACAGGACACTGAAACCTTTGGAACCCACCCCGCTGCCTCTCAGCGCCTATGTCGACGAGGCCACCGAGTGCCTTGACCAGTGGAGCTCAGCCACGATGAAAGAACTCATGCCAAGGATCATCGCGTCGGGGCATGTAGCCAACGTGATCCAACTCATCAAGCATACCATCAAGGGCCCGAAGAGGAGCGACGCGGATCAAATCATGATACTGGAAAACTTTGGAAACAATCGCTGTCCCAATACGCACCTTGCAAGGCAAATTCAATGAACGCAGCCAGAGAAGTTTACTTGGGCTCCTGCAGTTCCTCAAGGAACAGCACCTTGAGGTGATGTTCCGAGACATCGACAACCTCACCGGGTCCGCTTACCAGTTCATCGTCAGATTGGAGAGAAGATCATACCCTTGGCTGTTCAGGGACTGGGAACGCCCAACCTGTGGCAGTCGGCGCAATCAATACTCTTTGAATACGAAGACACATGCCCGGACTTGGCCGACACACTCAACGATTCTCAGACGTGGATAAGAAGAAAGCTACTCCACTACCAGTTTTCCACGGCACAGCCTTCTCGGAAGCCGTTGCTGCTACCCGCCCCTTCTGAACCACATAGCTCCCTCGCCGTCGTTACCACCTATCCGAGGCAATCGCTGTCCAAGCCAGCCTCCCCTAGTCCACGCCTATTGGTCCTGCCTCCCCACGCAACTCTACGGCGAAGGCACTGGGGGTAGGCCTCTTCCAGCGGGTACGGAGCGACAGCAGGAGAAAGTAAGCACACGTGACTTGTTTAATGGCGCCGGTGCTAACTTGAATTGACGGACAGCGCTCACAAGATAGCCCGGCCCCTCTATTCGCCCAGCGGCCGCCTGCAGGAACCTTATATCGACGTGTCAGTTGAGCCAGAACAGGGTGAATTTATTGATACGGTGCGACACCCCCGGGAGCCCGCTAGCCCCAACAGGCGCGACAGCATGGGACCGCGGCCCGCAAGTAGATCTCATGACGCAGCCCCGACTATTATCGCACAACCACCGTCTCCGTCATCTTCTAGCAGACGCGGCAGCGTGGCTTCGTTACCAGCGCAGAAAACCCCATGATGGCGCCTCGACCTCTCCAAGCCAGCGATCTTCCGACGGGCGCGATAGGGAGGGATGGTGGACAGCGTCGGGATTTCATGACGACCCCCCGGCTTCTCGTGCCTGGACACCGTCTCCGTCATCTTCCAATAGGCGTGGCAGGGTGGCATCGTGGACGACGTGGCAACCCCATGAGAATGCCCCAACACCTACGCAGCCACCGTCTCCACCACCTCCTAACAGGCGCGGCAGCGCAGGATCATGGGCGTCGTGGAAGTCGTGGAAATCCCATGATAATGTCCCAACGCCTCCTTCGCTGTCGCCGTCCCCGTCGTCTCCCCACATGCACGACAACGCAGGATCGTTGGTAGCACAGAGACTTGACGAAAGCGCAGCAACTCCTCCTGCCCAGCCACCGTCTCCTTCATCTTCATCATCGTCTTCCAGTAGCAGCGCCGAATCTGGGTTCGTGTTGGCTGCCAGGCTCGAGCCATTCGCGCCGCCCATGCAGGCCAGCACAAGCCTCCAGACGGCGATCACCGCCGAGTCGGAGCCGGCACAGGATACTAGTACTGTGTCCTTACCCGTCGTCGTGGTGCAGAGAAGAGACGGCTCAGGCTCGTGGAGCCACCTGGACTCTTCGCGCGCCTCGTCGTCGAAATCGCTAGTGCCTGCTGAACCGCTTACACCGCGGTCCTCGCCTCCGGCCACGCCGCCTCCAGAACGGAGCCGCTCGCCATCACCATCCCAAAGGCCGTCGTGGTCTCCGACGCCTCTCCCCACGATAGCTGGGCAGGGTCTCGGGCTATACATACCCCGGCAGTCACACTCGGGCTCGCTGTCGCTCTCTACGCCAGGCACGCGCTTCCACACGCCCGTGGATGAGAGCGCCGAGCCGGGAATTGGAACGCAGGCATACCCGTCAAATCCTGCTCCTCCGGCTTCTCCCCCCGCCTCAATCCATGCGTCCACTTCTGCTTCTGCCTCCGCGACCGGGCCGATACCCCCAGCCGCTGGACGGATGGCCAGGAGCACCATGCGAATCTCCCATCCGCGGAGGGTCCACTTTCAAGTGCCCCGGAACCAGGGGATGTTGTGGCAGTCGGAAACGGCGATACAGGCAGAGGGGGCGGGGTCGAGTTTGGTAGTAGGACCGCAGTCGAGACCAACACCAGAAGTAGAAACGCCAGTGAAGGATCAAATGACGGTAGTGGCGAGAGCGTGAGCAGGGAGCGCAGACGAATTACAACGAGACAGCGGGACCGCCAGTGTCCAAAACGACAAATCGCCGCCATCACCGCATGTATCCCCGAATTCCGACACGGACATCGTCGCCTCAAGCCAACGGCCGCTCCACGTTATCCAAAACTTCGATTCCGACACCAGTGCAGACGCTCACAGCTCGAAGCGAGGACCAGATACAGACACACCATCGCCGTCCTCTACGGGATCTGTGTGATTTCGGGCGCTCAAATACGACCATGGTGCTCCGCAAGGCTATGCGGAACCCACGTTCAAGGAGGCCGAAAGAAAACCGAAGAAAACCCATCGTTGATGAAAGGAGTCATGGGTTTGAGAAAGACGTTCTCGGTTCCACTTATGTGCCACTTTGGCGCGTAAAAGACCTATCAGTAGGATCTGGTCTTCGAGTCATCGCACCCTTGAGAATGCCTTCACAATTTGGCTATGTATCCATAGTCCCTAATGATGATCCCGAAATCGGGCATTCTTATGTTATTTACTACCCACACGGCTCTAGTATGACACGACGTTGCGTTGCGTGCCTGGCCGGGAAGACAATAAGGAGCGTGTACCGCATCGGTGACCAGAAAAGGTGAATCGCGACTTACTCTATGCTGTAGGTGAGTGTAAGTAGACTTACAATTTCCGATTATGACTTCGGCAGCTCTACTAGAGAGCTCTAAGGTCTGAGTGATTGTCGGCTTCGCCAGCGGCGTTACAGTGAAGCATAAAAAGAAATGATAGTTGAACTACGCATAACGCGACCGAAGAGCCCTTTCCAGAACTGCTGGAACGAGGGGTCACCTAGCAACTCAGATCTCAGGTCCTCAATCACCCATCCGATATCTCCATCCCTTCGTCGCGCGGGGCCTCATCGTGCGACGCCCCATTCCGCTGCGGCTGCACATCCCGCGCGCCATTAACTCGCGACGGTTCTTCCTCTGGTGGCCACTCAGCCAGCTGAACAGACAAGCGACGCGTGGAATGGGAACGTACCAGAAAGGCCACGAGAGCGCCGCACGAGGTTTTCTGCGTGCCTGCGTATCCCAGCGGCGAACTCGGGATCTGCGAGCGCAGGCACGTCAGCGAGGGCGCGCTCGACGAGTGGAAACCTGTGCTCTCCCGTCAGCTAGCGTACGAGAGAGAGCAGGGGTCATTGACCGATCGAGCTCCTGCAACAACTCGCGGTGGAGCGTGTCGTCCGCCTTGAGGTGCAGCTTGTCCTCCGCCTCGAGCCGCGCCCGCGCAATGTCGTCCACGCGCGTGCAGAACGCCTCCGTTCCCACCTATCCCGATTTTATGACGCCAACCCAGTCAACACATACTGCAGCGAAGAGTTTGGGGCGCACTGCACGCACTCCGCTTTGGAATTGCGCGAGGAGCTCGCGCCGGAGACGGTCGAATTCGCCCGATTTCTTGAATCTGTGTTTTCGACCGGTCATATTTTGTCTTTTTTGCTAACCTGAGCGCAATGAAAGCGGATTTACTCTTTCACGAGATCGTCGGGTGTTTTTATGGGATCTGGCATACTGTATCGCTTTATGGGTTGTCACCAACGATGCGGCAAACTTAACGCGGCACTCTGGCCGGATGCGGCCCGATAGCCCGCCTCACATCCCCATTTTCTGGAGGCTGCCGTTGAAATCTTCACGCTCCCACATACTACAACACAAGTAGTAGGATATGTGTGAACACAATCTATACCAATCACACATAACTAGCCAGGGACAAACTAGGAAGAGATAACTGGGAACGAAGACAATCAACATACATAGTGTATCGTGACGGTCCTCTAAAGTCAACGGTTAGAACAACACCTCCAAACGGACCGGTGAACACATACCTAGGGGGATCATTTTATTAAGGTATGAGTCTACTTGCCGCCGGTCGTGCCCATGCCCATTGAAGCCTTGAAGGAGTCGTAGATCCACCATTGGAAGCCTTCACGTAAAGATGGAATTAGTAGGCCCAGCGAAATTATTATTATTATACGTACCAGTGAGGGTACCAATCATGACTACACGCGTCCCGAGACCCTTCGTTGCAAGAGTACCAAAGCCGACCTCATTGACGATTGCACCGAGACTCTTGCCCTTATTTTGTGGCTTGCCGAGTTGAGAGACGAGCGAGTCGGCAGGATGCGAGACTACAGCGCAAACGATACCGGAGAGGTAACCAGACGCGAAGGTGACACCGAGCTGCGTAGGCTTGCTGTAGCTGTCCTTCGGCTCAGTGAAGACACGCGTATAGAAGAGCTGCACGATCTTCTCGAAACAGAAGAACTTGGCCATCGTGTACGGGATCTACGGGGAGAGTTTGAGACTGGTAATGGCAGTGCGCTTACAAAGGGACCGCACCTGACGGGACCACAGAGGAACAAGGGAGCCGAAGGGAAAACGCGTCTCGGCACTTGTGCGGGCCATTTCCGACCAGGCAGCACCGAAGGGAACAGGGAAGGTGCCAGCGGGGCTAGTCTGAATCTTGACCTTGGTCATTTCGAGTGGGCAGAGCGCGATGTCGGCGAAGAACTCAGCGCTAGCCGAGCCGGCGAGCCAGATGGCACCCTTATACTTCTCGGACGCTTCCTCGCCGGCAAGGTTCATGTAGGCATCCTTGAAGACCTCGTACAAGCCATATTTGAACATGCCCTGGAGAGAGTATCCGATAAGAGTAGGGCCGAAGCCTTTCCAGACACCCTTTGTGCCCTCCTCAGCGATGATAGTTTTCAGGCCGCTGATACTACCCGTGTACTTGGCAGGGTTCACCTGACGGAACGAGATAAGCGTGAATAACGACGGGGGATCACAACGCATACCTGCATGTTGCATTTGGCAACATCAAGGGGAGTGATTCCGGCATGGGTGAGACCACAGGCGAGAACACCGCCAAGCATGCACTTGGCATAGTATGATGTGTCGTGGGGGACTGGGCCGAGATAGCTGGAGACGCGTATCAGTTATTGCGACGCTCAAGGAAGAAAGGAATATTAAGTGACAGCTCACCGGGCATCCCATTTGCCTGACGGGGCGAGGTGCGACATTGATGTTGAATTAAATGGGGACGAAGATAAATCTACGGCAGATATATATCTCTAGCTTGCTTGGATGGCCTGTCCAAGAGCAAGCGGGAAGGGGAATGGAGGTGGAGGTGAAGGTGGAGGTGGAAGTTGAAGTGGATTGAGGTGAGAGTTGACTCTGTTGGCCATTTTTTCGCAGGCTAACCGATTATGTCAGCGTCCCGTACTGCCCGCGGTCATCCGATCCGAGTTCTACCGCAAGTCTCAGCATATTGACATTACCCCATCTCGACAATGCCGCCGTCGAGTTCAGTGAGCCGGCATAAAAGCGCGTTCAACGTCCAACGCTCTAGTCTTAGGGGCCCACTTTTTTTTTTTGGAACCTAGTAAGGACTCGGACTCTCTAACCAGCCTGCCATGGCCGTATAACCTCAAGTATAACCTCGTTCCACCAAAGAAATCATCTTGGTCTAATCGTGCCATGGTGGTACCACCTACTCTCTGTACTCTCCATCATTGCTACTGAGCTCGTTGGCGGCCTCTCGACGCCCGTCACACCATATTGGAATAGTACGACGGTGAAACACTCGTGGAATACAGTCCCGGAGTCCTGGGAGAGCCTGGGCCACCCGTCCGCTGATACCACGATTGACCTCTACCTGGAATTGAAGCCACAACATGAGAACGGATCTATGCGCTCCGCGAGGTCGGCGACCCCGGGCATGAAAAGTACGCACCCGTCCTCGCACCCCTATCCATGGAGCAGGTCACTAAGCTCGTTACTCCACATCCAGACGCGCTCAACCTTGTCCACTCATGGCTTGAGGACCATGGCGTTCCCTCCTCTGTCTCGATGACGCTTGGCGGTGACTGGCTAATGGTCGTCGGCGTGCCGTTGCCTCAACCCAACGTTATCCTCGGCGCTACGTACCAACTCTATCAGCATGTTGAGGTGAACGATACCGCCCCGCGCGCTCAGTTACTCGCTCCCTGCACTGCACGGGCACATTCAAACCGTCGCGCCGACAACGTTCTTCGGCTCTCCGCGTACGCAGTGGGAAATATCGCGCATTCACCCCCAGCTGCGGCACGGACAAAGGCGGGGTCGGAGGAACTCGTGACGGTACGGAACGTCACCACATCCGATGAATGCATCGCCTTCCCGCCGATGGAATGTACAGTAACGTTCGTCCGATTACACGACACGTCATATAGCCATACGTGGAAGGTCCATGCAGTAACTAATGGCGGATCTGCCAGGACACTACTGGTATGGCTCGACATACTCCCTCTAACTTCGCGTGGGTCTAGTGACCTTGGCCGACTCGTTTTGGTACTCCCCTCTTTATGCTGTTCATTGTAAAAACTGTTCACTTGAAGCTCCCCTCTCTGCGCCGTAGCTACCAACCCCGCCCCAGGATAAGTTCAAGTTGGAGGAAGACCTCGATGGTGCACAGCGTTGCAGTGGGATCCCAGTACGATTCTATTGTGTTCGCTTTCCACCCGTATGGCACGCGCTGCTTTCTCGATTCTGCGGTTTGTTCCCACCCAGTCGTCCTAAGCAATACAGCAGGACCAAAACACTCTCACCCTCCTGTTTCATCATCATCACGACTTGCACGCTTCTCAACAGCTTGCGCCTTTTCTCCTTGTGCAACCACTATGCCCAGTCCGTCTGGTACCCGGCCGACCCCGCGAAGCTGGAACCCCGGACACTGGCATCATTTCGACTTGCTGTACCGCAACGGAACGCCCAGTTCCTCCCAGATCCAAGGTCTACCCCATGCGCTCGCGCAAGTGTCCGCCGCAGAACCTAACAAGGTCTATTCGCTGCGGCCAGTGTCGATCATGATACCGTTCGGTAAAACGATCTGCTCGAACCTGGGGTGGTGGTGATTTTTCCACTCTCACCTCTCGTCAAACCACCCCCAGCGATTTGGCCCTGTTGGCACGTAAAAGCGGATTTCAACTTTCATTCAGTTCCGCGCATTGAATCATGGGATAGAGAACCGCAGCCTCGCGCCTCGCATTCCGGAATACGTTCAGAGGCATGGAGATCACACACGTCTAATCTACAGCCGAGGTGCGCTCCCCCGCGATGGACACCAAGGTCGACTCGTTCACACCGAGGTGAAATACGGCGGAACAGCTTCCGAGCTTCACATGCAAGCCGGGGACATATCGCGCATTCCTGCTAGGCTGTCCCCAAGTAGACGTGACGAGCACAATGGAGAAGCTGTTTGTGATCTCACCATTATCAAGCTTATGCGACCTCACGGATAATATCGGAATCTACCTAGTGCAGCACTAAACAATCTGATATTCTTAGATCCGCTTGTAGTTTTATGCCTGTTAATATTTCGAAGTCGGAGAGCCAAGTTTGGGTACAGTATACGCCAAGGGTTCATATTCACTAACTAATTGACGTACAGATACTTCCTTTGCCTTCATGAGCAAGCAAAGAAAAATGGTATTTGGGTAGAGACCGAATTCAAGGTCCGTGAGAATTATACGAAAGTAGGTAACTGTCGGTGTGGGGAAGAACAAGCATTGTTCCTTGGTAACTAGCCGAGCTTTTCGAGTCCACAAAAAACTGGACTCAACGTAGTTTATGCGTGCTAACACCAGTAAAGAAATATCGCAGAAATAGAAGGTTACCTGCGAGTACTACAGCACGATGGACACGAAAAGTGCTACATAGATTAATCTGCCCTCAGGTGCACAATAATGGATTCGAAAAGAAAAAAAAAAAAAAAAAAAAAAAAAAAAAAAAAAAAAAAAAAAACTACAGCACGATCCAACTGGGCGATCATCATCCCACCGATCAAAATATCATAGACTCGGACCCTTTTCCTCATCGGAGGTCTTCATAAACACCATAGATGGAATGTGCATATCGGAGCTGCTCGCGTACTCGCGACGAATCGGGTACAAGTGTCGTGGCATGTCGCCAGCCCTGGTCTGTCCAAGTGCCGGCCCAGTCGCGAATTGCATCCTGGTCGAGCAGGTTGAGTATTCAATCAGGCTCTTCTGCATGGCGACGAGGATGATTATGAGCGTCGGATATAGGCCCTTCGTGAAGTCAGTATCTAGTACCCAAGAAAAAAAAAGTGTACAGGAACACATGTGCCGCAGAACTCACTGAGGAAAAAAATAAGACGTGCTCCATGACAATGAAGCCAGGTATCACGTCTGACGCCGATATCAAATATACAACCTGAAGTAGCGCAGTGAGCCCTTCTGCGAGCACAGATGGTTCTGGAAGTAGGACATACCCAGAGGCAGCAATAAATAAAACCAGACTCGATGAACAGAGCGAGGACCCTCTCGACCATCACAGATCCACTTCCTTTGCCCAAATCTTTCCTGAATGAGACGCGGTGTTGCCTATGCCAAAGACATGGTCAGAGACGGACGTCTGGGGGTCGGACGTGAGAAGAGCGCATCAGGCCTTCCAGGCGATCAACCCAGTGGAGACCAGATTAGTTCCCAATGTTGGGCCAACCATGATTAGGGGACCCGAATCCCAGGTGGTCTCCGGCACGAAACTATCTTGGATAGAGTAGTAGTAGGGTGTGTTGAACTCGAAGTTGGGTCTGAGGGTGACACCAAGTTCATATCTACCAGCAACTAGTACGAGCATTGGTTCCTGATGAGCACAGAACGACGACTATCAGGGATCCCTTCATGTACCTGTGGTCCCAAGGATGAGGAGTAGAAGGGTGGCAATGACGCGTTTGTCTTTGTTCCATAGAACCACCGCACGCCAAGCACAGATAATATCGCTTAGAATATACTGAACAGCATTTAGCTGGGTCAAGCAGATGGCATGGAAGCACTGTGCAGGCGCACCATCAGGCGTGTGATAGTTGCCTCTGCTGAAATGTGCTGGGATCCCGTCCGGACCGTCTCGGGCCGGCACTCCGATGACCAGTGACCACCTGCGCGACTCTGGTAGGGTGAACCGTTCGGGCTAATCTTTGGACATCCCGGGGCTTCGCGCCTCAATTACTATACCACCTCTTTCCCTTGCTTGTTTCTGTCTGTCCCTGTATTGTTTCTAGGATGTGCCTCAGATCAAGCGTGAGCTTGCCGAGCCCAAAGTCACACAGCTCAAGTGCCACACTGTACCATTCTTGCCACCTCGATTTCTCCCCATCCACTGCGTTTCCCGCCTTGATCCCTTTTGTGTCTCATACCCATGACTCGTTGCTACAACACCATGACTCGATCCAACCCTCATGACCCCATTACCTTACAACACGTTAACGACTTGTGCTGATATCTTATGATACTTAACTGACTGCTACTTACAAATTCTCATGGGTCTGGTAGTATAAAATGTATGCCGTTTGACTGTGAATGAATCATCCTATTCGTGTTCTCAAATCTGTCTGCGTACCCTCATATCTCGCACTTTGCAACTCCAAATTGACTCACTCATTCTCTACTTCTTCTCGCGCATGCACTTTCGGGTGACACGTTACCTAATCAACTTGTCACTCGGATTATAGATTGCATGCATTCTCATCAGCTCCTTGGGAATTTCTGTAGAGCGTTGTAATGAAAGACAGACAAGATAACTTGGTCGGAGAGACAGCATGCCAGCGCGAATGTGATCAGGCCTTGGGTTTCAAGGAGATTTTGCAGGCCCGGATAATTGCAGGATAATTGGCGACCTTGCAGAGTAACTGATATTCAAATATTCAAACTCCGCTATATCATGGATCGTGGTTGGGAAAGCGCTGTCAGCAAGGCTGAGCTAGCTAGACTTCCTGCACTCCATCATGCATCACGGGAGTAGTAGTACAGTATGGAAAGGAGTTATTAGAAGCGGCGACACGTATTGAAAAGATGAGAAACTCACACAACTACTCACTCATGATCAAGATCATAGATGGTGGGACATTTGGGGATTGATGGCAATGAAGAGGTGGATAGTGAAGCAAAAAAAGGCGGCTGAAAGACTACTGGACAGGACAATGCTTCCCCCACTCCTCCGTAAAGCACTGAAGCACAACAGGTTGGCACCGAGACAGCAAAAGTAAAATGGGCTTAAAGAACACTGGAAACGCGAGTGGGCCACTTCCACATGCATCAAAAAGATCAAGGCTGTGGACCCATCATTGCCCTTGAACAAATTCTTAAAGTTGATTGGCAATGACAGGTTATCCAGAGCGGACATAAGCTGTATTTACTAGCTAAGATCAGGCCATGCCTGTTACGATTTCACTCGCTGACTTGGTTGTATGATTACGATACGATCCGATGACTCGCATCTCATGACTCTTATCTTGCACCTTGCGCCTCGGCAATAGGGTTGGTCGTTTTACGCTTCTTTTCATCTGCTGACCGTTTCTGGGGCGCGCGTGTGTAGTGGTGCGGCTGCCGCGCTACGTTAAGCAAGGCAAAGGTAAAGGTGAACTGAACCGGTGACACACCCAACTTAACGCGGAGACAAGTCACGCGCTAGATGTGCAGTTGACGTGGAGGGCGTGGAACGTGCAAGACTTTATACAAGCCTTTGACCACAAGTATCACACGGCGGCACACTGAGTGGAGAACCAAGAGGACAAGTTAGATTGATGGAGTATGGAGAGTACATGGGAATACGCACCTGAGTGGAGAACCAAGAGGACAAGTTGGTTCCACTCAGGACGCTACATGAGGGTTTATATACACTACTGTAGCTGAGCTTGAACTGAGTCTAAACACTATTACTAAGTGTACAGTAAGACTCCTTGACTCAGGAGCTGATGCGTCGTGTCTATTAATAGCGCATCTTATTGTGCTGACTGATGCACATGTCATCGCGCTTACGAGTGGCTCCACTTGCTGAGTAAACCCTAATACAGTGAGTCAGCGTATACTACTAATCATGATGTATGTATGTTCTAGATCCTTCTAGAGTCTTCCATCTCCTTCCATCCAATCAGAACTGAGCAGGCGTATAAGGGACTCTTGTCCCACGATCACGTGCACATGGGTGGCAGCCCGTGTGACTAACTTGTATCAGTACTTTGGCCCTTTATATCTTCCTCAGATAAATGCGTAAAAATGCGCAAAGATAAGGAAAATAATATGCGTCCATGACATCACCCCCCTTCTTAAGGGTCGACGTCCGCGTTGGCCTCTGTGTACTGATGAGATGCTTGCCAAGGCAAGGACGCGTATATGAGAGCCGCTATTTTTCTAGGTGCGCCCGGGTTTAAGGAGTAGAACTCCTGTACTTTTTCCAGGGCATGAGCTAGATTCTTGGCTGGCTCCCAAGTGTCCTCGCCTTCACCGTAACCCTTCCAGCGGACGAGGTACTTAAGAGTACGACCGAAGAGTTTGCTATCTCTTATGTGGTCAACTTCGTACTCTTCCTCGCCTTCGACTGTGACGGGGTCTGGTGGAGGTGGCAAAAGCCCATTGACTTCGTTTCCCTTGTAAGGGGAGAGGCGGTCTACATGAAATACATCATGGATCTGTAATGCAGGGGGGAGTGCAAGCTTGTAGTCGACGTCACTTAAGACTTTAGTGACTTCAAATGGGCCTAGTTGCTTAGGTCCTAATTTGGACGACTGCTGATGAATCTTTATTTGCTTAGCTTGCAACCAGACTTTATCCCTGACGTTGAAGACGTATGGCTTATGTCTTTGTTCAATGTCTGTCTGCATTCGCCGTTTGCTTAGGCGTAGAGCGGCCTCTGCGTCCTTTCTCGTGGAAACTAAGTTTTGGAGACGCTTATCGAGCGTTGGAATACCTGTGGGCCTTCCAGCAGGAATTGTGAAGTCCGGCATATAGCCGTATAGCAGCTCAAAGGGTGTGTGACCCGTTGCAGAGTTGAGCCTGCTGTTGACCACAAATTCCGCTGTAGGGAGCAGGTCTGCCCAATCATCCTGCCTTTTGCTAATGAACAAGCGCAAGTAGACTTCTACTTCTTGGTTTTTGCGCTCTACCTGTCCATTAGCTTGAGGGTGATAGGCTGTGGTGAGACCTGCGTCTATCCCTAGTCGCTTATAAAGTGCTCGCATGCTTCTTGCAGCAAACTGGGGTCCTCGATCGCTGATGATCTTTCAAGGGATCCCATGCAAGGGGAAGACTTGTTCAAAGTAGATGGATGCTACCCCATCAGCCGTAATCTGAGAAGTCACTGGAAATAGATGGATCTGTTTCGTATAATGATCCACTATGTTAAGGATCATATCCTTTCCACGTGACATTGGCAGTGGGCCGATTAGATCGACGCCGACTAGCTGCCATGGACCCTCAGGTACTTCTTGCGGCTGAATGATAGCTTTGGGGTGCAGATCTTTGCGATAGCGTTGGCATCGATCGCATCCTTCTACGTATGAGCTGATAAAGCCTGCCATGCGTGGCCACCAATAGTAGCGACTGACTAGCTTGATGGTTCCATTTTTACCCGGGTGTCCTGTAGTAATTGAGTCGTGGCATGACTTTACCACGTCTCTGCGCAGGGCACGGTCATTGGGTACATAGAGCTTTCCTCTATGATAAACGAAACCGTCTTCTTCTTCCCACAGTGCAACTCCGTCTGTAAGGGCCTTGGGAGCGGTCTTTTGTAAACTTTTAAGACCCTCTATGACTTCGGCTTCTCTTATAGACGCAAGTTTAATGCGACTGCCTAGGGAATCCACTTCTGGGCGGAAGTGGGCTTGGGCGGCATTGAGGAAATGCTTAGGTTGTAACACCTGAACCTGGCGGTTATCCTCACTATCCTTGACATGGTCTTTTGAGAATCTACTTAATGCATCGGCTTGCATGGAGTCTCCTTTCTTGTACGTGATCTTAAAGGCGAAGCGACTTAAATATAACGCCCAGCGGGCTTGCCGGCGATTTAAGTCTTTCATGCTTGCCCACCATTCCATATTCTTATGGTCGGTGATCACTTCAAAGGAGATGCCTTCGAGGAAGTGTCTCCAGTCCTCTAAGGCGCGAATTAAGCCGAGCATTTCCCTGTCATAGATCTCGTAGTTGCGTTCTTCCTTGCTCATCGACTCTGAGCGGTACGCAACTGGATGCCAAAGACCGTCTGGGTACTTTTGAGTGAGTATCCCGCCAGTAGCAAATCCAGAGGCATCGGTTTCGACGCGCGTGGGGAGGTTTGGATCGTACACCTTTAAGATAGGTTCTTGTACAAAACGCTCCTTAAGCTTGTCGAAGGCAGCCTGCTGCTCCGAATGCCAGTGCCATGGAGTATCCTTCTTCGTAAGGTCATGTAAGGGTCGGGCAATGGCCGCGAAGTCCTTAATGAACCGACGATAGAAGTTGGCGAACCCAACAAATGCTCTAACCTCTTTAAGCGTTGTAGGTGTTGGCCACTCCCTTACTGCAGAGACCTTGCCAGGGTCCATCTGCACTTCTCCGGGACAGATGATCATCCCTAAATACTCCATTTCTTGCCTCTCAAACTCGCACTTCTCAGGCTTGAGGTAGAGGTCGTAGTTTCTGAGACGTTTGAGCACTTCATCAGGAAAACCTATGTTTTACTTGTTCACACTTTTCTATACTTTTCAATTCTTTTCAGAAACAATTAGAAAAAGTAAGAAAAAGAAATCCCTCTTTCTTTTTTTTTTACTTGCTGAACTGCCAAAAAAAGTACAGGATAAGTAGAGTACCAAATGACCAAAAATGGACAAAATAAAATGACCAAAAATGGAAATATCGGACCAAACCTTATTTTTTGGTCCGACAATTACCATATATGGTAATAAATCGGACCAAAATTTCAAAAAATCAGACCAAAATCCAAAAATTTCCCCAGAAATATGCCTAAAAAGTATAAAAAGTACAGAAAAAGAAGAGGGGATGTCTTTTTGCAAGTAGTTGGTTCTTTTCTGAAAGGGTTCTTTTGTTGCGATCGAACTCATTGGTACGGAGTACAGACTCACAGGGTTCTGACTACCTTAGTATTAGTCAGGGACAGTCGTATCAGTCAGTGTCGAGTGGAGTATCACATGTATCGAACTTGACTCATACCTAGGACAGTCGTAGTAGGGTTCGAGCTATTACCACCACTGGGTACCTTACATTCAGGAGGAGCTTCAAAGCTCCTCGTCAATTGTATATCTACCGTCGTACGCGAAGACCGAGCTCCTTAGCTTGGTCTTCTTGAATTATCAGCCACGACTCTTTGGCTCCTCTTAATCGCTTCCCTATCTCTCGCCTTAAGCCTCCTAGTACGCCTGGCCTTTGTTAGGCAGGTCGCACGAGAACGTATACGCCTGGTGGAACTAGCCCCAGTGCTGTGGACGATCGCGTTCCTTCTACGGACGTGTATCTACTTTCGCTAAGTCGCTCCTCGCTAGCCTTGCCACTGTACCAACGCTCAAGTCGAGCACGTTAGGACGGACCTAACGCAACATTAAGACCAAGGCTAACCCTAACACCACAGTGGCGCCCACAACAGCAGACCGGTGGGGCTGGAACCAAGTCCAAGCATACACCATCCCAGAACGAGGAGAACGGAACGTCCCTACACGCTACCTAAAAGCCGCTAGGTGGAGGACGCACAGAGGAGAAACCGGATATTTCGTCGACTTCCCGAATCGACCAAGTCGCTACTACCCAGTTGAGTTCAGCTTCGAGCATACTTGTTGGTGCATACTCGCAACAAACGACGCAGGGTATGCACGGTAGTTCGACCAACCACAAGCGAATATCGCTGTGATATCTTGGAAAGCGAAGTAGTTCCCCTTACACGAGCCGGACCAATCGACGGTGCACCCACCGCCAGCACCACAGAAGAAGAAGAGGACTCCGAGTCAGAACGAAACAGCGAGGAAGAGGACCACCTCTCGCAAGTAAACGCGGAAGAAGAGGAGGAGCTAGCCAACCTAGCAAGGGGAATAACATTGAACGAAGGAACACAAGCTGAGCAGATCATCGTTCACATCACCTAACGAGATGACGACTACCCAACTAGAACTGACATACGCACTTCAGCTGGACCCCATACAACAACCACAGATGGAGTTCCAGAAGACCTACTCTCGATCGACCCCAGCACCGGACACCGTATGAACGCGGACGACGCAGCTCTGATGAGGGCCATAGGCCCGGACGAACCAGACCCACCCGGAGGAGGAGGAGGCGGCGGAAGGAGCCACCCTCGCGGAGGAGGACCGCCCGGAGGAGGGGGATTCCCTGGAGCACCCCCCATAGGTAACCAACCCCGACCCTCAGACAGACTACAAGGCAATCCGCCCCAGATCTTCGACGGCAACCGCACCAAGGCCCTGCAATTCAGGGGCACAGTGGAACCTCTACCAAGGGATCAACAGTACAAGCGACATCATGCGCAACTACTATCGACGCTCACTCCTCTTCCTCGGATACATTCAAGGGGAACAGGTCAACGAATGGGTAATGTACATGACCGACTGGCTCATACGCCAGATCGACACCGGCTTCCCCGAACATACTCGACGTGTAACGTTCCACCGGACGTTCTTCTAGTAGCGTCTTGTAGGGAGGCTGCTAGGGACGAGAGACGACCTACGATCACGAGAGATGTCGAAGTTACTCACACGGGCGGCGATTAGCTCACAGGTAATGCGTAACAAGGTTGCCCAGAGGATATGAGCAAGGAGAAAGGCGATGTACTGAAGGAGGACTCCGGCAGACAGCTCGAAGTTATGAGAATGGTACAAGTCTAAGTGGCTAACAGCACACGTCGACAGGAGAGATGAGAGGGGAAAGGAAAGGACGTCTGGCAAACAGCGCAAACCAGCTAAGGACAGTCAAGGGTAATAGGCACCAAAGGCACAGCAGCACTTCTATTGGCAGGCAGCCAAGTAGAGGCAAGTACAATGGGTGGTATAGTCCAAGAAGTCAAGCTTAGGTCTTCAGCGACCATAAGCCCATCTACTTATACAAGTCCAAGGAGGTTTGAACCCCCAGCTTGGAACTCCGAAACTCTAGTCAGAATGAGTCACAACGAGTCAGAGATAAGCAGCCAACCAATGGCAGTAAGGCGCAAAGGTATGAGTCAGAGATAGGGGAACGAGGCATACAGTCAGGATGAGGGAACCAATGGGAACGCGCTATCGTATCAGAATCAAGGCACAATCGATGGGAGCGTACGAGTCATCAAACATGAGGCAGTTGAGGCCGGTCCAGGCGCAAGCTCATCTGGGCCCTTCTGGTGCGAGTCTAGCCAGGTCACGTGCCAGGGTCACGTGACGGGCGGGTGCTAAGATCACGTGCACACTTTGTATGTTTTGTTAGCTTGGATGATCACGTGACCAGGGTCATGTGACTTAGCAGTGGGAATGCAATGCATAATCTTGGTGGTGGTTCTTCCGTCTTTGCCAAATCGTACTTGCATGTGTCGTCCAATGGTGTCCGGGGTCTTGAGGGGTGTCCGAGGGTCAGGTGAAGGCGAAAACGTAACACGACGCCTCTGGGAGGAACCCTCTGCGCCTTTACTAGGCGATTCGCCAACACTATGGAAAAGGAACAAGCGCAAATGGAATTGCGCAAAGGCGTCCACATGAAGGACGGAGACATCGATAGCTACGTAGCAACCTTTGAACGACTAGCCCGCCAGGCTGACTACCACCTTGACACCCCCAAACGCTGGACCTATTCACAGCTGGACTACCCAGAGCACTGTTCACCAAGGTCTACGAACAGTATGAACCGGCTACATTCGAGGCATGGAAGCAAGCGGCGATGAAGAAGCAACAGCAGTATATGCACCTACAGGCACGTCTTAACTCGCTCAAACCACCCACTGTAAAGACTACCCCACGCCCCAGCCAATGGGGAACCCCCCAAAGCGGCTGGGCACCCAGAAACCTCCCATACCGCGACCCGAACGCAATGGACACCTCCGCAGACCGGGCGAGAGCTAGAGGAGCACAAGCCGAAGATTCCCAGACAAGACTAGCGGGGGCAGAATTTATTCTCAACCAGCAAAGACCTCCGTACCCGCCGCGCGGTGGACCGAGGGGACGTGGCAGAGGAAGGGGCTTTCCCCGAGACGCAAGGGAAGTCATCTGCTATACCTGTAGCCAAAAGGGACACTTCAGTCATGATTGTCCGCAGCACCGCAATAACGCACAAGGAAGCAGCAGTCGGAGGTCCGAAACCGACTACTACACCCAAGAACCAAGAGTGGAGGCACGCGCCCCAGGAACGCCACAACAACAAGCTAAGGATTGGCTGCAGGGAGTGGCCGGAGCACCGGACGAAGTAAAGGACCTAGTCCTTCAAGAACTGTGGGGAAGAGAGGATTTTCCAAACACCTGAACCCGACGGCCTGGGTGAGGGCACTCCGTTGTAACTCTGTAATAATCACGCGCTACCGATCGTTGAGAATTCCAGTATCCATCCGAACAAGTTACAACATGGCCGAAGTAAAAGCTTTAGTAGACAGCGGAGCCACAGACAGCTTCATTAAACCCACATTCGCGAAACGAATGGGGATCGGGTTAAAAGAGCTGGACACTCCCAAAAGATATGGAACATCGATAAATCCGAGAACAGAGCAGGACTAATCACCCACTGCGCAGATCTCGAAGTAGAGACCAAGGGAACCAGAAAGGTAATGCGCTTCCTCATCACCGATACAGGCGACGAAGACATCGTCCTCGGGTACCCCTGGCTAGCCACCTATGAGCCCCAAATCAGCTGGCAACACGCCGTCATCAAGGAAGATGCATACCCGGTGGTCCTCCGGACTACACACCCTACAAAACGGGAAGTCACCATCGCATTCTCCCCAACTGAACCCACCGAGTTCACAAACGACGAAAAGCAGCAGGCAGTGTACGAGCTCAACAGGGAATGGGAGGAGGTCAAGGCGCGCACCCTCGCCACCGACCTAGCCATACAGCACAACAACATACCACCGTCACTGCCATCCCAGAAGAATACGCAGACTTCGCCGACGTATTTAGCGAGAAGGAGTCACACCGGTTCCCACCCAGACGACCCTGGGACCACGCCATAGACCTCATCAAGAACGCCCCAACTGCCATAGAATGTAAGATCTATCCTATGTCCCGCGAGGAAGATGAGGCGCTCCGGACATTCCTCGACGAACAACTACAGAAGGGCTACATCCGTCCGTCGAAATCCCCTTATGCTTCATCCTTCTTCTTCGTCAAAAAGAAGGACGGGAAGCTGCGGCCAGTGCAGGACTACCGAAAGATCAACTCTTTCACCGTGCGTAACCAATACCCTTTACCGCTCATACAAGACCTCATTACGGACCTCGGAAACGCGGACATCTACACCAAACTGGACGTCCGCTGGGGATACAACAACGTCCGCATGAAAGAGGGCGACGAAGAAAAGGCTGCCTTTAAGACATGTTACGGCTTCTTCGAGCCACTGGTCATGCCCTTCAGCCTCACTAACGCACCTGCAACCTTCCAGGCAATGATGGACTTCGCCTGCGGACCTACTATCTTGAAACATGAAGCCTTGGGCACCACAATCCGAGTCTACATCGACGACATCGCCATAGCCTCATGCAACGGCAGGGAGGGCCACATCGCAGCGGTACGTGACATACTCCGGGTCGCCAAGGACCTCGACTTGTACTTCAAACCGGAGAAATGTGTCTTTGGCGCGACCTCGATTGATTACCTGGGGGTAATCCTTGAAAAGGGGGTGACTCGCATGGACCCCATCAAGGTCGCCGGCATCCGCGACTGGCCCACGCCTACCACAGTCAAACAGGTCCGCTCTTTTCTCGGCTTCTGCAACTTTTACTGCCTCTTCATCAAGGGCTTCACGACCCACGCACACCCCTTAAACCGTCTAACACGAAAAGACACGGAGTGGCACTGGGGCCCAGACGAGGAGACCGCATTCACAAGGCTCAAGGACCTGGTGACGAGCGAGCCAGTACTGGCACACCCAGACACCCGGGAACAATTCGAACTGGAGGTAGATGCATCAGGATTCGCGGTGGGTGCCGTACTCTTACAGCGCAAGGAGGACGGTAAACGACACCCCATAGGATACTACTCAGCAACGCTCAACAAGGCCGAGCGAAACTACGACATCTACGACCTTGAGTTACTAGCCATCGTCAAAGCATTCCGCCACTGGCGCCCCCTACTAGCGGGTTCCCCCCACAAGATCAAGGTGTTCTCGGACCACCTCAATCTACAATACTGGAGATCCCCACAACGAATAAGTCGACGCATCGCAAGGGAAGTTCTGGAACTCTCCGAATACGACTTCGAGATTCACCACATCAAGGGCACGGCAAATGGAAGGGCAGACGCACTCTCACGAAGACCAGACTACGACCGTGGGGACGACGATAACAAAGACATTGTGGTGCTCCCTGACGCGCTCTTCGTACGAGCCACTCGAGTCGAGACCATAATGCCAACCACTGCAACCATCGAGCCCGAAGAAATGGAACGACCGGACGCTACTTACCACCAAGACGAAGATCACCTCCGTCCCTGGATAGATGCACACCGACTAAAGAAGGTCGGGGGTACCTGGTACAAGGATGGAAGACGAGTAGTCACAGGCGGACTATACGACAAGAGAAGTATCATCTCCGCACACCATGTACCTCCAGTTTACGGCCACCCAGGCATCAACAAGACTTCGCAGTTGGTAGGATGTTTCTACTGGTGGCCAAACCTCCGCCAGGACGTACTGGACTACGTCAAGGGATGCGCTGAGTGCCAGAGACACAAGGCAAACAACCGACCTACCAAGGCACCGCTTTCTCCGATATACCCAAACCCCGAGGCACTCCCCTTCGAAACCATCGCACTCGACTTCATCACCAAACTGCCACTCTCGCAAGGGTTCGACTCCATCCTCACCATCACCGACCACGACTGCTCGAAAGCAGCCATCTTCATCCCGTGCAACGAAGAAATCACGGCGGAAGGAACCGCTGCCCTATACGCTAAGCACGTCTTTCTAAGATTCGGATTACCCACCAAGGTGATCAGCGACAGGGACCCGCGCTTCGCATCCAAGTTCTCGCGCGAACTATGCAACATCCTAGGTATCTCACAGAATATATCCACCGCCTACCACCCACGGACGGACGGACAATCCGAACGAACAAATCAATGGCTGGAACAATACCTCCGATTCTGGACCAACGAGCGGCAAGACAATTGGGCGGCGTATCTCCCTATTGCAGAATTCACGCACAACAACTGGCCCCACGAGACCACGCGGAAGTCCCCTTTCTACCTCTTAATGGGGTATAACCCACGCGCTGATTGGATCGATAGGCCATCACCCATCCCACAAGTGGCGTTACGGATCGATCAGTTCCGCGAAGCAAGGAACGAGGCCAAGACACTCCTTATCAAGGCGCAAAAGTCGTGGGTCAAACACAAGGACACGCCCAGATACAAGGAAGGAGACCTCGTGTGGCTAGAAGGACGTCACCTACGTACCAACCAACCAACCGCGAAGCTTGCGCCCAAAAGACATGGCCCCTTTAGGGTAACACAGGTGATGTCCCCAGTCAATTATCGCCTCGAACTTCCCACGCAGTGGAGCATCCACCCGGTATTCCACACAGATCTTCTCACCAGATATCAGGAAACCGCTACGCATGGGGCTAACTATCAGCGCCCACCCCCGGATCTGGTAGATGGAGAAGAGGAATACGAGGTCGAGAAGATTCTAGACTCGCGAAGATTCGGAAGGACCTGGAAGCTCCAATACCTGGTGAAATGGAAGGGGTATCCCGACTCGGAGAACCAGTGGGTCGACCGGGGCGAAGTATTTGCCGACCAGGCAATTCTAGACTTCAAAGCGTTAAACCCTCTGCGAGAAATACATATAAAGAGGGCCCAGGACGAGCTAAGTCCAACAGCAGTCCCTGCTACCCACACTCATCCTGTCTTCCTCCGCACCATGTCTTCCTGCTCTCTCCCCTCGCAAGCCACAATCGACACCGTGGCCCAAGTGTCACGTTCTGCCCTTTAGCGCCTTTGCACGTGACCGTGGGAGAAGACGTCCTCGGGAAGAAGCGACAACTTACAACCAAAGTTGTCAGCGCCAATCCTCGGCAACCGCCGAGCGCCCGAGATATCAAGTTTGGCCGTCACGTGACCTGGCACGTGACCTGCTCTAGAAGATTCCAGAAGAGTCCGGATGAGCACGTGCCCGGATTAGCTTGTGATTATGGAACCGGTATGTGATATTGCCGGTGGACTCTTATCTATGACGTCATGGTCTGGACCCTTGCCTCGTGCCCCTTATCTCTGACTCACACCAAGAGCGCCTTATGCCATTGGTTGCTATTGTTAGCTGTACTAGGGTTCATGACTCGACTCAAGGTTCGGGCTGAGCTTGAAAGCTCCCTGGACGCGTATAAGTAGAGCGATGGATGGTCCCTATGACCCCCATCTTAGAAACATCTTGGATTCCCTCTTCCCTCCTTACTCCTACCTCTTCATGTAGCTGCTGGCCTTTGCCCTTCGTTGCATTGGTTCCTAGTTTATACTACCTCTGAATGTGGAGTCGATGTTATCCCCCTCTATGATCCTCAGTGCGCCCTCGGAGTCTGTCCCGCCACTGCGACCTTTCCCTTTCCACTATGGGTTGTGCTGTGAAGCCAACTCCTGTCTGTCATTATGACCAGTTGTACGCCTTCCAACGCCTACAACCCTCGGCGCGATCAGTGTTCGACGACCGCGACCTACGGGTCAACCCAACGGGCCGGAAGAACCGTTACACCAAGCCCTCGTCACCACTCACGGACCAGCCACGCGCGAGGACGCCATCGCCGTCCTTCGGGCCTTCCCCGACCCCACCATCGAAGGAACCGCCGACTCCCCCGAGGCGCAGCCTCTTACCTACGAAGCGGGAGAAGACGAAGCACACCCCCTACTCGAGGGCCAGGCGACAGATCTCCTTGTTCAACACCCTCACAGACTCGGTAACCCTGGACCTATCCCGATACCACACCGAGTTCGGGCCGACGCGGCCGTGGAAGGAGGTCGTGCAGGAGTGGAGGGACAAACAGCTACGGAGGGCGCAGCTACGAGTGCAGCAGCTGAACCATCGGCGGCTGCTGACGAGGATGAATGGGGGCTCGGGGAGGACGCAGATGGGGACTACACAGCTACGCACCCCCATATTCTCTCGACCACCGACACTGATAACCCCCTCGAAACTCCCTACTCCCTCAACACCGACGGATCCCCCATGTACAAGCGGGACCTCAGAGTGATGGGAGGACCTACCCACCAGCCTCTGGCTGTCATCAACACGCGCACCCCGGCTGGCTTCACACGCAACGCCGGGGCAGACTATCTTCCCTTCCGCATCATCTCCCCCGACGGGGTTGAGCGCGAGGCCCGCTACCACCAAGTTATCATGGGGCCTGACCCAATGGTGGTAGGCATCATCGACGAGTCGGACAAGGTCTACACCCGCCCTCTCTACGCCGCCCCCGTTACAACTACGGCGGCAAGCCCCTCTATCAGAACGAGGACATGGTCCTCTTCACCGAAGGCTTCGAAGATCGGGCGCGCGTAGACCGCTGCCTCTCATCCCTCCGTGACGTCTCACTCTCGGGCGAGATCACCCGCTACCGCGCTGCTGACCGAGAGCTGCAGCGCCTCAACCAGCGGATCGATGACCTTATCGCCGCGGTGGGGGAGGTTCAAGGTAAGGTAGCAGCAAGCAGGCGGCATCTGGAGATGGCCAATGCGTTGGAACGCATCGAGGACGAGGCCCAGACCATGGTGGACTACGAGTTGACGAGGAAGAAGACACGCAGAGGACGTCGAGGGGCGGCACAGGCGGTACGCACTCGAATTCTATACGAGGAAGAGGGGTTTGGAGCGTCGGGGCGTCGCACCTGAAGAGGGGGTGATGTTGCGATTGAACTCATCGGTACGGAGTACGGACTCACAGGGTTCTGACTACAGTCTTTGCCCAAACGCACCGTTCTCACGTACCGGTCCGCTTTAACCGTGTCTCCGCTACTCAGATTCAAACTCCGCTTTTCTTCGTTTTTTCACCTCCATGTTTTTATTTCCAGAGAGTTGATTATGTCTGTAAAAATAAAGATAAAGTAGAGTAAAATAAAGGTAAACAACACGTAAACAACGCGTGTCTGTGTATCGGTTTGGAATGTGTGTGTGGGAGGGAGGGAAGGGAGGGACAAACAAGCCCTCTTCCCAATCCTCCCACATGGCTACCTTCAAAATTCCAACATGCCCCTCTATCACTGAAAGCAGACACGCTTCCTTCGTTTCCGGACCGTTGGTACACCGCCGCAAACCCACCGCTGTGACGGCACCATATGGGAGCATTACATACGACCGTCGGAAAGGGGAAATGCCCTTTGAATGGGACAACAAGGACGCGTTCCTGGCCTGGCTCACTGCCGAGGAACATGAGAATGCCATTAAGTTTATTGTGAGTCACACTGAAGACTCAGATTCACCAAACTGGCAGTCACAGCACATGTACCAGTGCTTGCAAGGGTTCTCAGGTGGGAAGCTGAGATCACAAAGCCAAAACTCAAATCAAACAGAAGATTGCCCCAATGAAGACGGGTTGCCAGTGCCATGTGACAGTCAAAATGTATCCGCACACCGACACAATTCTCGGGAAGTATGAGGGCGATCATGATCACACGCTCGGCGACAACAATCTTTCATTTCTCAGACTAACAGGAGAGGACTAAGATCTCAGTAATGGATATGGTCTGCATGGGTATGGATTCTAAGGCAATTGTGAGTGACAGACAGTAATTCATTTCCAAGCTAATATTATCCCAGCTAAAATGTGTGTGTGACTCCTGCAAGCAGATGGATCGTGATTATTACATCACAATGTGTGATGTCAGCTGCCTCTGTCAGATTGTGGAGGACGACGAGATCCGCCTGGATGACAATGATGCGATTTCCATTAAACTTTGGGTCGCTAAGCTCCTGGCAGCGTGGTGCTGAGGCATTCCTGAAGGACAAGAAGGACCCCCCTCCACCGGGATCTGGGATATCTCAAGATGTTTTTGTCCTATGTATTCAAACTAAATTCCAGTGTGACTGCTTCCGGGCACTTGGCCATAATTTTCTATCAGTTGATGCTACCCACAATACCACCCAGTATGCAGGGGTGCAGCTTTTCACCCTGATTGTGAGGGATATGTGGGGCCATGGTGCGCTTTGTGGCACGTTTCCGTTTACGAACATTACTTCATTTCTGTTTTTGACAGGTGTTCCTGTCGCGTGGATGCTGTCGTCACACGGCACGGAAGCGACAATTCAGTACTTCCTGAATTTCGTAAAAATGCAGAGCCCAGAAGTTACACCAGCGGATCACAATGAGCGATCGCGACCAGGCGCAGATGAATGCGATCAAGGCCGTATACCTGGAGACAACACTTCTATTGTGTTGGTGGCATGTGCTCTGTGCCATGCAGATGCACTTCGACACGGATGAATTCTTGGACCTTTGGAAATGCGTCCAGGAGTGGGTCAAGACCCCCAATCAATCGAAATTTGATTCTGCATGGGAATGGATTCAAACCAAAAAAGAAAAGGTCCCCAAAGCTTTGTAAAATATCTCAAGGAGAATTGGATGGGCATTGTGCCCCTTTGGGCAGGCATCACAAGGAAAAACAGGACAATCTTTCAAGAGGGAGACACAAACATGCTTATTGAGGTGTAAGTTAGCTTTTCGCATGGGAGCAAGGGCAGGATTGCTCAGATCAATTTTATCTAGCTACCACCATGTCTTGAAGTCCAAGTGGCTGGAGGGGAAGTGGAATCGCCATGTGGATTATCTCATTCACAGGCTTGTAATTCTCATGCTTCCAGACTATGAGTCTAAGCACAATTGCCAGGAGAAAGGTTTTGAAGGCCCAGATCTGGCTAAGAAGTGTCACGCAGAAATTCTTGCATGAACACCAGAAGTGGATGCTGAGTCCATTCACAACCTAGGCAATGATCAATTTTCCATACAATCCTCACATTCATCACATACATATTCAGTTGAGCTCAGCACACAGTCCTGTGACTGCCTGGACTGGCCCAGGGTCCAGTTGTGTAAACATGTCGCTGCTGTTGCCCATTTCTTTGGGAATGGTGATCAGCCAGCAGAAGCAGTACACACAGTCTCCAACTCCAAGATGGTGCAACAACCATTCTGGGAAGGCTCAGTCGGTGTGCAGAGCAATGGGAGTGGTGCCACCTCAATCTTGGAGAACGTGATCGCAGTCTCCCACTGGCAGGCATTCCTAAGTGACAGCGCGCTGTCATCTCCCAGGACCATTCAAAGTCTTCAGCTGGTTGAGGCACACTTGACTGCTGTAGTCAAGAACTCATGCTCCTCAGATAGCCCCCTCCCAGACAAGGAAGTCATCCCACCAAATCAAGGCACATGGTCTGAAACCGCCGAGCGAATGGGGGCAAAGCGACAACGGAGGAGACCTCGCCCCTCCAGTGCATTGTCCCCGGAACCTCCGGTGGCAGAACGCATTGGGGATCTCAATCGCAAGAGGCCGTGCATCAAGTTTTTGGATCCGTACAGTGGTGGAGTCAGGTCTGGCCGAGATGCTGCGCCGGACGCGCAATCCGCAGCTCAGAACGCTGAAGCCCGCGCAGCCGCGGCCAACGGCGTGCCCACCCCTCTCACACAGCCCTCGAAACGTGGCCGCAAGCGTGCGGGCATCCCAGCCCTTGCCCAGCCTAGTTTGGCCCCTCCGCCATCTGCTTCGACAGCCCCCGTCGCGTGGCACGCCTTGCTCACCACACAGGCTGCACCTGCATCCTCCACTGTCACAGATAACACCCCCTCGCAGACACTGGAACAGCGTCATGTGTACTGGGCAACCTCATCCGCCCCCGCTCCCCTGCTCCCCCCCACTTCTGCGTGGTACCCCGTTCCTAACGCTTACCACCCCGGGATGTCTGCACATGCCCCATACCCATATCACACCACATATCCTTCGTTCTGGCCATATGGCTATTTGCCGCCTTCCCAACCTCACTTACCACCCCCACAACAATAGAGTATCTTAGTTGCCCTTTCTTATTTCCGTAAACCCTCGCGTGCGCCTGAGAATAGAGAGGTAGCACAACACTATATACCAGCAGCAGCACTACAGTATGTGCCCAGTTTTCCGTAGTAATACAGCCCTAGTTTTCCGTGCACAACACGCACTTGTGTGATAATTCCCGTCCTCCTGGCGCTCTACCATTCGAACTTGAACCTCGGTCGGACTACCTACGCGCTCTCCACCGTACTTGTGTCCTTTGTTCGTGGGTCGCTTCGTTTCCCACCTTTGTGGTCGCTTCATTTCTCAACTTTGTAGTCGCTTCGTTTCTCACCTTTGTGGTCGCTTTGTTTCCCACGTGGTTGCTTCATTTCCCACCTTGAGGTCGCTTCGTTTCCCACCTCGTGGTCGCTTCGTTTCCCATATCTTCGCTTGCCCAGCTGTCTCTCCCTGGTTGGATGCCTGTCCCCTCTCGCTCCGTCCCCACCCCTCTACTCTCAAAGTCTCAAGACACGCTTTCTTATCCCTGTCCTTTTCCATCGCCCTCGCCCGCCTTCGCCCTTGCTCTTCTTCTCGCCTTCGCCCTCGCTCCTCTCTCGCCTTCGTCCTGCTCCTCTCTCGCCTTCGTCCTGCTCCTCTCTCACCTTCCCCCATGCTGGCCTCGCTTTCGTCCTACTGATCATACCTCTCCTCGCCCCCGACGCCTCACCTGGCCTCGACATCGTCGATATCGCTTCAAACGCCTCCTGGTACCGAGCACGGGCACGGGCTCGGACTCGTCAAGGTCGCTTCGGCATGGCTCCACTAGCGCCGTGGACGCAAGATGTGCTTCCTTGCGTGACTTCGAGAGTCGCGTTTGCCATAACTTCGCTGGTCCAGGGCCATACACCAAGGTCGTTCTCCCTCAAACCACCCCTGCATTCACGGCCCGCGTCTCTCTTCCGAAGAACGCTCCCGTCATTCCCAGCCCACCGACCCATCATGCCTTTCCTTCCCTGCTCTCCGATACCCCTGAGGCCTCTCACTCGGCCTCTACTTCACCAAGGCTGTTGGTATCGCCTCGGACGCCTCAGCGGGCCTCACAGTGTTGGTGCCCGTAAGTCAACCTTAGCCTCTTTCGCTCACATCTCAGCCTCTTTCACTCACATACTCGCCCTCTCGCCCACACTCGCTCTCTCACCCCTCGCGCACCTCTCCGATGTTCCTCGGGCCTCTCACTAGACCGCCTCTACTTCACCGACGTCGTCAGTATCGCCTCAGAGGCCTCCCGGTGCATGGGCCTGGACTTGTCAGGGTCGCTTCATCAGGCTTCACCAGCCCCGTTGGTGTCACCTTATGTAAGTCGTCAACCTTCCACGCCCCCTCTCTTGCTCACACATTCACCCTTTTGTGTACACCGATCACTTCATATCCCCACCCCAATCGCTTCATACCCCTCCTCCTCCTTTCCCACCAATACCCCTGGTCCCCCGATCGCTTCATACCCCTCCTCATCCACCGATCGCTTCATACCCCTCCTTGTCCACTGATCGTTTCATACCCCTCCTTCGTCCACCAATCGCCCTCATACCTCCTCGTCCACCAATCGCTTCATTCCCCTCCTCGTCCACCGATCGCTTCATACCCCTCCTCATCCACCGATCGCTTCATACCCCTCCTCGTTCGCCGATCCCCTCGTCTGGCGATCGCACTTTGTCGAGGCCTCTCACTTGGCTACTTCACCAGCGTCTTTGGTATCGCTTTGGACCCTCCTGGTGCACACACTTCCCCTTCGCTCATTCTGCCTTCACACTCGCCTTATCACCCACTCGGCCCCTCCGCACCTCCCGCTCGCGTCACCGCGGTGCATCACGTGACTCAATTCCGGGCATCTGTAAATTACTTAATAAATGCTTGTTTGGTTATCTTGGATGAATAACACATCAATAAGATTTTCGTTATTACTTAATAGTTGCAAAAGTCTTTGCCTAAGAATGTGTGTTTAAAGCGGAGATTGAATTTTCGGCTGGTTCCGAGCGGTCCGGTCCGTGAGAACGGTGCGTTTGGGACGCAACTTCTGACTACCTTAGTATTAGTCAGGGACAGTCGTATCAGTCAGCATCGAGTGGAGTATCACATGTATCGAACTTGACTCATACCTAGGACAGTCGTAGTAGGGTTCGAGCTATTACCGCCACTGGGTACCTTACATTCAGGAGGAGCTTCAAAGCTCCTCGTCAATTGTATATCTACCGTCGTACGCGAAGACCGAGCTCCTTAGCTTGGTCTTCTTGAATTATCAGCCACGACTCTTTGGCTCCTCTTAATCGCTTCCCTATCTCTCGCCTTAAGCCTCCTAGTACGCCTGGCCTTTGTTAGGCAGGTCGCACGAGAACGTATACGCCTGGTGGAACTAGCCCCAGTGCTGTGGACGATCGCGTTCCTTCTACGGACGTGTATCTACTTTCGCTAAGTCGCTCCTCGCTAGCCTTGCCACTGTACCAACGCTCAAGTCGAGCACGTTAGGACAGACCTAACGCAACATCTTTATTCCCTTGCTGAAAGCGATAAAAGAATAGAAAGTATAAATAAGTAAAACATAGGTTTTCCTGATGTTCTCGTACTATCTGACGATGGTGCTCTAAGTCTTGGCTATAGATGAGGATATCATCCATGTAGACTGCGACCTCCCCTGAGGCGATTAGATCGGCAAAAACGGCGTTCATGAGGGCTTGAAAGGTGGCCGGGCTGTTGGTCATGCCAAAGTACATTACTTTTGGCTCAAACAGGCCGCAGTTTGTGACTATTGCACCTTTCCATTCATCTCCAGGTTTGATGCGAATGTTATGATAGCCCCATCTAACGTCGAACTTGGTGAAGTACTTGGCTCCTTTCAACCGGTTAACGATGTCGGCTGCGAGTGGAAGTGGATAGCAGTTTTTAATGGTGATTTTATTAAGCCGCCTATAGTCCTGCACTAGACATAACTTTCCGTCTTTTTTCTTTATAAAGAACACTGGTGAGGCCATCGGTGACTTAGATGGGACCAGGTATCCTTTTGAAATATGCTCTTGCAGGAACTTATCCAATTCTTCTTGTTCATTGACCGACATGGGGTACGACTTGACCTTCCAGTGCTTGACTGCGCCTGGCTCTAGGTCTATGGTGTGGTCCCACGGTTGATGCTCAGGGAGCCTCTGGGATTCCTCCTCAGAGAATACTTTTGCGAAGTCTCTGTAGTGCTCTGGCACCATTTCTTCAAAGGTTTTCTTAGGTTTAGCGGCTGTGGCTTTCTCAGCGATCTGTTGAGAATATGTAAAGCCTGCTAAGCAGAACACTTCGTCTTGGGCCGTGTCGAGCACTTTCTCCGCAAGGAGACGGCGGCGTTCCATTCGGTTCGCCATAATGCGCGTCACTTCTACCTCCAACTCTGGTTGCGCTATTTCAGCAGTTGAGTTGAGGCGCATAGTACCTTCCTGCCAATCTATGTTGGGGTTCCTCAGTCTTAGCCATGGCAGTCCCAATATGACGTCCTCTGGGCCCAGTGAAGTGACTAAGAAGTCATGACTGTCTTCGGTGGGACCGACTTTCAGAGTGAGTCGAACTTTATGGGTGATACTGCCTGCTTCATTGAGCGTTCCATCGATATTGTATAAGGTGATGGGGTGCTCCAGAGGAACCTGCAACATCTTGTGGCGGTCAGCGTACTTTTTGTCTAGGAACAACGAAGTTGCCCCAGAGTCTACCATTGCTGCTACTTTTACAGTATGATGACGTCCTTTTAAATACACAGAAATATGAAAATGTGATTTTTTATCTTTTGTTTTGGGAATAATAGTTGAAGACAGTGCTGCATCAGAAATCATCACGTGCAGCGCTGCTTCGGAAGAAAGTGGAGCAACAGGAACACTACTAATATTGTTCATCTCCGAGGCAGATGTAAATGTGGAGGGACCGGGAAGACAAGAAACGGAACCGACACTACTATCTATCTTACAGGCAGAAACCGTGTGAGTACGAATTACAGGAAATGAGTCCGAAACACGAGAACATATGGTACAGGTACATAAGTCCGTCTCATCTACTGTTAAGGGGCCGGTCGCAGCTATACGCGACCCCTTAATCAAAAAGCCGCTTTGAGAGCCTCCAATTGCTCCTGCTGGCGGGTTACTATCTCCATCAATTTGGCTACGTCTGCCTGTGACGTCTTGGCTGGAGTGGTACTTGGTGAAGCGGCGGCTACCGCAGTACTTGACGAGGATGGTGGGCTCGGGGATTCCGTGGTAGTGGCTGCTACTTTGGCCTTCCCTGGTTTCCCCATCTTCTTGAGCTGGCAGATGGTGGATGTCATGGACGCGTATTATTTTCCTTATTTTTTGCGTATTTTTACGCATTTATTCGAGGAAGATATAAAGGGCCAAAAGTACCGATACAAGTTAGTCACACGGGCTGCCACCCATGTGCACGTGATCATGGGACAAGAGTCCCTTATACGCTTACTTAGTTCTGATTGGATGGAAGGAGATGGAAGACTCTAGAAGGATCTAGAACATACATATGTCATGATTAGTAGTATATGCTTACTCGCTGTATTAGGTTTTACTCAGCAAGTAGGGCCGCTCGTAAGCGCGATGACATGTGCATCAGTCAGCACAATAGGATGCGCTATTAATAGACACGACGCGTCAGCTCCTGAGTCAAGGAGTCTTACTGTACACTTAGTAATAGTGTTTAGACTCAGTTCAAGCTCAGCTGTAGTGGTGCATATAAACCCTCATGTAGCGTCCTGAGTGGAACCAACTTGTCCTCTTGGTTCTCCACTCAGGTGCGTATTCCCTTGTACTTCTCATACTCCATCAATCTGAACTTGTCCTCTTGGTTCTCCACTCAGTGTGCCGCCGTGTGACCTTTTTGTGGTTAGAGGCTTGTATAAAGTCTCGCACGTTCCACGCTCTCCACGTCGACTGCACATCTAGCGCGTGACTTGTCTCCGCATTAAGTTGGGTGTGTTACCGGTTCAGTTCACTTCACCTTCGCCTTGCTTAACGTAGCGTGGCAGTCGCACCACTACAGTGGACCGATGTCCAACCTTTTGACAGTGGTTGCACATGTCCCGCTCATGGTTTCCATCCTTCTTGACGTGGTCGGGTGATCCACATCCGTAACACTTCCCCTTCATCCAGCTCTGGTATTCAGCCTTGGTTTTGAATATGTCCCCTTTCTTCTGGTTGTTCTGCTGACGCGTGGCATCTACTTGCATGGCGTTAGGGTCGGGGGACGAGGTTTGATTTGACGAAGTTGGTTTCCCAGACTTCTCTGCTCTTCGCTGGCGCATACACTGATCAATGGTTTGCGCCGATTGCTTGAGCTCTTCATAGGTCTTGTAAGGCTTCTCTGACCAGGCCAGGACGTCCTTGATGTCCTCGGTGAGTCCATCGTAGAATCGGGTGCGAAGGTCCTCCTTGGACCACCCTGTCTGTCCTGAGTACTGCTTGAATACTGACATGTATTCCGAGACTGGCTTCTTCCCTTGCCTTGTCTTTTTCAGTTCTTCACGTGCTATCTCCTGCACGTCGAGAGGGCTGAACCTGCGGTTAAACTCCTTGACAAATCCTGTAAAGGTTCCGCCAAAGGGAGTTCCACCTGAGTTGGCCTGCTCCAAGTATGGGAGGGCCCAGGTTTTCGCGTCTCCTTCCATCAAATTAAGAACAGCCGCTATCCAGCGGTGTTCGTCTGTATACCACGTGCTTGTGGTTGCATCCCACGTATTCATAGTGTCCCCTGTTGACCCTGCCCAGTTGCGGAAAGCAGCAAGGAAGTGACGGGCATCTGTGGAGTTGCCTTTCCCATCCCAGGCTTTGGGACGGGCCACTACTTCCTTCTGTTTTCTGGATGAGGGGCGACTTGAGCTTATGGTTACTTGCGTAGTTAGGTCTGCGACCTGTTGTGCAAGCTGGCCCATAGCAAGGCCCAGTTGGTTGATGAGTGCCAGGCAGTCATCGAGAGTAGGTGGTGGAGCGGGGGCAGCGGGGGTAGTCGAACTTCCGGGTTGACTCATATCTTCTAGCTGTCTTTGTCTCTCTTCTCTATCCGCCTTGTCTTGTGCCTTTCGAAAATTCTCCAGTAAGAGTAATTGTTCGTCTGGCGAGATTTCGTCCCAATCTTCTATTCGAGAGATGAACTGTTTCTCTCGTTTAGTGGGAGGAGGGAGGGCGTATTTCAAGCGAGCTCCTTGAGGATACTGAGCTTGTGCTAGACGAGCTGTCTGTTTCCCCTTGCGAGGAGCCACGTTCGGAGTGAGGGGGCGGAGGGAGGTCTGGGATAAGAGCTGCGGCGGCTGCTATAAGCTCTGGGACAGTGAAGTTGGTACCGTCTACTAGGTACTCGAGGCCGTACAATTCAAGTAGGCCATTGACAAAACCTGGTTCGTGATAAATTGCCTGAACGTATTGTTCAGCAAGGTTTCATGGGGGATTTTCTAGTTGGAATGTCTGAATTCGGATGTTGACACCGTCTTCGTCTACAAAGCTTTCGCCGGACTGGGCGAGTGTCTCGTTGGAGGAGGAGTGGGCGGAGTGGAACGACTCGGCCGATAATGTGCGGGAGCGGGGTGTGAAGATGGGTGAAGGAATCCGGTCTTGCTCAGACTGGGAGTCCTGGTGTACGTGAAGCGATGCCGAAGCAGAGGCTTGGGTCTGAGGTGGTGTGATAGATGCTTGTCTCCTCCTAAAGAGACGACGTAGACGGGTGCGAACGTTCTCGAATAAACGAGGCAGTGTGGGAATGTGTGTGGGGATAGGTGGGTTACGTGACGACGTGATACGATGAGCGCGAAACGCTAACTCAAAGATGATAGGAGAGTCCGATCAAGCGAGACCAATACACAGTGATTGTTTCACACTGCGCGAGGCTGCGGCGATAACAGAGCACTCAGGAATGGGGTAGGGATATGTATAGAGCCACAAGGCTGTCTGCCTCAGTCTTCTCGACCTGTTGGCTGCCTCTCACGCCAGAGCGCTCTCAAACTTTTCTGTTTACTACGCGTACAGCTGTCGCAGGCTAGGCCTGGCTGGCTTCTCGTCCTACTGCAGCTTATCTGGCGTGGTGACCAGTTCTGCAGCAAGTACCCAAGCGTTCTACTGAACTCAGATAGAACGCCTATAGGCAAGCACAATGTATGCCGACTTTACGGACACTACAGTTGTACCACAATAGCACAGATTCTGCTTACGGAGGTCCACAGGCAAAGAGTGAGGTGGATAATACAGGGGACTGATGGTCGTCAACCACCTGGGGAGTAATAGAAACTGGTGAGCGTAACGGGGCTCAGGAGTGTGAAAAGCAACTTGTCCTAATGTAGCGGTGCGGCTGCCGCGCTACATTAAGCAAGGCGAAGGTAAAGGTGAACTGAACCGGTGACACACCCAACTTAACACGGAGACAAGTCACGCACTAGATGTGCAGTCGACGTGGAGGGCGTGGAACATGCAAGACTTTATACAAGCCTTTGACCACAAGTATCACACGGCGGCACACTGAGTGGAGAACCAAGAGGACAAGTTAGATTGATGGAGTATGGAGAGTACATGGGAATACGCACCTGAGTGGAGAACCAAGAGGACAAGTTGGTTCCACTCAGGACGCTACATGAGGGTTTATATACACTACTGTAGCTGAGCTTGAACTGAGTCTAAACACTATTACTAAGTGTACAGTAAGACTCCTTGACTCAGGAGCTGACGCGTCGTGTCTATTAATAGCGCATCTTATTGTGCTGACTGATGCACATGTCATCGCGCTTACGAGTGGCTCCACTTGCTGAGTAAACCCTAATACAGCGAGTCAGCGTATACTACTAATCATGACGTATGTATGTTCTAGATCCTTCTAGAGTCTTCCATCTCCTTCCATCCAATCAGAACTGAGCAGGCGTATAAGGGACTCTTGTCCCACGATCACGTGCACATGGGTGGCAGCCCGTGTGACTAACTTGTATCAGTACTTTGGCCCTTTATATCTTCCTCAGATAAATGCGTAAAAATGCGCAAAGATAAGGAAAATAATACGCGTCCATGACAGTGTGACCCCACGAGATTCACTTGTACCACGTATGACTCTTCCCTTTGTTTACACTTCAGGACTCTTGACTCATGGTCGCGCCATATGTTTGTTCCTCACAAACATCCTGTAATAGTATATAAGTCATGCCTTACCTAGCTTGTACGGTAGACTTGACTTCTTGTGTAATACCACATCGTCTTTGCCTCGCGAACGATCTTTGACTCGCCGATTGCGCTTGAGTCCACGCTTTCGCTCGCCATTGCGCTTGAGCCCTGCCTATCTACTATTATCCTCGGTTCCAGGGAAACCGAGCGATACTTGTGCATCACCGAACTGAGTCTTAACCGACTCGTGCCTTTTCGATCCCGTTGACTTAGCGCGGTATACGTCGTACCTAATGCCCCTGTGGTGGCGTTACAATGCCCCACTGAACAAATACCCAGAACGTTTCAACAAGTCAACAACACACAAGTCCCAGCCTGTGCCAGTGGGCACCCAAAGAAGAAAACAGCTAAAATGCCCAGCATATCTGCACGAGCACTGGTCCCTAAACGACAGTAAACTAGTGGTCCCACCTGAACGACAAGACCCTGAAGAAGCTCAAGGCATGTCAACATCACCTGCAAGCACCTGCCACTCCCAAGATGTGAAACACATAAAACATGTCTGGTCTTCCAACTTGTCCCAGTGCACAATGTCCCTTCAACACTTGACGCAACACTATGCCACTCTCATTTGGGAGTAGGTAGGTTCTAGATGGAAGGGGAGATAGAGGAGGACGCAGTGGACATACATAGTTACACAAAGTGAAGTGCAGACTTCCCATCACCCCTTGTGTAAGAGACACATCCACCTTCCTGTTATATCCAAATTTCAGCCATCTAACTTAGTGTAGGTTTGCGTTGTCCTTCCTTCGAGAACACTCACAGGAGAATGTGGATAGAGGTAATGTAGAGTATGATGCACCTTAGCATTACAACCCCCCCTTAGTGTAGCTTGTTCACGCTGCATCCAGTCTGGGCCTACAGCCTACCAACCGAGATATAAATGAATCCAAAAAATAAATAAATTGTAGAGTACAATATAGGCACCTGCGATGCACATCACGATGGTTTGGAAACTGGGGTAGCAACGGCAAGTCTCTTGTCCCTCACCGTAAATGATACTGACAAAAGGGTTTTTTGTACACAGTCACTTCGTAGTAGTCAACAAGAGGATCGCCAGAAAAATGGAGTGGTGGAGGGAAGAACATTGTGTCAACCTTTATGGTCACGGTGCAAACAAAGCTTGAGCTTATTGCTCCCCACAGATTATTACGTAAGTAGTAGTAGACGACCACCAATTATGCCAATTGTGTAGGGCACCAGAGGGGGAAGTTCCATATGAAAGTATCATATATCAGAAGCAGGATCAGAAGTTGAGGGAAGTGACAAGCTCTGAAATGCATCATCATGCATAGCGCTGTAATGACAGACAGGCGAGATAACTTGGTCACCAGAGAGACAGGCAGTATGCCAGTGCGAATGCAATCTCGAAGCTTCAAGCTTCAAGTTTCAGGCCTCAACGTCTCAAAGATCTTGACGGTTGAAGGATACGATTAGAGGATTGGCCGAAAAAGGTAACTGATATTCAAATATTCAAACCCCGCCTATATTAAATTGAAACGCTGCTAGCAAGATCGAGCTAGCTACTTCCTGCACTCCATCACGGGAGTACAGTACGAAAAAGATCCGGTGGGCGTTGCGGCCACCACAAGTGCGCCTTACAAGCGATACAGTACACTACGTCGCTGTTGTCTGCCCCTCCCATGAAGTCCTGTACTAGTAGCAGCGTCTATGCTTTGGTTGCGACTGTTCCATACCCAAACTCATTGATGTATTCTGCGGGTGGGATTGAGTGTGGGACCGTGTGGGTCTGTCCCGTTATTACGCCCCTAAGGTGAGTCGCCTCGCACATCTGCCAGTGGGCGTCAATGTGCTCTCAGTCACTCATACTGCTATGCTTCCATTTGTCGCCCTTGCTATGAGCTCCGATGCGGCTATGGACGGAGTATGTTTCGTGAATTAACAGCCTTGCTCGTTTTTATTATTATTTCCACTACAGTAACGGTGCAATACCATCGTTGTGGTTGTCTTCATTATTACTGGCAAGATCTTTCCCAACACTCTTAGAATCCAGGCTTTCTTAGGATCTGTTGTGTTGCGCGGGCTGCAGAGAGCGCATCTGCTAACGATACTGTAACTGGCCACTGACCTGTCAAATAAACCTGTTGAGCAATGTCATCTGTCAACCAAACTAAGTTAGGACCGGAATGAATTTTGTCCGACCCGCCCTTCATTTACCCTTCAGAAGGATCGTGCTTATCAACTTCCCGATATAACATCCAGCATGGTCCTGATATATCTTTTTCTGCTCACCCACTTGTATCCGAGTCCCAACCTGCCGTCATGGCTACCCGGCAACAACCTACATCCCAGCATGTTTCTCCTGCTCCTGAAAAACCTACGTATAGTGACTCCTCTGGAGCCATCTTCTCTATGTACATCGACAGGGCACAGACGTTTGACAAGGAGAATGTGGATAATTGGGACGGACAGGCAAATGGGATCCTCCTATTTGTACGCTTCTGTTGCCAATCTTCATGAATGTGATTCGCTTACGGTGTTCTCCCCTTTCAGACCGGCCTCTTCTCCTCAACGGTGGCTAGTTTTATCGCTATCAGCTACCAGAATTTGCAACAAGATCCCAATGTCACCACCCAGTCCCTCCTCGCCCAGATTTCCCAACAACTTTCTACTTCCACCATCGGCGGTACCACCAGTGCCGCAAGTCCGTCTGTTCAAACTTCCTTCACCCCAGCGGCATCGGTGGTATTTATCAACTCGGTCTGGTTCCTCAGCCTCGTACTCAGTCTCACATGCGCGCTCATGGCCACACTCCTGCAACAATGGGCCCGCAGGTATCTCCAGATGGTTCAACGCAACCACGCCCCCCACGTCCGTGCCCATATTCGGGAATACTTTGCAAGAGGTGCACGCAGGTTCGGGATCTCTTGGCTTGTCGATGTGCTGCCATTCCTCCTTCTCATATCCATACTCCTGTTCTTCGCCGGACTCGTCGTCTTCGCCTTCCGCGCCAATCACGTCGTCGCGTATTTCACCCTCTCAATTGTGGCGTTCTGCCTTCTTTCGTACCTCACCCTCACACTGACGCCACTCTTCTCTCATGACTGTCCCTATCACACGCCCTTGACGTCCCTCCTTTGGTTTTGTACTCATAGGGCCTTGGTCTTTCTCTTCTCGACCACTCATCTCTGTGCGAAGCATTTACATGAAAAATGGGGAGCAGTTAGCGGGGCCGTGGTAGAGTTCCAGAACCTTCAGAAGAACAGGGTCAAGTCCTTCTCAGAAGGGATGATCTCCAATCTCGAGAACTCAGCGAAACGCATCTCGATGGACATATACAGCTCAGCGCTCGGCTGGACACTCAGCCAGCTCGACGAAGACCACGAACTTGAAACTTTTGCCGCAGGAATCCCCGGTCTGTATGAATCTGGAGCCCTTACCACGTCCAACGACCCTGATGATCCGCACCCCACTATTCACACCGTCCTCTCGGTCTTACCTGGACCGTCAAGCTTTAACGAGCCGCTCCCATGGAGCATCATTGGGCTCGCGCAGCGAGCAACGGCGAGCGACCTTTCAGAAACCCTCCGGCGACAAAGAATCAAGGCGTGCCTGAAGGCGCTCTACTACATTCCTGGCGCAATTCGCGACATGCTCGCTCCATACGCTGCCGGGAAGCACTATTGCCTGGTGATCCTACCGCTCCTGAACACCCCCGAGTCGCTCGAGATCATCGAGGAGCTGTGGGACACGCCCAGGGACGACGTTGCGCTTTCTGTACGTTGTGCTGCGACTGTGATCGCTGCGTTCATGATCACTCCGCCGCGTCGTACGCTGGACATCTTCTTAGAAGATGTACCATTTATCTGGGACCACGATGATGGCAAGGAGTTTCTGTCGAAGCGGCTGCGCGTAGGCGGCGGTCCCGGTGCGAACGATAGCGCCGTCCCTAGCGCGAACGATAACGTAGTCTACGAGGAAGACGAAAGCGTTCTCACCGGCACGAATGTTGGCGACGCTGACTTGCACAGTGACAATGCGCGGCTTCAGAACCTTGGGCGCTTCCTCGCGGACATCGGGAACGGGATCACGTACATGGGCATGCCCTGGTTGACGTCGGACCTTGCGTCGGACAGTGCGCAACCAATCCACCAAGAGCGCCGTGCTCTCTTCGATGCACGCAACACGGAACAATACCGGGCCGGTAGCGGCATATCCAAGCAGCACGGAGACCGCGCTTCGCCTGCGTTCGTTCGCGCCGCGCAGCAGGACCTCATCACGCTCACGCTCGAGATACTCACGCGGGAATCTATCATAGGCCCTGCACCATTGCAATTCGACGCGCTCCATCGCGCTCACACAGAGCTCCGTCAACTAGCGGGCGCTCAGTTACTCTCAGAGACGCTAGAGGAGTCGCTGCGGCCAATTTTAAGTCAGTTTTCGGATCGGTCTTCGCCACGGTCTTTGGGGGCCTCGCTGCCCCGACCTCTGACACAGATTCTAAGGCAAACTTTGACCCCGTCGCAGACACAGTCGCGGAGTTCGTCGCGGGCCCAGTCGGTGGCCCAGTCGGTGGTCCGGTCATTGGGTCGGTCGCTGGAACGGTCGCGGACAAGGTCGCTGGCACAATTTCTTGCGCAGTCACTGACACCACCTCGGCCCCAGTGGCTGACACCGTCGTCGTCACCGTCACTGCCACATTTTGTGTCACAGTCGCTGCCACACCTCCTGACACAGTCGCTTCCACAGTCTCTACTACTGGGGCCAGCACCGCCGGTACCATCTCCGGTGCATGCACAAGTCACGTTAGGGGAAATAAAGCGGACTCAAGGGCAAGCCGGGGATGGTATCGAGATGGCTACACGCGCGCCGCAACCGGTCGTGGAGGGTATTGGCGTTCGTCCGCAGATAGAGGACACGCAGACGGTGCACGATGGCCCTTCTACAACCCCTATATACCAGGTCGTATCAGCAGGTCCCTCCCGCTTGTCATTGTTGTCATTGTCGTTGCCGTCGGTGCAGCGCGTTGCCACTCCTGAATACCAAGACCCTTCGGATTCGGCCGGCGCACATGTGTGACGTGCCCAAGTCCTGAGCTGGGTATAAATGAAATTTGACTGGTGGCAGTCATATGTACGGTACGACAGCCGATCTTCACCTCGTGGACAGAACTCATTAGAAAATGTAGATATCGAACAACATAACGGAAGCGCTACGTAGGGTTCTGCACTACCCAAGCCTGAGGCACGCAAACTTGAAAACGGTTCTTAAAAGATAAAATATGAAAATTCCCATGCTTTCCTTGCGATCTGAATAGATACATATTATTCGGCCTGGTATGACTCCGTACGGTCCTTGGCAAATACATAAATCGACGATGGCGGGCGCTTGCGCAGAATCCCGACATTACACCTGTATTCAGAACCAACGCGAATCTGCTGTCTGACCTCGTCAGATCCGGATCATGACAACACCGGAAAGACATCTGCGTCATCTCAATGACTTCTCTTCACAGCTTTTCCGAGAATCTCTTGACTGTAAATTCTAACAGCCTCGCGGTTTCCTAACTTTCTTGTACTGTAGATCAAACTCAGTTGCCAGTGGATGTCCCAGATCCGAGCCTCTGATAATAAATGACCAGACTGCGACCTGGAGTGAGTTAGACGTTGTCCCTGGTCTGAGTCGTTCCCTGTCTCGTTATCGACAGAAGGATAGAAGGTAAGTTAGATAAGAGGTACTAGATAGGCGCTTGGATAACATATCTCGGACCGGAAGCCGGAAGGGCCTCGGATGACTCTCGGTTTTGAACCGAAAACCCCCGGAAAAGAGTCTGCAGGTCATTTTTCATCGAGGTGGTACCGTGTACTGTAAATGCATATGAGATCTGATAGTGATATACAGTGACGCACTCGCTGATTCATCTCATGGTGCTGGCTTGCAAGTGTATCTTCAACTGAAGTTCGAGTTAGCCATTCGTCCAGCTCAGTGTTTGTCAACATATGGATATAGTTTCACCCGCGGCTCCGTTTACATTTAGACTATCTTCACACGAAACTAGATCCTCTAATCTGCCATTGCTTTAAGTCGGCTGTGCTGTCGTGGCCGAGTCGCATCGATCCCTGAGATAGCACCCATGTCCTCTACATCCTATAGTAACGAAGGGTCTACTGTAGCGCCTGCCAGTGGACCTGATAAACAGGAGTCACGCCCCTCCTCCCTTCTGCCGCTCACGCCGGGGCAGCCCCCTGTTGCGGTTAGCGGAAAAGGGGATCTACATCACACTCGAGGACGGGAGAGAGTTTATCGATGCGGCTGGTGGTGCCGCCGTTGCGTGCATTGGGAATGGTCACCCGATCGTACGGGAGGCCGTGAAAGAACAGGTTGACAAACTTGCCTGTGAGCAGTGGCATTCTCTTGGAAAATAGAGACGAGCTGACTGCCTCTAGACGTTTATAACATGCAGTTATCGAATGAGCCAGCTGAGGAGCTCGCTAGTGTGTTACTAGAGTCGGGAAAAGGTGCTTTCGAGCTTTGTGGTTTCGCCGCTGGAGGTCAGTTCGACCCATGAACTACTGGCGCTACCAAACAAACAGTTCTTTTGCATAGGCTCTGAGGCAATGGAAAGCGCAATCAAGCTTGCTCGTCAGGTCAGCACAGTGGCCAGGTCCGAGACGGAATTTAACAATTACTCTCTTCAGTATTGGTTCGAACAGAAGCAGCCACAACGCAGGCACCTCATTTCCAGGCACATGTCCTACCATGGCAATACGGTCACGGCACTGTCTTTGTCTGGACATCCCTCACGGCGTGCACCTTACGAGGAGATTCTCCAACACGAGAATATTCATAAGGTGTCACCTGCATATGCTAAGCGCTTCCAGCGAGCCGACGAGACAGAGGAACAATATGTGGAGAGACTCCGCCAGGAACTGGAGGACAAGTTCCTCGAGCTTGGGCCAGATACAGTCATAGGCTGTAGGCGCCTCATGTCATGACAGCGAACAACACGCTGAGCACAATGTTTTCTCACAGTCGTTGCTGAAACCGTTGTGGGGGCGTCTGGTGTGATCCCTGCACCAAAGGGCTACTTCAGAGCCATAAAGTCCGTTTGTAGGAAGTACGGAGCCCTTTTTATATTGGATGAAGTCATGTGTGGAATGGGTCGTGAGTCGGCCGTCGTGCTTTATGGTTGACGCGTTGACGGCCGATGTAGGGATGGGTGTGATGCACGCCTGGGAGAGCTACGGCGACAACGAACCGCCCGACATCCAAGTCATCGGGAAGAGCCTTGGTGGAGGGTTGGCTATTATTTTTCGCATTTTCTGGTGTTTATTCTGACTGTGGTACAGGTATGCCTGCATCGCTGCGGTCCTCATGTCTACGCAAGTCGCGGACGCCATTCGTGACAAGAATGGTTTCTGGAAACATGGCCACACCTACCAGGTGTGTAACGATCGATCTGCTTTGTCCCCCGTCTGCCTGACCTACTACGTTCAGGCGCACCCGATATCCTGTGCAGCCGCCGTTGCCGTGCAAAAAGTGATAGCGGCAGGAGAACCTTCTCGAGAATGGGCGCCAAACCGGTGAATTTCTCGCCCAGCTTCTCCGCGAGCGCCTGCTGTCTCCCGACGCACTCGCGAGGCCTTTTACATCTGACATACGCGGTGGAGGGTCGCTCTGGATTGTTGAGTTTGATTTCACTGGGCCCGAAGGCGAAAGAGCAGATCTCAAGGGACAGCTATTTGCGAGGCTTGTGCAAGCACAATGCTTTGAGAAGGGGCTGGTTGTCAGCAGTCTCGATATCGTGTGGCAATGCCAAAGGAGTAGAGGGGGATGAAATACTATTTGCACCTGCATACAATATCACTCGCAAGGAGGTAGAGAAGGTGGTAGATATATTTGTAGAGAGTGTAGAGGAAGTACTTAGGGAACACTCCTGTTTGTAGGCACATGACTGGGCGGTCGGCAGAGGTCGGTCACCGACAAAGGCAACCGCTTTGTAGTGAACTTGCGGAAATGTAGTGCAGCGGCGTACACGGCAGCTGAGATCGGAGATCGGAAGTGAGGGTTCGTTCAGAGACTGACAAGTCGACAGAAAGGAAATGACAACTAGTGACCAATGCGCCATCATCTGAATTTTGGTATCCCAAAGCAGCCCGACAAGGGTGCGAATAGCCCTCGCAGTGGGGTTTCGACCCACGTAGGACGACCGTATACCCAACAGCAGGTTCCTTAATGATCATAGGTTGGAAGCGTTAGAGCTTCAGATCCCCCTTGGTTGATGGTCTTTCTGTATCCAGAACGTACGAGTAGCAGCACTGGTCAGCTGCAGCGCTCGCGCCGAGGTGGGGATATCATTTGTCCGCAGTCAATGCTAGATTCAGTCTTGCTGGAGTTAGAGAGCATATCCGTAGGTCCGGATGCCAAACAAGGCGATAAATGGAAATCAGATGAGGGCTTCGTTTGTAAATTAATCACATCACTGACCCAGCGTCAAACACCAATACGAGAGAGAGAGAGAGAGAGAGAGACAAACCTCGTCCTCAATATCGCAAATTAGCGCCTTGAACTTCTCTTTGACTTGGCTACGAATGTCAACCGTCATAATAACTGCAAGACCATTGATTGAGAAAACGTGCTTGTGTGTAGGGACTATATGTGTAAGAAATATGTTATAGTAAGGACAAACTCGCCTACAGCCTGAGAACAGAACATGATCCTTCGCGAGCCTGAGTCGCGACAACTCTGCTCGATCCGCCACGCGTCTCAGTCAGAGACCGTTCGTTCGAGCCCGGGCCACTACTAGCAACAAAACGGCGACCAAGCACCGCCTGAACGCTGTTCGAGACGAGAATTATGATACCCTTGAAATCTTTCAGATCAGGCTCTTCGTCTGGTCTCGACTAGTTCCGGCCAGGAGATCCAGGTTAGAAGAGGGGGTGTCGACGTAGAGAGGATTTGTGGTCATGTTACGGCGGGCCGGCACGCCTAAGCCGCTCGTGGTCGCCAGCAACGTGCAGGGCTTTCAGCGCTTTTCCAGCAGCGACGACCACACGCGAGCAGCGACTCGGGCGATGTTCTTCATCGTAACTCCTGTCCTCCTTCCCGCGCGCGCACGCTGACAAGCCTCCATGATCCTCCCCCGCCTCTCCGCCCGCAGAAAGAGCTCACGCACACGATCATGCTGCACCCGTCCTACTTCGGGCCGCGCATGCAGCAGTACCTCGAGTCGAAGCTCTACTCGGACGTCGAGGGCACCTGCTCCGGCCAGTTCGGCTTCATCATCGCCGTCGTCTCCATCTCTGACATCGGCAAGGGTATGGTCTTGCCGGGAAACGGCCAGGCCGAGTTCGTCACCCGCTATCGCGCCATCGTGTTCAAGCCCTTCAAGGGCGAGGTCGTCGACGGCGTCGTCCACAACGTCACCCGGGTGCGCACGCTCTATCCCATCATTTCCTGTCCTCACTCCTGATTGTCTGTCTGGGCAGATGGGCATTTTCGCGGAGGTCGGCCCATTGAATTGTTTTGTTTCGCAACAGGTGCGCGACGCGTTCCTTGCAATCTCTGACCCCACGGCCAAACCCCTTCTCTGCAGCTCCTCCACCCTGACCTCAAATTCGATCCGTCTTCGAACCCGCCATCGTACACCTCTCAGGACCAGGTAAGCGCCTCACACCCGTTTTTGCTGCATCGCATGTGGAATAAAGCCAACAGGTCATCGAGAACAACACAAAAATACGGATTAAAATCATCGGCACACGCGTAGACGCGACGGAGATCGTGCGTATCGTCCCCCCTCCCGTTTTTTTCGCCCTCCCCTCATTCGTGCTTTTGCCTTGTCGCTCTAGTTCGCAATAGGGACGATCAAGGAGGACCATCTTGGCGTAATCGAGTGACCTACCATCCTTCTCCACTTGTTTTCATGGCCGTTTTTCTTGTTGTCTGTATAACCCAATCGCAGTTTCTTCCATGATGCAAAGCAGCGATTCGATTACAGTGAAAATAGCGAGAGAAAAATATAATTATGATGACATGTCAATGCATACGAAAGAAAACGAAAATCAAAACAACTATACATCCCATATGTATAGCAGCACCTCCGTCGAAAGCGACACAAATGTCCGCACATTTTACTCTTCTTCGTCCGCAAAGCGTAGGATCTGTGCGTCCTCGTCGACGGGCACGTTTCTGTATCCCCTCTGCGTGCGCAACGATAGTGTCGCCCCGCGGGCCCACTCTGCGACCGACTCAAACGCGACGGCCGCGACTCCGATGATAAACCATGGCACGCTCGCAAGGGTCTCGACGAAGCCTGCGTCCGATGCGCCGAAACGTGGGCGGACGTCGCTTCCTGGTAGGCGGATCGTGCCTGTCGCGAGCCCCGAGCGCTTGTAGTACCACATCGCGACGAGCGTTGTGAACGCGAACGGCACGAGCAACACAAACAGCCAGAAGAACGGCCCGTGCGCCGCCACTCCCGGGCACAGGTGCCGCCGGCCGCGATCTGGCCGCTCGCCGTCCTCACAAGTCGAATGCGGGATGCGCTGGTATGCCGTGCGCTCGTACCAGTACTGCTCGTCACCACGGCAAGAATCGTCGTCTGGTCGAGGTTGCGTGCCCTCGACAAGCACGCACTTGCCATCTGCGTTGCGCACGTGGTTGAATTCGCTGACAAGCACAACATATCAGCGTCCCTCCACATTCATTTCTTCCAGGTTTTCTCACCATTCAAAGTCCGAATCCATGCACGGGCAGTTCTTCACGATGGTTTCTTTTGCTTTCGGCTGGGTCCCTACGACACAATTGCGGTCACGCCGGCGGCGATGATACAGCGTCTGCACAGAGGATGAGTAAGTCACCATGAGTTATAGGGGGCACGCTCACCTGGCGACCGAATAGGCACCGTTCAGACCGTTCCTCGCTCGGGCTCCACAACTCAAAGTCGTCGTGTCCTGGGTCTTCAATATCCAATTTACCTATGTAACTGCATCAGACTGGTGATAGAATGACGGAGGGCTGGATACGCACACTGCAAACTCGTGAGCGACGAAAAGTCGATATGCACTGCAACAGCCGCGAGCGAGCGCCCATAGGTCCCCAACAGGATGAAGCGGCGGCTCGTGTCGGACGGGACGGTGACGATGGAGCGCACGCGGATCTTTTCGTCCGAGAACTTGTACTCGCGCCAGTTGAGGCCCTCGTCGGTCGTGAACAACACGTGGTCCGTCGGTTCCTCGTCGTTTGCCATGACAAGGATCGAACCTGAGTCGCCAAACTCCCACAGGTGCGCGTCCTTGTGCACCTCTTCCCACGTAAAGCCTGCGTCGCGGCTCAGGAACGTGTCGCTCTCCGCGTACGGCGCAAGTTTCTCGCCCACGCTGCCCACCGCCATGAGTAACCCGACGACGGACGGGCTGCTGAAAGTCGCGCGAGGGTCAAACCGCTCTGTGTATCCGTGCACGTGGAGCGCGCAAGACTGTCGTAGGCATCAGCGTCCGCAGAAATCAAACGGTAGGAACTAACGCACCGCACTCCGACAATCGTACATCTGGCCGTGGGAGTCGTATTTGGGTGGGTTGAGTGGCTTCCAGCTGCCGCCATCATTGTGCGTGATGCGCGTTTGTAGCTCCTTGGTGCCCGTGACGGCTGATGCCTCAGGGTTAGCGATAACATTGATAAGCGCGATGCCGTCGAGCCCGATCATCTTCTCGAAGTCGACGAACCCGCGATGGTCACGGTTCACGTTCTCGATCGACGCGCCGAAAGTACGTCCCATTCCAGTTCGACTTGAGGATGGTGCCCCAGTACGGGCGTGGCGGCTCGGATGTCGTCATGTGCAAAAATATGGAATCGGTGCTCGACTCGAGGACGGTATACGCCTGGTTTGCAGATGGTCAGCTATAAAGTGGATGAAGTGCCCTATAGAGGGACTAACACTCACGTGTTGCTCGGGACGCATAGTAGGAGGGAACTGGCCAGTAGCAAAATGATGGCCATCCAGGGATACTTGTAGGTCTAGCGAGCGTTGTTCAGGCAAATACTGCACACAGAAATACCATCAACTACAAGAGGGAAAGCACAAATAGACATGACAGTACCTCAGCAACAATCAAGTACTCAGAGAACTTGGTAAACCCGACGATCTCGTCGAATATCTTGAACTTTTTCGCGAAAAAGTTCGACCCACCGACCAGTTGCAGAGGGTTGGCGCCCATCTGGAAGAAGCGCTGCGAACCCGTCTTGTCGCGGAACGACTCGCACAGAATCTGCGACGGATCGACGAGCAGGCCTTTGTCACGGGCCCAGGCGCAGTTGCGTACATACGTCTCCACCAGCGTCCACCTCCGCCCAGTTGTCGCGCGAGTAGTGTGCCTCGGCGTGGCAATTGTTCCCGCCACCGCCGCCGCCGCAGCCCTCATCCCCGGTCCAGATGATCCAGTCAGAGTGTTCTGGATGGAAGTGCAGCACTTGCGCGCCGAACGTGTTAGGTGATTTCGGTGCGTTCTGGTAGTTCCACGAGCGGCCCGTGTCGGTCGTGTAATAGAACTTGGCAGTACTGGTGATGAGGTACGCGCGATCGGGGGTGAAGGTGTGGTGGTAGAACGCGAGGAATGTCTCGTCGGGGAAGAGGCGGTTCCATGTGTACCCCTCGTTGCTTGACTGCCAGACGGACGAGTCCTCGAGTCGGACGAGGAATTGTCGTTGACTCCTTGAAGTACGCATGTTGTACGATCGGTGCTGGGAATTGGAACTGCCATCCAAATGAACTGTCAGCTTTCGAATGTACACAAGCAGCACGATCGTGCGCACCGTTTGGTGGATAACATTGCCCTCCTCCGGTTGCGCTGCAGCAGAAACGATTACGCGTTAGCGTCGCGCGGTATAAAAGCGTCCATGAAAGCGAGGAACTGACCCTGGGAGCACTTCTTCTTGATCGGGTCATCCTTCTTGACCCCCTTGTTCCGGTCACATGTGTTCCCCGGGATGATGCGGTACCCAGATGAGCCCTCGTACGTCTGATCCGGGCTCTTACACACGCCCGCAGGAATTGGCTCCGGACCGACGGGCACGCAAGAGCTGCCGTGACGGACATAGTTATAATCACTGCACACGCCCCGCACCAAACCACTTCGTCATCACGTGTTCGGAAGTGAACGCCCAGCGCGACGCACCATTCGTAGTCCTCGTCCTGGCAGGGGCAACTCTCTTCGTGTTCAACGGGGTCCGAGAACTTGTCACCGACGTAGCAGTCGGCGCCTAGCTTTGCGGCGCCTGTACCATTGCTGTTCCCGGTCCCTGTCAGTACACATACACACTCGCACAGCCCGACAAAAGAACACACCTTATGGCCCATTAGACACTCCTTGTTCTTCGCTGTACGCGCATACCAACGCTCAAAGTCATCGTCACCGCACTTGCGCCTGCCCATCGGCGCAAAATCAATAAAGATGGAGGCAACGCGGCCCTCGTCCGTAGAGTCCTGGCGCGAAAGCTGTCCAAGTAACAAGAACTTCTGTGATGTCGAGTCCTGGACGGTCGACAGCGCGCGTGCACGAATGTGCACGCCGAGCTGTAGGGTTTTCCTGCATTAGCGGCAGTGAGTGTTGGGAGTTTACTCAGGACATTGCGGCGACAACGTACCACGTCTTACCGAGATCGATCGAGTAGCTCACAAAGTCGACTGTCTCCTCGTCGTTCACGGCAACAATAATTCCGCCCTGGTCACCGAACTCATACTTGTGCGCGTCGCGGCGGACCATGGACCAGGAGACGCCGGCGTCGGTGCTCAGGAACGTATCAGATTCCTCATACGGGCGCAGCGCGCTGCCGATCGAGCCGACGCCCATCACGAACCCAGGCGCCGGGGAGGAGAATATGCGCCCAAAGTTATGTGGGATCGTAACGGAGTGCAAGTGGAGCGAACAGCTGTCCGCGTCAGACGGATCGCAGCTGATGCGGTGACCCTCACTGTCTTCCGACGGGGGGCGAAGTGGGGACCACGAGCTCCCTATATACCATCCGAATGTCAGAAGGGCTTTTTTTTGGCAGACAAGAGTAGAACAAACGAACCATCGTCAAATGTGATGAGTGTCTTGAGCTCTTTGGGTACATCACGCCCTTCGACATCCTGAGCGTTGGCGACGATATTGGCCAGACCGACGCCATCGACACCGTAAAGCGTCTCATAGTCGATGAAGCCCACCTCATTCCGGTTCGTATCCTTCAAACTCTCGACGAAGTAGGTGCCATTCGAGTTGCTCACGAAGAGAGTGCCCACTGCGCCAGAATCGTTGAGCACGACATCGACGGCAAGCGAGTGGGTGGTGCTCTCGAGAATGGTGTACGCGTTCTCACGCAGGCGCGCGCTCGACGCGTGCGGGAACTGTGCTTGAGCCCAGGTGCGCGTGTCGACGGTGACATAGAGGAGCATTTCGCTGCCCGCTGCTCCGCTCAGATCCTTCAAGGCGACGACAGCGTACTTGGACACGATCGCGAACGCTACAATGCCACGGGCGGCGCGATTGACGCCAAGATCCTCAATGCGCCTCTCGTTCGTGAAGAAGTCGGTAGAAGAGAAGAGACGCGACGACGAAATGGAGTGGTAGCCAGTTGAGGATGAAGTATCAAAACCAACACAGTAGATCAGATCGGCGTGAGCTTCATGCTTGAAATCTTTGGAGCTATGTGCAAAGGAGCATTGAGAGGTTTCATAAAGTAGCAATTTCGGGTCATCTGAGAATGCCTCTTTCGTGTAGTACGTCTGTGGGGTTGGTCAGGTTTCCTCTGATATCTTGGAGAGGTCAGATCGGGACGCACTTCATCGTGGCACATCGAGGACCAACCGCCCTCACGCTCACACTTGGTACCCTGATAAATGATATAACCATATTTTGAGGAGTCGGAATGAAACGATAGAGGGCGTGCAACATAAGATGGGGGTATGGGCACCTCGAACGAGCGCCAGGATTGACCGCGATCTTCTGTCCTGTAGTGTGTCGTTCCTTGGGTAAGGACGAAGGCCTAGGTGAGAAGAGTTGTTAGCACCATGCTTAGGTGTATGTGGAGCGGCCCTCCGGTAGCAGCCCATGCCACATCAGCTAAGATAGGGTGAGACTGGGTGTGGGATCACACGACCGAATATGTGGCGGCTCAAAGCTTGCCGAGCCCTAGGGCTTCCAAGGCCAAGAACTTAAGATGAGAATGTGAGTAGCGCAGGAATGCGTTCTCGAATCGTGCGCAGCCATAGCCAAAAAGGGAGCCGAGCCGTGGGACTGCGGCACATATAGGAGGGTAGGTCGAAGAAAAAATGCTCACCATACGATTGTTGAACGGATGCTCTATGAAGAGTGATGTCTTTCCTTGAGGTATATCGGCGACGCGCTGCCAGTTTTTGCCCTCGTCGCTCGAGACGTAGAGGTCACGCCGAATGGGGTCATGGTACGCAACGTACTTGCACGCAAAAACGTCGTCAGTTAATTATCGTGACGCATGTTACTCTTGGCACACCGTAGCATCGTCAAAAAAATATAGCTTTGCGGGTAGGTTTTCAAAGTGATTGACCTTTACTTCGGGAGGATTTTGTGCATGGACGAAGACGAAGGAGAGAAGTAGGGTTGCGAGCGAGAGAAGAAAGCCCTTCCCCATCGCTGGTTATAAGCCCCCTTCTGGGGAATTGCGGGACGTTGATGAGGAAAATAAAAGGTTGATATGATGAAAAGGAGGAAAGAAGAAGATATGAAAAGAAGGATGAGAATGACGATGTGAGAACGAAGGAGAACGACTGACGTGTAATACGGTGTCACCGCGCCGGTTGGGGTACCTTATTCGGTTCATTGCACACTGCAGCACGCATATAGTTGCTCAATCGATTTAATGTGGCAAAGGGCAACATCTACTTTGCGCCCACGATCATCATTGCCCAAATACCGTTTCTCCAAACAATGTGTGAAACCCTGACGCCCGAAACCGTACGATTGGAACGGAGTGTGTTACAGTGCTGTATTGACCTGTTATGAAAAAGGAAAGGTGGGTTGCCGCGGCGACAGCTCACGGTCGGTCGGATCGGGTTGTAAATAATAAAAATGGTACGACGACTGGTACGCATATACTCTCACTCTCACCTCACATTCCCTTATTCTTTCTCACTCTCTTCTCTTTCATAGATACCCTCATCTTCTCCAGCCATGGGCGCACTTGAAATACTCACCCTTGCCCTCACACATCCACACGAGTTTCGCATCCTCTTACAGTTCTGGAACTACCATGAACCAAAACGAGATATCACAAGAAAGGAGGAGCATCCCACCTCAGGTTGGGATAGACCAGCGATGCGCAGGTGCTGGGAGTTGCTCGACTTCACTAGCCGCAGTTTTGCCTCTGTCATAAAGGAGTTAGACGGTGATCTCGCCCGGGTGGTAAGTTCTTTCTTCTGTCACAGCATTTCCCATTGTTGCCTCTCGTACATCTCCCCGAACATGGAAAAAAGAGAACCAGATGAATTTGCCATCCGCGTTCGCTTAGAGCCAATTTCATTTCCTCTTGCGGCACTACTGCGCTTTTGTCTCAACACCACTGTAACTCACTTACACACTTCTAGATATGCTTATTCTATGTTGTCCTCCGCGGTCTCGATACCATCGAAGATGATATGACCATCCCGGACGACATCAAACAGCCACTCTTGCGCTCATTCCATAAGAAGACCGTCACCCCTGGCTGGAATTTCGACGGCAACGGTCCTAAGGAGAAAGACCGTGTTGTCCTTGTTGACTACCACGTCGTCGTCGAGGAACTCCTACGCCTCGAGCCTAAGTGCGCTAACCCTACTATTTCTCCCAGGTTGGAATGCTGACCGAATCCGTCATAGCTGCCGCGAGACGATCGTTGACATCTGCCACAAAATGGAGACGGGGATGGCCGACTTCGCCCATCGTGCTGCGCTCTCTCCTGTGCCTATCACCCTCGAAACTGTCGAAGAATACGACCTTTATTGCCACTACGTCGCCGGCCTCGTCGGCGAGGGCCTCTCACGTCTCTTCTCCGCAACGGGCAAGGAATCGGAGTCACTCTCGCAACAGCTTGAGCTCTCCAACTCAGTCGGCCTACTTCTTCAAAAGACCAACATCATCCGTGACTTCCGCGAGGACGCTGACGACCGCCGCTTTTTCTGGCCGCGCGAGATCTGGGGTTCTACTGAGTACACCGCCGACGGTCACACCCCATCCACGGACATCCGCGAGCTCCTCCGTGACCCACGCCGCGCGGCGTGGGTACAGAGCGCGATGATAGTCGACGCGCTTCGGCACGCGTGCGACGCGCTCGACTACCTCCGCCTCCTCCGGAACCAGTCAATCTTCAACTTTGTCGCCATCCCCGCAACCATGGCTCTCGCGACGCTCGACCTCTGCTTCATGAACCCACAGATGTTTGAGCGGAACATCAAAATACGCAAAGCCCAAGCGGCCGAGGTGCGTACCCCTCCTTTTCCTATCACCTCCACTGTCTTACCCCATAGATAGCTCATAATGCGCTCGACGAACCCGCGTGAAGTCGTGAATATTTTCAAAAAACACGCGCGTTCCATCCACGCCAAAGCATCCCCCGCCGACCCCAACTACCTCCGCGTCTCCGTCGCCTGTGCCAAGATCGAGCACTGGGCTGAGCGCAACTACCCCTCCTTCATCCGCGTCCTGCCCGCCACGTACGGGTCCAGCCCCGGCATCTCCTTCGACCCCTCCGACGCTCGCTCGCGCATCGCGCACGCAGACGCGGAGTCCGATCGACGCGCTGCGGACGAGAAGCGCCTTCTTGGGATTCGTGAGCGGATAGCGGCGGGCGGCTCGCCGTCCACCTCGCTAAGCTCGAACCAGGGCCCACCGTGGGAAGTACTGGGCGTGGTTGGCGGCGCCGTCTTCCTCGTCCTTGGGCTTTCGCTTGGCATCGTCTATCTCGTCCTGTATTTCACGTGAAGGACTTTGGACCAATTCTTTTTTTCTCTCTCGTCCCACAGAGACGTACATTTTTGCCTTCTTTATGTCTGTATATCATTTCTTACCACTATCACTATCTTAACTAATTCACGCGCCACATATATCCATTGAGACGGCGGCGGTGCGGTGCGGGGGATGGGGAGGAGGCAAATGGGAAGGAGCGTGTACAGTATCTGCCTATAGAAAGTAGTTACAGTCGAACCCCTCGTATCCCATAGGGCGGATAACCCATGGTACCTCATAGAAAAGCAAGTCCACCAAGTTGGTGGGCAAGGATTTGCATACCATAACCCATATGTCCATCATATTTCATACCCCATAGCCCTTCCCCGACCAAAACCCATAGTGTGATAATGGTTCTGTATAGTAGTTTAGTGCCAAACACCAATAACATTGTCTTTGGACTCGGAATGGTGGCTGTTGGCACACTCAGGCTGGTAGCCGAATTCAATTCGACGTTGCCTCCAAGTGACCAGGTCTCAGATCAGACAACTCGGAAACTTCAAACATGTCTTATTGCTGTCTCTAAACCCCTTAAAGACGTTTTACTGAGTTCTTTGGAAAGATCAAGGAGAGGACACTCATTGGAAAGCTGTCCCGGGGTGAAGCCATTTCCTCATCTGATGAGCAGTGGCTGGACCATGAAGGAAACCTTCTCAAGTCAAGGGTTCTGGTGGCGGGAACGTGGCGGGAAAGCGGCGCTTAGAAAGCGACCAAGGCGGTCCCTTCCCTCGGGGGCTCACTTGAAAACCCTTGGAATGACTCCTGAGCTGGGCAGTTTCCGGTCTTCGTGGCTCTGTTCCCGTCCTCCAGTCAGAAACGATGACCCATATCCTCCGCAAGTCCAGTGATGCCACATTCTTCGTGGATCTGACTGCCGAGGGTGCCCCTTTGCAAGCTGGCTCGAGCAACCTTCAGGAGGTGCTCAATCGCCTCCGGGATCATCACAATATCACCCATGCCACTCTACTAGGTAACGATCATTCGACTGAGAACGCCCCGCGGCTCCCTCCCAATGGTTTCACAGTGGAGAGCAATTCGTATGTGTCCCTCACACATTTCCTCAACGCCATCATCCGCGCTGCCAAAGAGTGCCTGACTCCTTGGGCCGCACGTCACCTCAGCAATCTTCGCTTTCTTCCTTATGATGAGGAGATGCTGGAAGCAGTTGACTCGGAAAAGCCTCTAAAGCCTAATATTTTGGGGCTTCTTGTGAGCTCACCCCTTCCTTGTAAGCAAAAGATTTCCTGGAGTGACGACGATGTGGCCGTAATCGTCCAAGTCAAGCATGGGCAACTTATGCTAATCGACCAATTATCCACATACGCCCGATGCTTCCTCTCTGTTGATCGCAGACGCTCTTTCCTCATTGCTATTGCATTTGACAACCAAACATTACAGATCCATTTTCTCGTTTTCCACCGCTCCGGCTTATCTTCTTCACACGGACTATCCCTCCATTCAGAGGCCGGATTCCAAAGCATCGTCAAGCATATGGTTGGAATCCTATCCATCCCAGACGAAGGAGCCTTCGGTCTAGACAAGACACGCTCTGGAAATGTATATCGCATCAACAACCGAGACTACGAGATCGTGCGTCCGATTCACACACGCATCAGCGTACGCGGTCGTGCGACAGTTGTATACCGTATAAGAGGTGCGGAATTGTCCTTTTGACTTTCCAACACCCGAGCTCGATTTACGCATCGTGCATCCAGCATGTACCCCAGGTAGCCGAGATACTACTCCCACACGATCCCGGTGGCTCACGCTCCCTGATGGGGTGACCGAACTACCCGAGAAGATGGTGTACAAGTTGTCGTACCAGACCGAGGGGCACTCTCCAGAAAGCAACTTGTTATCTGGGTCCCTCGGCCAATTCGGAATCGTCGACATCGTTGGCTCCTATATCTGCACTCCAGAGGACGCCGCAGAGGAACCCTTTGGCTCAACGGCGCATCACGTCAGGAATTCGACCTTTTGGCCCCTCTCCGATCAGAGTGTGGAGCGTTCCCCAGACAATAGATACTTGCATTGCACCGCGATGGCGCTCGAGGGACTTCCGCTCCTGTGTACCTCGGACATTGAGGCGGGTATACCGAGCCCGGCCGAGCTATTAGAATCTATCCTTCACGCGATGATTGGTGAGAAGGATTGGTCTTCATGTTTGTTCGGTCCCTCACGATTCCCCATCGCAGGCCACTACAACCTGTATCTCGGGGGTGTGCTGCACAGGGACGTTAGCAACGGAAATATTCTTCGGCTGCGGGAGCCAATTGAACGGCCGCATAGCCGCTCCACGAGTCTGTAGGTCCTACGGTTGTTCACGCCGTCCTTCTCTTCTTCGAGTTTATATGTATATGTTTCCCAGACTCAGACCCGAGCTTGGCGAAGACGTGAATTTAAGCTCATGCCGAGGGTTTCTTGCCGATTTGGACCACGCGATCGAGTGGCGGAAGGTCCCCCCAACGCGATCGAGGGATCCAACGGTTCGTTGCATGTCTTTCTGTTCGCGCTGTTAACTATGTTATGTACTGCAGGGCACACTACCTTTCATTTCCTTGCGGCTCGTCAACGCTCGGGCCGCGAACGACCTAACTCTGCACACGGCGGCTGACGATCTCGAGTCGTTTATGTGGGTTCTCGTGTGGTCGCTTGTCCATATATTCAAAAATTTGGCAACAATCGACTCTGCGACAATCAACCGTCTGGCTGACGCGTTTTCCGGCTTTGACACCACAACGGTTCTCAGCAAGGGCTTCGCCGTCAAATTTTGGCCGGACGAGGTCTTCAAGGACCTCATCGAAGATTGGTCAGATATTTCCGATGATTCTCACAAGTTTCTCAGGCGATTTGAGGCTACTTCGTCGGCCGCGAACGACATGGACTCACAGAAAAGGAAGTGGGATAGACTCGAAAAGTACTGTGGAGAGGTTTACATCAAGTTCATTCGAGCCGGGTATGCTCACCTTGAAAACATCAGGGGTTATGGAGACTGGGAGGCCGTTATCGCTACAAATGGCGAAGAGTTGTTGAATAGGTAGAGTACTTAGTATTCAAATACGCGCCCTAATACGCGCCCTAAAAAGGAACACGAATTTGTACTCGCGCACCTCCCCCGCTCGCCCTGGAGACCTTCGCTCCCAGCGGCCACCATGCATGCTCACTGGTCGCTCGGAGTTGCTCGGAACTGCCGTGCGCGGTGAGTCCCTTTCTATCGAAAAGAAGAAAAAAAAAAAAGGATAAGCCTTATTTTTTTTCGATCGGATCTCAGATAACCGGTTATCCTTGACCTCCGCTCACTCAGCCCGCTAGTGTAGCTTTTCCGAAAAACGGACTATCGATATGAAACGGCTGTAATCGTACTCTACTTATTCAACAACTCCTCGCCATTTTTATCGATAACTGCCTTCCAGTCTCCATAACCCCTGATGTTTTCAAGGTGAGCATATCCGGCTCGAATGAACTTAATGTAAACCTCTCCACAGTACTTTTCGAGTCCATCCCACTCCCTTTTCTGTGAGTCCATGTCGTTTCTCGATTCCGAGTCTGACAAAGTCTCCTCAACTTGGATGAGAAACTCATGAGAGTCATTGGAAATCATCCGCCACTCTCGAATGAGGTCCCTGAAGACCTTGTCTCGCCAGTATGTGAGGGTGGGGCCCTTGCTGAGAACCGTTCTGGTGTCAAAGCTGGAAAACGCGTCAGCCAGACGGTTGATTAGTCGCAGACTCGTACAGTTATTGTTGCGAATTTTTTAAATATATGGACAAGCGACCACACGAGAACCCACATAAAGGACTCGAGATCGTCAGCCGCCGTGTGCAGAGTTGGTTCGTTCGCGGCCCAGGCGTTGACGAGGCGCAAGGAAATGAAAGGTAGCGTGCCCTGCAGTACATAACATAGTTAACAGCGCGAACAGAAGAACATCCAATCCTGTGCAACGAACCGATCGATCCCTCGATGCCGTCGGGGGAACCTTCCGCCACTCGATCGCGTGATCCAAATCGGCAAGAAACCCTCGGCATGAGCTTAAATTCACGTCGTCGCCAAGCTCGGGTCTGAGTCTGGGAAACATGTAAATACAAACTCGAAGAGAAGTATGGCGTGAACAAGCGTAAGACCTACAGACTCGTGGAGCGGCTATGGGGCCGTTCAATTGGCTCCCGCAGCCGAAGAATATTTCCGTTGCTAACGTCCCTGTGCAGCACACCCCCGAGATACAGGTTGTAGTGGCCTGCGATGGGGAATCGTGAGGGATCGAACAAACATGAAGACCAATCCTTCTCACCAATCATCGCGTGAAGGATAGATTCCAATAGCTCGGCCGGACTCGGTATACCCGCCTCCACGTCCGAGGTATATAGGAGCGGAAGTCCCTCGAGCGCCATCGCGGTGCAATGCAAGTATCTATTGTCTGGGGAACGCTCCACACTCTGATTGCAGAGGGGCCAAAAAGTCGAATTCCTGACGTGATGCGCCGTTGAGCCAAAGGGTTCCTCTGGGGCGTGCTCTGGAGTGCAGATGTAGGAGCCAACGATGTCGACGATTCCGAATTGGCCGAGGGACCCGGACCCAGATAACAAGTCGCCTTCTGGAGAGTGTCCCTCGGTCTGGTACGAAAACTTGTACACCATCTTCTCGGGTAGTTCGGTCACCCCATCAGGGAGCGTGAGCCACCGGGATCGTGGGGGAGTAGTATCTCGGGTACCTGGGGTACATTCTGGATGCACGACGTGTAGGTCGAGCTCGAGTGTTGGCAAGTCAAAAGGACAATTCCGCACCTCTGATACTGTATACAGCTGTCGCACGACCGCGCACGCAGACGCGTGTGTGAATCGGGCGCACGATCTCGTAGTCTTGGTTGTTGATGCGATACACATCCCCAGACTTGTCCCCAGAGCATGTCTTGTCTAGACCGAAGGCTTCTTCGTCTGGGATCGATAGGATTCCAACCATATGCTTGACGACGCCTTCGAATCCGTCCTCTGAACGGAGGGATAGTCCGGGTGAAGAAGATAAGCCGGAGCGGTGGAAAACGAGAAAATAAATCTGTAACGTTTGGTGGTCAAATGCAATGGCAATGGAGAAAGAGCGTCTGCGATCAACAGAGAGGAAGCATCGGGCGTATGTCGATATTTGCTTGATTAGCTTAAGATGCCCGTGCTTGACTTCGACGATTACGGCCACATCGCCGTCGTTCCAGGAAATCTTCTGCTTATCAGGAAAGAAGCGACGAAGCCCCAAAATATCGGGCTTTAGAGGCTTCTTCGAGTCAACTGCGTCCAGCATCTCCTCATCATAAACACGAAACTGAAGATTGCTGAGGTGACGTGCGGCCCAAGGAGTCAGGCATTCTTTGGCAGCGCGGACGATGGCGTTGAGGAAATGTGTGAAGGGCACATACGAATGCTTCTCCACTTTGAAACCATTGGGCCCGGGGGGGAACCGCGGGGCGTTCTTAGTCGATTGATCGTTACCGAGTAGAGTGGCATGTGTTATATTGTGACGATCCCGGAGGCGATTAAGTACCTGCTGAACGTTGCTCGAGTTAGCTTGCAAAGGGGCTCCCTCGGCAGTCAGATCCACGAAGAATGTGGCATCAATGAGTTCGTGGAGGATATAGGCCATCATTTCTGACTGGTCGATGGGGACCGAGCCACGAAGACCGGCGGGCGAGGACGTTGCAGTACTAAATCGAGGGCTTGACTGGTGTTCACTGACCGTACCCTGGGTACCCATCGCGAGAGGATTCGTGGACATGGGTAGATGTCTGAAGAGCTCTTACTGTACTGTACACTAAGGCACCCCAACACGCCACATGACATCACCACGTTGTGACGGTACTTTTCGCACGGCTCTCATGGTCCGGCCTCACAGTTCACTCAATTACAATCGCGGTGGCTACCAGGGTGGTGCCGTTGTGTACCTGTCGAGGTAGGGGGAGTCGGGGTGGCCGGTTGACGTCGCCGGGGTGGGTGGCATTGTGTTGGGGATTTTGCGAAGGTCTGGGACTTCTACTAAATAAAAAGATTTCCATGCCTGAAATTCAAGAACGCGCCAACCGACGTCGTACTGACTCGTACATTATTATAAGGGATAGACACCAAACGTAGGGATTGTATGTAGATCGATGTTCGAGTACGCTAACTTGTAAAAGAAAACAAACAAAACTGACCAACACGTGTTTGCTGGCTAATTCAAATCAAACAATGAAAAAGACATTAGTAAGTAGCATGGGGTTTCAAACAGACCAAACAAACTAAGGAAAAGGTGATAGAGTGGGGAGAGGTAGGGCACTGAGATGTGTAGTAACGAACTGTGCTGTGCTATTATGCTATTATTGCATGTCGAGGATAACAGACCCACCCACATCGCCGCCTCACTTTTTCCGCTTCGATACTGCAAGAAACGGATCAGTCCCGGAGCAGCGAGCAAAACAAAAAAAGGGGGGGGGCGACGAACCTGCTCCGCGCTTCACTGGCGCCTTGCGTTTCCGCCCGACGTCGTCGTCGTCGTCGTCGTCATCGAAATCTCCATCATCATCTCCATCGCCGTCCTCGTCCTCGTCGCCGTCCTCATCCTCGACTTCATCCTGGTCCCTAGCACGGGCGCCCACCTTCTTGCGCGAAGATGACACGGCAGGCGGCGCGTAGTGCCCCGCGGGCCTCAGAGCATCGATGCCGATCGGCGCGCCAGGGTTGCGTACGCAGTCCGGGCAAAACCACTCGCCATCTGGGATAGCCGCGAGGGGTGGACTGAGGCACGTGTGGTGGTACGGTTTGTCGCACTGCGGGGTAAGTTACATGTGTGTGTGAGTCGACAACAAGAACCGTAGGAGGGCCGCACCTTGTCACATGCGAGCGGGTCCCCATTGTCTTGATGACATATCAGGCATTCCTCCGGCGTGTCGAGCTCTGCGGGGTGTCGCTGCAGGTCCGAGTACTTTTCGTTCGGGGTGACAAGGAAGAACGCCGTATTTTGGCCAGCCACGATACTACCGCGCACATGAGTGTCATTGTCGCTCTGAGAAAAAGAGGGAAGGAAACAGACTCGAATACGTTAATGCCGACAAGTGGCTGATTGCGCTGTGGCTTGGTCGCGCTCTTGGGTTCTTCGGGACCGAGACCGAGCTCGCCGTTGGCCGCATTTTGACCCCAAGCGACGGTCATAACCCCACCTTCCTCTTCATCTGGTGCCAGCGCGAAATGTGTGACGCCGCCACTGCAAGCGTGCCTTATCTTGCACCCCATGATTTCTTGTAAAAGCCGGAAAGTGGAGTATGGCTGTCCCGCGGAGCCTTCCTAACCGTCAACAACGGCACACACGATCCAGCTGATGATGCGTGCTTACCATCGCCCGTGTTTTTCCACTTAATCGGGGAGTGTCAGCGCTTCTCGATATTAAAAAGGTCCAGAAGCTAACCTTTCCTGCTACATAATACATTCCTTGTCGATCGATCACCACAGAATTTGATGGACCGGCAGATATCTTGGCGCCGAGATATTGGGTATGTGGCCCTGCAAACTTCATACGCGCGCATATGTCATGAGCCCTTCTTCTCGTAGTGATAAGAGTAACGTGACATGCCTGGGGAACAACCTGAGGAGTCAACACATCTTTCTGATTCCCAAGGCCCAGGCGGCAGTAACCATTGTATCCCCAGACATACACGAGACTGCGTTAGGAATCCCATGAGTCACACATTCAAGATGAGACGAGCAAACCGTACCCCTCATCGTCGAGTGCGATGCTGTGCTGTTGCCCGCAAGCGATGTGTACGATCTTCTTTTCGTCCAAACCCTTGACAGGAACTAGTGCAATCGTCGTGAGCGCCTGACTTTAAGCGTATCTAGACTAGGTGGGTTTCTCACTAGGTTCGCTTTCAATGTCAAAACCTGTCCGGTTTCCTGTGGCGATATGCTCCCCTGTACGCCCGTTGCCGAGCTGACCCTTCTCTCCGCTTCCGCAGGCGTAAACTGTGAAGCATGGGCATCAACCATCACGTCAGCCACCAATTCGCGCAGGACAAAAACAAGCATCACGTGCTCTTTCCATGTCCGGTAAGGAACAGCGTAAATGTAATCCCAGCTGCCGCGGCGCGAACGTGCTCCTGCTCGCCGGTTACTGGATTCAGAGGTCCCGTTTACGAGCTTGAACGTGCTGACTTCCGAGCAGGGCGTGTGCCCGCACTGCGAGTTTAAATGGCACCTACGTCAGCGTGACGGCAGGAGGGATGACTCGACAGCTTCACCTGGCCAAGGGTGTTCAGCCCCGCAGTCCATACGCGACCATTGCTGCCAACGAGAACGGAGTGACTCCGGCCGCACGCAGCGTTCACAAATATGGTTCCCGGCGGGGCGCCGAGGTCCGTTGCTCGCAGCTGGCGCGGCGCGTTTTCCGAGATGGACTCGACGCCGGGCACGCCCAATGCGGCAGGTTGGTTGCGTCCAAAAAGCCACGCAGTGCCTTCAATGTCGAGCACAATCGTGTGACAGCCAGCACAGGACGTGTGAACGCTGACAGCTTTTACGTTGCTGAGCGAGCGCAGGATGTGGGGCTCGAGTAGGTCGGGGTGTCTAGCAGAGGCAGAAAGGAAAAGGTGATCAGCGTGCACGTATGATGACCTGAAAGACCACTACAGCGCACTCGGAATCTTCTACCCTTCCACCCTTCTCTTTGCGGCCCAGCTTTGGCCTGCCTCAAGCATCAACAAACTTGAAATTGCACAGCCTTGTGACTCGTGGATACACACCAGTCGGTTCCCCCTGCGATCAGAACTGGGAGAGAGCCTTAGTGTCGGGTCCCAAATGCAAAACAAGGCGATATACTTACCCCTTCCCCATTTCTGCGTGCCTGGGCTACCGTCCGAGGTATTTGTGTAGGACATGGTTCGAAAGAAGAAGAACAAGGACAGGCGTCTATTATTGGCGCTTGAAGAACCGCCCCCTCGGCGACAGGGTCCGAAATGGTGCAAGGAGTGGTTGACGTTCAATTCAGAGACACACTTTTGCTAACTTGCCAGTTTCCCGTCAGGGTAATGAAACAAAGAAGTGAGGAAGTGGTGGTGGTGGTGGTGATGGTGGTCTCGGTGGTGGTATGCGGTGAATGCACTTGCCAGAATGGGAAATGGCCATAGCGGCCAGTGGCCACTTCGACAAACACCCATTGTGATTTATAGCTGGCCATACAGTAAAGGTCATGTTTGGCTGGAGATTAATGGTAAATTTAAATCGGAAGATGCAGCGTATTTGAAAGAGGCTGCGTGGAGGTCGCGAAAGCAGAAAGTAACCCAAGTATTCGGAACGGCGTCTCGTCTATTCGTCGAATGCCGAACGATACGATCTCAATAGTCAATCTCTTATGTTGTCTATCAAGTTAACATCGGGCTCGTGTGCCTGGGAATCTTACTTTCCGAGACCTCGGGTTTTGCAATCAACGTATCATGCATCAAGGATCGACAGGCGCGGCGTCGCAAATCCTCCGGATGCCAGTGACCCCACTCTATCAGTCATACAGCAGCCCTCTGTTCGGGACTGCACTATAATCTATACCAAGAAAGTCAGTTGGAGCAATCTACCAATCCGTATCCTGTCATTTCTTCGTGGAAATCGTGGCTTCTGTTTAGCCTTCAGAGATACGCCCCCATTGATAGGTACAAAACCCGTTAAGGGAACGGGTGAAGGGGTGGTCTGTCATGCTGACTTGTGGGGTAATCTCGTGGCAGGTCACACTCATTATTATGGTAGGCCTGCCTGATCAGAAACGTTCGGCGGGTTCGATTGCAGAACGGAGCGTGCCATAAGCGCTGCCCCAATTTGAGCTGAAGAATTCTCCCGCATGATCCTGCGCAATTCAGCTTTAAACCCAATGCGGTATAATTCGGCGTAAACCCTACGGAACCTCCCTGAGAAGCGGTCGAAGTTTGTGTTGGTCACCAGGCAAGGCGATAACCATGAGGCTGCAAGTCGTAAAGAGAGAACCCAGATTCAACAGGCTAGCCAAGAGATGGACTGGTAGTAATAGTAGGCACTGCGTTCGGGATCCTGAGGGCTAATCGAGTCGTTGACGTGCGAATACCCTCGGTCCAGAACTTCTTTCAGGTCGGCGCGTGGGAAGCCTAATCAAGTTTACAAACAAGCCTGAGCTCACCGCACCCAGGACATGCGTACTAGCAAATATCGTATATCTCCAAACGAATGGGTTAACGATCTCGGTGTCAAAACGTGGGCAATCCAATCGGGTTGTACACGGCGCCGCGGATCGGAGATGATGGTTGTAAGGTATCAATGATTGCTAGGAGGATGGAAGCAGTCTACAGCCCATCGCTAGAGAGGCACATTGCGGTGGTCTACGTTATGTATGTCCTCCATAGACGCGCGCCAAAAGTTGTCCAGGCTGGTGATATAATGTCTTGGAAGCCAAGATGGTAGCTCCCACTCTTGGCCAGTAATTTCTGCTGTGATCATTCGGGCCACAATGTCCGCGCTGAGATGTATGGTCACCAGAGTGGGCATGCAAGAAAGAGCATACGAACCAGCCAAAGGCACGCGGCATGCCGTGGCCCGTGAATCCGGCGGCGATGTACTGCCCCTCATAAGGTACTCCCTCGATATCGAATCGGTTCAGCACGGGTCCAACCTACAGCAGCAGGGAAGGAAGTCGGCGGAATGGCCAGCGGAAAAAAAATGTGGACGTACAAATGGGTCTCCAAGCTCCGTAAAGCCCATGATACCCGTCTGCCAGGCAGCGGAAAGTTATGAAAGGCACGATCAACGATCAGCAGCACGCACCCATTCCATCTCCGGCTCCACGCCACTCTCAAATTTCCCAGGGAATACTTCCGCCAGGTACTCCCTGAGCCGTCTCCCAATGACGGGGTCTATGACCGAGTCGTCCGTCGTCGCACCCCGCGCGCCGCCCTCCGCAAGACGCTTGCCACCGAGAATAACAAGCGGGCGCTCGTCCGGCGCCGAGCCTGGGCGCACGAACCAGTAATCCCTCCTGTTGTCGGCCGTGAAGCCCGACAGTGTGAGCTCGCGCGCGGGCACAGCCGCGCGGACCGCGATGACCTGCCCGCGTGTCGGCACGATGCCGGTGCGCCCGGTGAGCTGCGGGAGCAAGTCGGGTGCATACGCGTTTGTTGCGTGCACAACATGCGTGCATCCTACGGGCCCACGTGGCGTTTCTAGTGTCCAGCGCCGCGCATTGCCGTGCTCGGCGGAGGTCCGCTTGACCGCCGTTACGGGCGTGTGCGTATGCAGCTTGAGGGTGAAAGCGTCCGAGGCGTTCTGCGCGAGCTTGAACAGCTGGGTCACGAGCTTGAGAGGCCATATCGTATTTCCCGGGAGGCGCACCGCAGGATAGTGCGCTCCGTATGTCTGAGGGTTATTAAGGCTACGGGGGTATAACGTCCGCAAGTGACTGGCGTACCTCTTTGACGTCGCTTTGAGAGAGCCACTCTACAACGGAGACATCAACCCCCGCTGCTTTTGCAGCCTCGTATTCGTCCCGGGCCTTTGCTTCCTCCTCGCTCGTAAAGAATAAATTCGTGCGCACCCCTTCAACGAGGTCGACCTCGTTCTCCAGCCTTGCATTTTTTACGAGCGATGTAATGGCGTCAACGACGTGTTCTTCAATACGGACTGACTTAATTGCATCGAAGATGCCCCATGTGGCCGCGTCATTCACGAAACCCATAAAATTGTGCGCCGAAAGGTGGCCCCCATTTCGACCTAGAAGCACAGGCACAGAGCATGAGCGTCCATCGCAGGCAGCACCACATCTAGAAGGGTACAACACCTGTTGCCCCAGAACCTGAAAGGAAAACCAAATAAGTTGCGTTCAGAAGGTGCCACTGGAAAGGGAGCTCACAAAAGTCCCGTGCCTCCAAGATGACAACGCTCAGCGGATCCGACCGTGTCTCGCTGTCCTTCTTCAACAACTCAGAAAGGTGATACGCCACCGAAACGCCAGTGATTCCTGAGCCGATGATGCAGACATCTGCGTCGGTTGTGAGGGGCCCACTACTACCCTCACGAGCAAGGGGGTTTGCACCAGGAGCGCCCGCCATCCAGAATGAGCGCGTGGCATTGTGCACAGGGAACGATGTTGAGTCCGAGGGCAACGAATGGTACAGCCTGAAAAGGCTCTTGTAATGGATTATGGAGGCCCAATGGTGAGAAAGCCGCCGAGTTCCCCATGACGGCTACTAAGCCGAGGGTCAGCCTGAGGATATTGACTCGTGTCATGGTTGCAGGTGTACGAAACGCTCCGCGGTGAACATACCCCACGCCCCCCTGGAGCTTCCGACAGGAGGCACAACGCCATGCGGCGTCTCCACCGGTCCTCTCGTGCTATAACAGCTAAACTCGTGGTTGTCCCTATATCATACAATGGTGCTTCAAAGATCGTGACGCAGACTCAGAGATTTCGCGGCGATATTTGAGGTCGCTCTGCCGTTTCAAGAAGTCCAGGCCCATCTCAGGCTGATCTCTCAGAAGATAAACAAGAACGCGAGCCTGATTGCTGCACGCGAGCTTTTACGACAAGTTACAACATACGTCTAACTTCGAACAACCAACCAGTCGCCCCTCCCGCGTTTGCAATTTTCTGCCGCCCGCAGCTCGTTGTCACGGGTGCCTTTGTGTCAATCAAGAATTCGGCTTGGTTGTTGGGGTGAGTCGTAGTTAATTTGCCGAAGTGAGAGGAGTGGTGTGAGGCGGAGGCTGCTTATCACGTGCAACCTCCTTTGGATGCTAGAGGAATAAATAACTTCACTGGCCGACTAGCTCAGTTGGTTAGAGCGTCGTGCTAATAACGCGAAGGTCTTGGGTTCGATCCCCACGTTGGCCACACCATACTTTTTTTGCCGTGTCATACGATGGGCAAGAAGTTACGCCAAACCAACGTCTCTGGCCTCTCACGCTTTCTCCCAGCCTTGTTTGATGGAACTATCTCAAGTACTAGTGCCTCTGCTGTCGCAGGGATACCATATACAACAAAGTCTAACCCAGACGCGGTCGACCCAGACAATCAGCCACCTCCCAAGAAGCCCAAGGGCCTCTTGGGGCCGGGAAATGAGGCCTACGACGCGACGGGGCTCGTTCCCTTCTACACAGATGCGGCTCAAGTACCCACCCACCTCCAGAAGTGTACGTATGCATACACACAGTCTTTCGTGAATTGATAGCTCACCGGCATTCCTCACTGTCGCAGATTTTGCCCAGCGGAATCGCTACTTCTCAAGGTATGACGAGGGATGTCTTCTGGACGAAGAGGGGTGGTACAGCGTGACGCCCGAAGCTATCGCAACGCAGATTGCGGAGCGCTGTCGCTGCGACGTCGTCCTGGACGCGTTCTGCGGCGTCGGCGGCAACGCGATTGCCTTTGCCCGGACGTGTGAACGAGGTACGCCTCTTCCTCCCCCTACCAACGTCCCCCCGATCTGACTAGAGGTGGATGTAGTCATCGCGCTCGACACGTCCCCAACGCGCCTCGCACTCGCACGCCACAACGCCGCGCTACACGGCGTCGCAGCGCGCATCGAGTTCGTGCTCGCCGACTTCCGCTCGTTCGCCGCGCGTATCCGAAACCCTACGCCCTCGTCCCCGCGCAACACCTCTGCTTCCGCACTGCCGGCGCGCAAAATTGACGTTGTGTTCCTCAGCCCACCGTGGGGCGGCCCCGAGTACCTCTCCGCCGCTGAGTACCCCCTCGCGCGCACGGAACCCGAGCCCGCCTCGGAGCTCTTCCGCCTCGCGCGTCTGCTCACGCCGAACGTCGCGTTCTACGTACCGCGCAACACGGTGCTGACGGACATCGCGGCCCTCCTTCCGCCCCCTGGCGGTGGAGAGGTGAACCCCAATGGCTCGGAACAGGTCGAGGTAGAGGAGGAGTGGATGGGGAACAAGCTCAAGGCGCTAACGTGTTATTTTGGCGGACTTGCGCAAGGGCAGGAAAGTCTGTTCTAGATGGCCGTTCAACTTTTGGTAGCGCAGAGCGGACAAACAAAAAGTAACAATGTTATAAAGTATGCATCTATCTATGCTGCGATCCTACAACGAAGATTCCTCTTTGTTCTCTCTACCCTGCTCGAACTCGGCTACACGCGCACGAATAGCGGCGCGCCGCTCATCTCCAAATGTCCGTGCATCCGCACGAGCCCGCGCTAGGTTCGCAGACGCTGCGCGGTGCCGCGCATCAGGAATCGTGTGTAATGACAGCAGAGTGGGCAGGAAGCCCACCACGAGGGACTGCACATAAGTCGAGCGCGTGGGTCAGGGGAAAGGGAGAGACGCACAGCAAGCCCGACGATGATGATCAACTGGTCCTTCCATGCCTCGTCTGCCCCGCCGACGCCCGCCGCCTCCGCGAAGTCCGCCGCAGCGTGGCGGCGGTACGCCTGCCGCTGGGCGTGCTGGCGTCTCCGCCGCGCGAGCTCGGTGGCGTACGTGCCGTCATCATCTGAGACGAAGGATGCGTGTGGTTTGCCGCGGAGAATGTTGTATGCTCTGGTGACGGCGTGGAAGCGCGCGTGGCGCACGGTCGGCGGGAGCGCTTGTGCTGCCGGTGCGTCGGGATGGAATGTCCGGGCGAGTTCGTAATCTGCCATATATGTCGGCTAGTGAGCGGGAGGTAGGTGTGAGGCGGACGTACATCGTGCTTTGATATCGGCTTGGGAGGCACCCGGGGAGAGGTGGAAGATCTGATATGGAGTTGGGTTGCAGTGGGTTGGGAAGGGAAAGGAAGGTGACGTGGAAGTAGAGGTGGAGGTGGATGCGAAGCGCACATGGCCTACGTGACCATGGGTGCAAGGGAGCAAGCCAGTCGCTACTGCGATGCGGAATTGCGAGTGCATAACTTACTGTAATACGAGACGAGACGAGACGCGAGACAAGAAAGACTCCCTTTCTCGAACGAGTGCCGTCAAGTGGTGATCACAATCAGTTCTTACTCTGTGATTCGTGTAACGCTTCGAGAGTCGCGGCTACCCCGACATCTCCGCTCAAGCTCAAGCGCAACACTTCATGCAGTCACTGTCAAAGTCACCAGTATACTTGTGATAGTATTGACATGAGTCGTACCGAATATTGATCTGTATTTTCAACGGCATATCCGATTTCGCAGCGCAACAGAGGGCCCGCTCGGCTTCCTCAACCTCTGGCTGTACAGCTACGCCCCAGAAACTTCAATGACACTACTCTTCTCAGACACAGTGCGGCATTGTTGTATTGCACCTTGATGACTCCTTCTGACGCTCCGATTACCCTTCGACCTCCTCTGTTCAAAAATGCTGACAAGCGCCGCCGCATTTCAGGGATCATAAAGGACGACCTTCACCACTACAGGTTGTCAATCTCAATTCCCCTTCCATCATCATTTTCCTATATACCTTCTAGATGGTACTCTGGAAGTTCCCTACACGAATTGTGACGAATATGAACCCTGCTGTAAAGTAAGTTCTACTTCCTGAGTGGCCAGTCTGAGTGTTGTTGGCCCTTTTCTGACTTCCACAACACCGATGGATTCTCCGTCATTCCTGTCCTGTCCCGTCCCGTCAGAATTGTGATTCATTTTGTCATCTAGTGGGATGTATTCTCGGGGCCAAATACGTTCTTAGAAGCTGATTAGATTCAATCACGGGATCACCCACTGGCACACCCATCTAATCCCGAGTCATCTCGACCGCCAACCATGACTACAGAACTTCAGACCTTATCCACAACGGATCGCGATCGATTGATCCGAGCTGCAATCGAAGGTACGCCGTACCAGTTCCTCGCTCCCCCAACTCTGAGGCTAATTCTCACAACAGCCAAGGAGATGGCGTATGCCCCGTACTCTAAATTTCGCGTTGGCGCAGCCTTCCTCACTCCCGATGGTCAGATAGTAAAGGGGGCTAATGTAGAGAATTCCTCATACGGTGCGTTTTTCTTCGTGATGCTCTTTGTTGTTGGTTTGACCGACTTTCTCAAACAGGCGGTACGATATGCGCCGAACGCACTGCCGTTGTGAAAGCCGTGGTGGGTGCTTACTTTGTCCAACCCAACCCACGTCGTCGACTGCCTCACATGACTGGTACAGAGCGAAGGCACCCGCGCTTTCGTTGCTCTCGCGGTCAACACGTACGTTACTTATACTTTCGTCAGCTTCGACTGAAAATTGGACATACAAGGGATGTAGCACAGCCTCTCTCTCCCTGCGGCATATGTCGTCAGGTCATTCGCGAGTTCTGTGCACTCAAGATGCCCATTTTGCTTGTGCCCGCTGGGTATGGATCTACTGACAATACTGTGGATCTCCTCGAGACAACGGTTGAGGGACTCCTCCCTCATAGTTTCGGGCCCGATGCTTTGGAGCTCCCGAGGACGGGGTGAAATCGGTTTTTACATATCCTGCGTGGAGGCATTCCTACTTTTTAGGGCCCCATGCGATACGTAGCCCTTTCCTAGATAAAGGCACAAGAATTTTGTAAATAGTCGGTGTAGGGATATGCTGATACAAGACGGATTGTGATTGTTGTCCCAATCCAGTGCGAAGCCAGTCAGGAGGGAATAATCTGGTTATTGAAGACAACAAAATAACGAGTTTCGCTTCGACTTGATAATTTGAACCAAGCACGCATCTGCTGCCTCCTTACGAATCATAGCACCTCGGATTGACAAGCTTCCTGGGGTGCATGCCGCGCCAATCGGGGTGGGTTGACCAGCACATAATAAACGTGTAGAGGGCGGGGAGGAGGTGCTGAAATACCCTTGAAAACACCTGATGAATAATCGTCGGCTGCTGCATCAGGGACTTTTTGTATGGGCGGGCTCAGGCTATTATCACCTTGCTTGACAAGGTGGCGTTTCCTATCACGTGTATACAAACAAGACCAAATATGTAGTAAAACAAGCTGTTAAGCCTCTGTTCCTGCCAAACCACTTTTTCGAGTTGCAGTCTAAAAGGAAAATAGGTGTTCACATAAAGTAAGCAGTCAGCAGTCTCATATTTCGTGACGGATCAGACCGAGACTCGGAAAGCTGAAGCGGAGATGACCACGGTAATTCCGAGGGTTCGACCTTGGTTCGACCTCGGACCAAGCCTCACTGTGGTCATCTCCGCTTCTCCCGTTACCCAAAAAGGACGGTACGCCTCGAATCTGCATGGACTATCTGAATGCATGATACCAGATAATTTGCATATGAATCCCCCACCAGACCTTTCTCATACCCTTCCCTATTCGACCAAGGCCGAGATGGAGGGCGCACTTCCAAAAGGCACTTTCAGTTTGCTTAAAAGTGTTCTTGGCAGAAAATGGTAGAGGTCATTCAAGTGCACCCCCCCGCGCTGAGCCGCGTTCTGTACGCTTTCTAAGCGCAGCATTCCCACACGCTTAACCGCTTTCCCGCGCGGCGTGTGCGTAGTGCAAGGCGTAGTGTGTACGCACCTACCTCTCCGTTATGGCCGAAAAACTGTGGCCGAAAAACGGGACTTTTGCGTCACGTGTGTCTGCGAAATTACGCCAACTGCATTTCGTTCCGCGTTACGGGATAATCGGAACTTGAACGAGGCTCCTTGAGCTCGCCTCCGCCACTACCCCACTAACCACTAAGGCCAAGCTCCTGTTTACGCCTCAGCGACTCGGACGAAACCAGAAATGGATGCGGCCACAGAAGGCCGAGTTTGATTCGAGATTCTACGGTGGAGCTCTCCTCCCATTTCTTTGATTCTTCCGTTTTTTAAACTATAAACGTCCCCGTTGACAACAGCCTTACAAAATAAAAATAAAATAATAACTTTCTCGCGTCCTTCCACGACTCACCCTCTTGCCCGAATCTCGAGGTCGCGATGACCCCAGTCATGAGGCTTTCACGCCCGTTAACGATTTATACAATTATTGTGGTGCGTCTTTTCCATCCCACCACGGATCGACTATGTCTGACGCTGGCTGCTCCACCAGCTCTGCCTCTCTATCACCCTCCTAACGCTGCAGGCCTACAGCCCCATCGCCTCCATCCCAAAACTATCATCCCACACGGATGATGGGAAAATTCCCCCGAGCTACAACAATGTCGGGCTTGACGTTTCAGACGTCCACGACGAGGAACACGCGCCCGGTGCGGTTCTGCGCGCAAACGCGACGCTTTTCATGCTCGCGCGCAACTCGGACGTCGACAGCGTTGTGCACACCGTCAAGGAGTTGGAAAACATGTTTAATTACAAGTATCGCTACCCGTGGGTCTTTCTCAACGAGCAACTCTTTACCGAGGACTTCAGGCGGTATGCCCCTCTCCGCTCTCGGTCCCGCTCACTGATAATTGGGTGGTAGGCGCGTATCGATCCTTACCTCGGGGCCGGTGTACTTTGGAAAAATCCCGGACGAGCATTGGTACCAGCCAAAGCTGGATCAATGAGACCCACGCCCAGGAAGAGAGGCGCAAGATGGAGAACGATGGCATTATATATGGCGGCAGCGTCTCGTTCGTCTACTGACCCCTTCATTCATTCTATCGGATTGACATGCATACATTCAGGTACCGTAATATGTGCCGTTTCAACTCTGGGGTACTCTCTTCTCGCGATGTACATGTACCCCTTTCATCCCCCACTGATCCACGTTCACCACCCAGTTCTTCTACCGCCAACCACTACTCCAAAACTTCAAGTACTACTGGCGTGTTGAGTATGCTCCTTCCTGCCTCTTTATCTCTTGGTTGGTCTAACACTAGCCTGCGCAGGCCAGGCGCGCGCTTTCACTGCGACGTGAACTTTGACCCGTTCGTCTTCATGCAAGAAAACAATAAAGTATACGGTCCGTTCCTTCTCAATCCCCGTCTCCACTCTTGCTCATGGATTCTTTCATTTAGGATTCACGATCACGTTGTACGAGTACTCGCGTACGATCGAGTCGCTCTGGTCGGCCGTAGGCGGTACGTCCATCCACCATCTTTCCTCAACCGTTCGTCCCTCACAGCCCTAACCGCAGATTTCATAACCGAGCACCCCGAATTCGTCTCGCCGAACAGCGCGATGGAATTTATCTCCGACAATGGGGGCGAGTCCTACAACCTCTGCCACTGTGCGTCCCCTTCTTCCTTCCTCCATATCTCCCCCATATTTAACGTCACATCAGTCTGGAGCAACTTTGAGATCGCAGACATGGACTTTTGGCGCGGACCCGCCTACACCGCTTTCTTCGATTACCTCGAATCGCGCGGCGGGTTCTACTACGAGGTCTGCCTTCCTTCTCTTTTTCTCTTAATTTCCCCTCTCTGACGGTTTTGGATCGAACAGCGGTGGGGCGATGCGCCGGTACACTCCATTGCGGCGGCGCTATTCGGGGGAACGGACCGCCTCCACTTTTTCAACGAGATCGGGTACGAGCACCCCCCGTTCACGCACTGTCCCTCCAAGGAGGAACTGTGGCGCCTCGGGCGTTGTACGTGCGACCCCGCTAACAACGTTGGTGCGTCCTTTTCCTTTCCTTTTGGCGTGGTGTTGACCAGGTATTGTATAGACTATAATGAGCATTCGTGTTTTTGGAGGTGGGGGAGGATGCACGGATAATGACGCACATTGTTGGTGGTGGATAGATATTTTTTTTATGCCGTAGACTAACACTATCGGTCGTCGTTGTTACCACCATTCACAAATACACAACTACAAGAGCCCTTTTTGTTGGGAGGGGGAGTGCGTCAAGCGGTCCTTGTTAGATTCATATACCATCGCTTTCCCCATCTCCAAGTTCGACAAATAAAAACGCACCTGCACAAGGGATGTGGATTTGTTCCCTGCCGATCGCGGACGCTGTGGCTACAAAGGCCTGCGAACCCACACTGAACCCACGCGTGCATACATTCGGGACCACGGTCCGTGGCCAGTAACTGCAATTCCACACGTCACAGGTGTTGTGGAATCAAAGTTATTTGCCACGCATGCATACATGCAAGCGTGCGAGATATAGTGCCCACGGAATCAAGCTTCGTCGAGCTTCATCAGGCCCCCCGATAATGCCGAATAAGGCCAGGTATGGCCAATTTTTGGCCCTCAGGCCTCAGGGGTTGACCAGAACCTTGAGCTGTATTGCAGCTATCATGTACTGTTTGTATCTGTCATATCATCTCAATATCATGTTACACTTTAACAAACACACACTGCTTGCAATGTCAATTGACATCATTGTGCAAGTGGGTAGAACAGAAACAGCGCAATGACACAAACATGTCCAATTACACAGGGATGACATAGAACAGTTCCAAAAAAGCAAGGTCACAGTCAACAAAGCAAGCCAAACCTACATTATCCGTTTCCTTTTATGGCACCTGACCATTATAATTATTATGGTATTCATTAAGTGGTTATAATATGATTATAAATACAATATAAATCACTATAATCTCCTTATAGCCATTTAAGTGTCATTTATAATTATATATATATAAAGTATAACGGCCTCCTGGACGTCGCATTCAGGCCAAATTCAGGCCGCCCTATCTTCGTTCCAACTTCCAAACTTAAGGCAGGCAAATTCATTGGGCAAATTAACTGCTACTCGCAGCCTAGCCGAGTTGTAAGACACTACTAGTAGCAAGCGTCACCCATTTCAGGATCACGATGTTTTAACACCTAGACGCTTCTTGGTTGTGGATTTGGATTCTGGTCCCATGCAGTCACTCGCCGGGACGTTCACGACCACAGAGGCGACACCGATTTGGCCACTCTTCCAGACTGTCTGCAGCGTGAGCGCCGAGTGTTTCCATGCCGTTCCTTCTCAGGCTTACCTATTCCCACCACCATGCTAGTCCATCGCCCAGGTCATTCTCGTGACAATTTCTGGCTATTATCTTTCCCGGAGAGGCATTTTGGACAAGACAACGCAGAAAGTGTGCCCTTTTTCATCTCGATTGTTATCATTTCTCATGTCATTGATAGCAACTGAACGTCATCAATGTGAATTTCTTCACGCCATGCCTCCTCTTTTCTAAAGTTGCATTTTCTCTGTCACCAGGTGCGTTAGTACCTTTGTTCGACCGGCTTTCCCATAATGTTTTCCAGATAAATTACGAGAGCTTTGGGTCATACCGATCTTTTTCACGCTTGTCAGTGGCGTCTCCTTGGTCGTGGCATGGCTACTCGGATCTCTGTTCAGACTTGACCGCACACATCGGTACACCTTATTGGAATCGTCTCTTTTGGTAGCAGTCAAGACTTAATACCCTCATCTTCACAGGAACTTCGCCATGGCCGCAGCTATGATTATGAACTCGAATTCTCTACCCGTTGCCCTTCTTCAATCGCTTGCAGTCACAGTTCCGGGGCTCCAATGGGATCAAGATGATACCTTGGACGCAATAGTCGGGCGTGCAATTACCTATCTGCTCCTTTGCGGAACTATGGGACAGTTTGTCAGCTTGTCGCTTTACTGTTGTGTCGTAACTCATCCCATGACGATCGCAGCTTCGCTGGAGTTATGGGGTCCATCTACTTTCCAAGGCGGTCCCCCCGGACGAGACCGAGCCCATTTCGCCGGTTCTCGATGACATCAGAGGACGCACTCAGGCTTCCCGGTCCTTTCCTGGAATATTCCATACCAGACCACCCTCGGACACCGATGTTGAAACCGCTTCAGCCTCTGATTCTTACCTGAGCCCTCTGGACGACGACGCACCTAGACCAGCGTGGGCTCGACCTCCTCCCACATTTGTGCAGCGAGCTGTACGCACAGGACGCTCGATCTGGGGGAAAGTGACTGGTTTTATGACACCCCCATTATGGGCATCTGTTCTGTCCCTCGTTGTTGCACTCAACCAGCCCTTGCAAGACGTGCTCGGAGTGCACCTGCGCCCCATCCGTTATGCCATCACCCAGGCGGGCGACTGCTCAATCCCCCTTACACTGGTCGTGCTCGGCGCGTATTTTCACTGCCCCCCGGATAAGCCCGAGTTTCCCCCCTCTGAGCCAAATGGGCAGCGGCAAGCGTCGCTCGTGGGAAGATTCCGCAGAAATTTCCGTCTAGGGGGGCGAAAGGGGGACAGAGGCACTCAGTTGCACGCAACACGCGTCCGAAATAGGGGCGAGGGGAGGACCGTCTTCGTATCCATACTCGCCCGTATGGTGATCGCACCCGCATTGCTACTTCCGCTCGTGGTGTTCGGCCAGCTCCAGGGTTACCCACGTGTGTTTCGAGAGTGCGCACCCCTCGTTGCCAATCTGTCAAATGTGCTGATATCGATATCTCGCCTACAGTCCCGTTTTCATCCTAAGCCTCGTGCTTCTCTTGGCATCGCCGCCCGCGTTGACTCTCGCTCAGGTAGGCCCTTTTAGTTTGGCGGCTCACTGTTGTCGGATGTTCATATTTGCCCCGGCAGATCACGCAATCTACGAGCGATGCTTTCGAGCGCCTCATAAGCCGCACTATTTTTTGGTCCTACTGTCTCGTCGCGCCTCCCGCAATGGTGGGATATGCATTGATCGCCATGTTGATTACGAGACTGTGAATCTCACTTATCTTTTTCGTGTCAAATTTGATGCCGTACTATTTGTTGGGCCGACTTCGGTCATTCAGACCAAATTACATTCATCGTACTAGCAAAACACCGTACCTTCGGTTACTCGATAAAATTATACGACTCGCGTTCAGCATACTTCGTGATCGGTCATCAGAACTAATTCACGTTTACGGGTCGAGGTGTAGAACCCGCCCGGGCCGTGTAACCATCCGAGTCAGATCCGAGTCTTTGTCTCCGAGTCGTCTCGTCCTGCTAATCACCGTGGGTATGTCACTGCAAGTCAATTTATCCAGCCCAGACATCACCAAAGCATATCAAGATGTAGTCAATGCACGCGGGATAGACTGGCTCATCCTCACCTATGAGAGGGCTTCTAACGATCTTAGAGTGCAGTCAACTGGTAGTGGCCTCGAAGATCTCGAAGAAGAGTTCTCTGACGGCAGGCGCGCACCCCCTTATCTTTTTTCTCACTCTACACTTAATTCTCACTGTCTCTCTGCAGAATCCAGTACGCATTTGCTCGCGTGACGGACCCGAATGTAAGTGTAGATCAGGCACTTCAGGACACTTGAGAGCTAATCCGTACGATCAGAGCAATCTTCCCAAGTACGTGCAAATCAACTGGTGCGGAGATGGTGTTCCAGAGGCAAAGAAGGGTCTCTTTCATACACACTCATCTGCTGTTGCCCGTTTCTTCCGCGGGACCCATGTCGTGATCAGCGCACGCAATGAGGTCCGTCACCGATTCCACTTATTCTACATATCCTAATCTGAGTGGCCCCTACCCGCAAAAAGTCTGATGTGACGCCATCTCTCATCATGTCGCGAGTCGAGTCGGCGTCTGGCGCGAAGTACTCCACACATAACGAGCAGGCCCGCAAATTCGAGCCCATCGCGCCTGTCGGCACGAACTACACCCCCGTAGGAAAGGTCGACATTGCCTCTCTACGCAGTGCACTGGCAACGCCCTCCGCGGCTCCGAAGCCCGCCGTTCCTTCTGCCCCGCGTCCTGCCGCTGTCTCCTCAACCTCATCGGCACCGCCCGTCCGCTCCACAGGCTTCGGCAGCGCAGCCGCCGCGTCGCGCGTCCCTGAGGGCTCATGGGATGCTCCCACAGCCGACGGCCGTCGCTCCCCCCCCTCCTCCTACAGCTCCTGCGTCCCACCCCCACAGTGACGTCTACGCAGCGCAGTGCCCCAGTGCCAGCGCATTCCGCAACCGTCGCTAGCTCGAATGTCTCTACAAAGCCCACTGAGGACGACCGCATCGGCCCGGTGGTAAGTCCCACGACGATTCGATCCATTCACTCATTGACCCCCTCCGCACAGGGCACCGCGTACACGCCCGTATCGCTCCCTGCTCCCAAGAAGCTCAAAAACCCCTTCGCAGCGTTCGAACAGGCCACCTTGGCCGCACAGTCGGCTCCTGCGCAGCGCGCTACGGGTTCTGGCGGAAAGTTGACGTGGAGCGAGCGTCAGGCGCTGGCAAAGAAGCGTGCCGAGGAGGAAGAGGCGACCAGCCGCGCCTCCGCGGCCCCGGCTGTCTCGCGGGCGGTCCCGCCGGTCTCGTCCGCGAGTAGGTGGGGCACGGCTACAGCCGCGGGAGGCGCCGTTGCCGGCGCTGCGACCGTGGTAGGCACCGCCAGTGGTGCTTGGGATCCGGAACCCGAGGAAGAGTCTGCGGTACGTGCATCCCTCACCTGGATTGGATCGCGATCATCGAACGTGAGCCCCCCGCAGCCTCCGCCCCCGCCTCCTCCGCCACCTCCAGCGACCACGCGACCACCTGTTGCACCGGAGCCCGAAGTTGAACCAGAACCAGAGTTTGAGGCTCCGCCGCCTCCACCCCTCCACCCCCCCACCTCCTGCCCCAGCTGCACCCGTCGCCCAGGTACCCTTTCACCTTTGTCTCTGGAAAGAAACTGATATGACTCATGATTCCCTGACTTGTAGCTTGCGCAGCTGAGCGTGCACGAGCCCGATGCAGCCCCAGCCCCAGCTGCAGGCGATCACGGCCTAACTGCAATCGCGCATTACGACTACGAGGTGTGCGCGATATGATATCGCCATACCCGCCGTGATCTCACGCTAACTGTCACGCAGGCCGCAGAAGATAACGAATTGTCGCTCGTCGAGGGCGAGCTCGTCGTGCAGATCGTGCAGGAAGACGAGAACTGGTGGTCCGGAAGCAGCGCGGACGGAACGCGTAGCGGGCTTTTCCCCGCGGCGTACGTCGCGCTCGTCGAGGTGCAAGCGGAGCCCGAGCCCGAGCCCGAATTCGAGGCTCCTCCGCCACCACCGCCACCGCCACCACCTCCGCCTCCACCAGCGGCCCCCGCCGCGCCGGTCGCTCCCGCTGCGCCTGTGGAGGCACCTCCTGCAGTGGACGAAGGCATAGTTGCGATTGCATTGTATGAGTACGTATGAGGGAGGGGGCCGATTCTTTAGGCACACGTCTGATCCCTGTCTCTTGAAGCTACGACGCGACGGAAGACAATGAACTGTCGTTCCACGAGAACGACCGGATCGTTGACATTGAAGCCGTCTCGGATGATTGGTGGTCTGGCCGTGACCAGCATGGCAATGTTGGGTTGTTCCCGGGTACGTGTTTCCGGTGCCCTCCTCTCACAGTGCCCGTGACTTATGGATGGTTTTTACTCTAGCAACGTACGTTGAAGTGCAGCAGTGAAACAGTAGTTTCGAGCTGAAGAAGAGTAGACCCTGAGATCGTCGTTGTAAATAATCCACTGCTTGAAAGAAAGAATTGTTTTTTTCCGTTCAGCTGGGGCTTGATCCAGAAAAGAATCCTCTTCTATCACGCAAAGACAAATTTCGACATCCAGTGGACTTGCATAGTCATAAAAAGATAGTAAGTAGTACTGAAAAAAAAGCAGACAAAAATGAGTGGTGAAGCACACGAGTGAGGATACTATCCAAGAAAACTAGGTTAGGGAGAACAAACAAGTCGAATATCAGCCACGACGATCAAAACAAAAACAGAGGAGCATTGATTAAAATCAAGGATCATGCCACTGCAGCAGCACTCGAACCCTCATCTTCCCGCGTGTCTTCCCACCCATCCTCTGAACCATCATTCAAATCCAAATTGCGTCGCAGCGCACTGGACCCCACACCAGACCCGGACCCGTTTTCAGTCCAGGAGCGGCACGCGTGCCGCTGCGACCCTTGAACGTAAAGGGCAAGCTGCGCCTGCGCGAGCGCGTGCCGCTCGAGCCGAAATTCAGCAGTTCACTGATGCTGCGCCTGATCTTCGCGCCCGTCGCGTGGCGGTGGTGGTGTTTCCCCGCGCTGGCGGTGGAGGAGGGCAGATCGAGCGAGTGGCCGCGCCGCGCGATGTCCAGAGCGGACGCGGCCGTCGGCCCCGTACTAATCAATGTATCTATGGTCGTTGACAGAGACGTACTGGTGGCACTGGCGAAGATGGAGGCGGGATCAGGGATGAAGTCCGCTGGTACTGCTGCTGCAGCGTAGGCGTGGGAGTCTTCGGAAGGCGGAAGAGTCGGCGTTGAGGATATGGAAGCCACAACAGGGCTGGGGCTCGAAGGGCCCCACGCGCCCTCGCGCCGTCCGGGCGTGGACGTCGACGAGCCATTGGGGGCTTGCGCCATGTGCGCCGGCGCCGGCGGTGCCGACGCAGGGCCAGACGCCAGGAGCGGTGGGGAAAAGACGGTCGTGATGGCTGTGTGCGGCACACGATCACTCCTGCTTGCAACGCTTATCGGCCCAAGCATTCACTCACCTGTCCGCGGCTTGGGACCCAGCGGTGTGCTCCCCTCCCCGTCATCGGTGTCGACCTCGCCATCCGCATACGCGTCCTCCTCCCCTGCGGGCCGACCCTCCATCTCCAGAAATGACCCGACGACGTCCGCAGATAGCCACGGCGGCGGCGCGGCGCGGTCGCGCTCCTTGCCCTTCCTGCTGCGGCTCTTGCTGCGTGCCGCCTTGCGTACGGCGTTCGCCTCGCCACGCACGGCAGAGCGCGAGCGCGAGCGCACGACCGTGCCAGCACCGACAGCGATGGTCGCAGGGAGGCGCAGGCTGGCCTTAGACTTGCGCGTGCTGCGCCTGCGCGCAGCGCTGACACGGCTCACCTGGCTCGCAGAGGACGGCAACGGGGGGGTGTCGGAAGCAGGCGTCGCGGGGGAGGGCTCGCGTGGGACGGCGAACGCCGAGGGCGGATGCCACCGCGCTACGTGGCGTGCTGCCACTGCTACCCGCACCTGGGGGGGTCCGGCCAGGACTCGGGGAAGATAGGTTGGAGCGCATCATGGTGAGCCGTGCCTGTGCAGCGACGGCTTTCCCGGTCACGTCGACGACTTGGGCACGTGAAATCGTAGGTCAAATCGACGCTTGCGCTGTCAAGCGCCGCGCTGCTGGCGTCGTCCTCGAAAGCATTGTCATCGTCCGTCGACAGTTCCGCTGCTCGAGAAGACGTATTGAGCTGTTTGGCGGCGGAAGTGGCTTCGGCCTTGACTTTGTCGACCTCGGCAGCCTGCTCCTCGGCGACTTTCCACGCCTCCTCGACTTCGCTACGCAACGCATTGATGTTCGCACGTGCCTTGTCGAGGTCGCGCGTGCGACGGGCATAACTGGCATTGAGTTTTCTGAGCGCGACGGCGAGTGCGCTCGCGCGGTGGGTGTCGCGGGCGGCAGCAATCTGCTGTGCGGTGCGCGGCGGCGTGGAGGAGGTCCTGCGCATGGGAGTCGAGGGTGCCAAGGGTGCCGGAGAGCTGAACAAGCAGGTCACTGTCCGCGCCGGATGCCGCAAGGGCACGGAGGAGCATGTTGCGGCGGTGCGCCTCGAAGCGCCAGCGCGCCGCGGCGGTATCCCAGGAGCGCTCGATACGCGTAACATCCTCAGGAATGTTGATTTCGATGGCTGCTTGCGGGAGTAGACGGATGAACTGCTCTTTCGCACTCTCGCGGATGGCGCTGGAGACGAGGGACTGGAGCTCAGTAGACGTGAGCGTCCAGTGGGCAGCGTCGAGGGTTAGGTGCTTGTACGGGAGGGGCTCGGGCGTGAGGTTCAGTTGTGCAGCGGGAAGAGTAAGTGGTGGTGCAGTGGCTGAGTTGACTGTTGCATGAGAAGGTTTCCGAGAAGAAACAATCAGGGAAGGAGAGGGGGCTGCGAGGGGGTAGGTGTTCCGGGTCGAGAAGTGGTAACGTCATGGTCGTGAAGATGTTGATGATTATGAGGAGGTGGTGAGAAGGGATCGTGCTGGTGAGGAGCGGGAGGTGCAGGAGGAGGAGAGTTGACTGGCTGAGGAGTCGATAAGAGCGGGACGGGTGTTGGAGAAAAAGGGTTGGTCAACTGAACATCTGATCCGTGCTCGGTCGGGGTCCATGCAGGAGGGAGCTGGAGAGGAGGGGTATGATCCTCATTGTGATCCTCCTTCGATGGTACGAGCGACGTCTGTTTTCGCGTCCTGGGGCCAGCAGGAAGGCGAGGACGAGCACGCGAGACGGGTGGTCTGGCGGAGGAAGTGGGAGAGATCAACGAGGCTGACGTTGAGGAGGGAGAACAATGATTAGAATCTGGCTCAGTCTCAGACGCAGAGGTCGGTCTCGGTGGGTTCGGATTATCAGCCATGGCCGCGTGTGTCGTCACCGGGTGCACCACTGTCCACACCCGCTGAACGGAAATGAAATCAAGGAAACAAAAATTATAAATTACATATTCGACTCGACGCCAGGTACCACTCAAACACCAACAATCACCCCCTCTTCTCTCATCCTACTTTAAAATATTGGCCTCAGTGCTTCAGCACCATTCGCTAAGGCTTTGTCTGCCGTCCTTCTGTTAGCCCAAGTTGCCATGGGAAACGTGCATCGTTGACTTACCTCTCTCTGCGACATCGATTGGCAGTGCCGCTGTTTTCACGGCGAGCTGCAGGATTGAGGCGAACAAGATCGCAAGTGAGGATAGGATGTGCAGCTTCATGTAGAATTTTTGATGAGGACCTCTGCTCGGTTATACACCCAAGCTATTTATCTCGCTTCGCATCACCTTCTCACCGTGATCGAAAACATGCATTCCATGATAAGATCTCTCCAACCATATACTGTGGGTGTTTAATTAATCCTTGTTTGATGAACTGCGGGAATATGTTGACATTCGTAAGCACAATAAAAAAAGGTCGCAGCAGCTCCTGCTTTGTGAAGATGCAACGAACGCAATATCTTTCCATTTCCATTCCCGTTTCTTCTTTTTTTTATAGCTACACCTGGGCGCATCAGGATCAAGGAATGATCAATGGGAACGATCGTTGGGCTCTAATTGCACCACAGCGACCAACACGTCTGTCTGCGGCTTAATACAGGTACTAACGGCATCGCCCACCACCCGCTCCGAGTCGCAATGACGCGGTGTGGGGGCGCTGAACCGCCAACTCGAACACTGCAACTTTACAACTGAACTCTCCTAGTCTTATCTGTGAGTGACTGGCACTACTCTCCCTTTGCGACAGCTCTATATTTGTTTAATGGGAGGCGAGGCAGGGCGATACAATGGATGCTTACCGCTAATAGTAGGTAGGCTACACTAGTCTCATTGGTCGTATATCAAATTTCGGTCCTTTGCATGTTGTTTCACTTTTATGATGACCAACGAGCCAGCGGCTTCACAGCCTCGAAGCTTCGAGGAAAGTTTTGGCAGCGGCTCGTCCTACGCAGCACGATGGAATCGCCACCATCTCGTTACGACCTCAGCGCGGAGATCAAGATGAACTGACAGTCCGGCAGATCTCATCAATGTTCGGGTCGCCCAAGGTATACCCTGTTTTTTTTTCTTTGCTTATCGAGAATTGCAGTACGTGCTGCACTAACTTATCACCGCATTCAGTCGGCTGGGAATGTTATAATAGTACTGATGGCCTGACACGATAGGCGTGGTGTTGATGTACGATGGGCCCCAGCTAGCCTCACGCGGCGCAGTCGCTCGCCCCCGCCGACCCCCTCGTGCTTGAAATTGGCCGACATCAAAACTTGAACTCGGATCGTCTTATTACTGTAGGCCTCGTGATGCACCGACGACATCGCCCATCACACGGGGAAGGACCACCTTTCTCCCCTCGGCCCCCGTTCGCGGCACCGGCCGCCTAATTAATATACGAATGGTCCAGACGTTGGGGAATCGCGATGGAACCACCTCCGTTTCCGCTCTGACGGGATTCGTGCGCCGCGGACTGCAGTGTAGCGGCTCCAGATCCCCGTGGTTATTGAACGAGCTTTCGTGGTCGTGTGTGAGCATACGTGCACTACCCAACGTCGACGGCTTTTGCAAAGACGGTCAGTTGCGCTCGTTCTTGTCCATGGCACCGATGACGCGACCTTAACGTGGCGGCACGCCCAAGTTTGAATCTTCTTGACTTCGTACGGCTCATCTCGACTATCCACCACAGCCGTCCAAGCTGAACCTTCCCCGCCTCTTCGCCTGTTTATGGTTGATCACTTTTTTGTTCGCTTGAACTCGGCAATGGGCCGACAGCATAGACTGGTTCTCGGAGTGATGTATTCGCATCCTACATAAATACTAGACGAACAAAGAAATTTCGTACTGTAACATTACTGCTGTCGGTAGAAAAAGATACATTATCCAATACAATGGTTGAGTCCGTTGCTGGCATGCTAGCATAAAATTCCAAGAGTCCATCGCGGGGCGACGCCTTCAAGTCATTGAGGGTTCCACACGTAGTTGTAGCCGCCTCCAACGAATACCATAATCTGATAATAACAATAATAGCAACAGAGTAGCCTGCTGCGGTGACTGGGTAACGGCAACTGTGGGTTTCAGTCGGACGGGTTCCCGTGTTATGACTGATAAAACTGACCATGATCTATCAGCTAGTACGAGGACATTAGAATATTAGGTTTTCCTTGTAGGGAGCTTTTAGAGCTTCGTCTGGTGGGGTAGGTTAGTACCCAGTACGTTCGGAAAAATAAATGGGGACGTACGGATAGCAACCCCTGACGGGAGAGGAGTACTGGTGGGGACTGGCAGAAACGGGAAGTGAGTGGGCGAGCTGGAGGAACGAAAAGGCGAGGACGATGATGGAGGATGCAGCCGCGAACTTCATAGTTGTGAGATGCAAAAGTAAGTGCAGATGAGAGTGCAAGCGAGAATGTAAGAGTGTTTGTTTGATAATGAATGGGGCTCCAGCACGACTATTTATCCCCCGCGGGGAGTCATTATGACTGGAAGGAACGCAACCTGAGTAGTCGGCCCTCAATCGAGATTGGCGAATGTACTGCAATCCACTGCAGCCGTTTGCAGTGACGTCGGCCGAACTGCAAATCCAATGAAAACATTCCTGGGTATATGGATTTAGCTTTCGGTAGTAGGGTACTGGCAATGAAACAGGTCTCACGTCATGACTCGCGCATCGCCTCTTCCTGCTCTCAAACTCCCAACTCTGCACAGTGGCAGTAGGGCGAACGGACAGTGACGGGCACGCATCATCATGACCGTCAGATCTTGCGATCATGATGAGTGACTAGATGCTGTGGGTCGTCACTACGTATGTTTCGAAGACGGGCAAGATCATTCGCGTAGCAACCTATGCACACGACACACGCTAGGTCAGAAAAGGTTTCGGATCATGCTCAGCGGGCGCGCGAGCGCCCTGGTTCAACTCTTACCTCTCACCCATCTAACATACATCTGCACTTGTGGCCGTGGCGGTCCTTCGCCGTGGAACGCGTTTCCAAGTTCGTCTCACAGAGAGCACCTCGCTGAGTTTCGAATCTTGTAACGGCCTCGAGACCGTGGTTGTATCAGCTAGCAGTGCTTATTGTTAGCAATGCTTACTGCGTGCTTCGCAGTTCCGATAGAGGAACTGAAGGTAAAGAGAACCCTACCGGTTACCGTTGCGGCTTCCCAACCGGCGATCGCAACGCCCATCAGTTTCGGAAGCGTCCCGAGTTAACGACATAGCTTCCTAGCTATTTCCATCCACCTCTCATGTGGGTAGAATAACCTCCGGTGTGTTGTGATTTTATGACTCGTAGTTCCACAATGGTTGTCCTTGTGGCTGTTGGTAGTCTGACGTGTCGGTGTACTTTGTGGCGTTTGACAGTTTCTCGGCCCCGAGAAAAAGTGGCCACTGAGGTGAAATACGTATAATGACGGCGCCTTTGGGTTTGCAAGTGCCAGGCCACGTATACGTAGCCTGGTTGACATGTACTGTACTGTGGTGGTATCCGGATGATCGTGGGTTCGTGGGTCGGGTCCGGAATCCCATCTCCGCCATATACTGTAACTTACCACATGGCCACCTCCGGCCACACTACCACCGGAACTAGAACCGTGATAGAGCAGAGCGACCCGGATAAGTCCATTGTGTTGATGGCGAATTAACCGAGTGGGGGTAGTTGGCCTTGTTTCTACCATCTCCTTTGGTAGTATTCGCATCGCCGGAACCATGGAAGAAGAATGCGAATGCCATGACGGTCACGGGTCGCCGATAGACTTGTTGTTGCTACTCGCCGCCGCGGTGCTCGGTGCTTATTCCTGACTCGGAAGGCTTCTTTCGGTAAATGATGTATTTGATTGGGAAGCCCAGACTAATCGCCGCTCACTATCAGTTTAGTACAAAGGCCACCGCTCATGGAGCTTTGATGAGATGAGTACTGAAGCTGAACACGCGGCAGTGTTGCAACACGCATTCGACTTCGTTCCGATGTTCGGACTCGTTTTGCGGATCTATTTTTGACCTCTGCATTGGGCCCAAGTTGCTGTACGTACGATCATACGGGCTACTATTACAGTATAGTATGGTTCGCTAGATCGATCACCAGCACTTCTCACACTGACACCATACACATTCCCAGGAGCATATGTTTTTGCGCCCGCTCAAGCGATGCAATTACTTTCAATCCCCTCTTCGGTGGCAGCGTGCAGTACTTTCCCCCCACATCACTGCCTTTGTGGCGGCGTTTTTCAAATTTCAAGTTTGCAAGGGCAACCAGACGTCTCTCCCTAAAGGTTCATACTCTTCACCAAGCTCTCCACGCGTGCATATTGTTTTCCTATAATGTCTCACACACGCGGCGAATACTCGTCTCTTCCTCAGGACGAAGATGAGGACCACCCAACCCAAACAGAACCTAAGTCCCCAAGGTCGTAGTCAGTGCGATACCGACCACGATCCAGTACCAATACCAGCCAACCGCCTCCACGGCGATGGCGTCCTGCCACCCTCCGTCTCTCTATCGCAGCGACTCATCCGCTGGTCCCTCCTATTCATCGTAATCTGCACGGTCATAGATGCCATGGTCCTAGCCTACATCTCACTCCTCTCCGCCAAAAACGCGCTCTCCCCCCAAAGCAACGACTGCGCCGCAGCCGCTGCCGGAGGAGGAGCCACTTGAGCTGCGCAGTTCCTACATCAACTTCGATCTCATCTACGGAGAGGGCAGCACGCTGCGCCCGGCGCCGCACGCGCCAATCGTGAATCACGTCCTTGCGCTCGCGCATGTCTCGCGCGAGCGGACCGCACGCAGTCGTCACGCGCAACCCGGGGGGAGGTATGACGATCAACGGGTACGTCCCGCTCGACGCTCGCAGACTGTGGATCACCGACGACGTGAGTCCACGCATCCCTTACCCTTCTCTAACCGTAGCTGATCCCGCGGACCGCGGCCAAGGTATCGACGGTCGTGCAATTCCGCGCGATCGATTACGGGATGGAGAATTGTTCGCTTGCGCTCGCACCCGCTGCTGGGGGAGCAGCGGGGGTGGACGTTGAGCTGGACGTGTGGGCGCTCGCCGATGCGCCGCGACGGCCAGGTCGGCGGCTGAACGCGAACCTCGACGTACGCACGCTCACCTGGGCCTCGCGGCCTGAGCGCAAGGAGCACATTGGTACGTTGAGCGTGGTTGGCGGGTCACCAGGGGAGACACGCATGTTCGCCTGCCCGTCGGGGTCGTACCATACGCTCGAGATAGCTTGTGCGACGACGCGTGGGTGCGACATAGACATCCTGGGCGTCGGGCATGGCGAATCCGGTACGTTCCCCTTTTTCCTAACCCTTGTCGAGGCGGCCATGTACTAACCCCCGAGCCTGTTTGGCGTTTTCTTCTCACAGGGATTTACGTGAAGCAATATCAGACGTTATAAAGCGACGCTTCTGCGTCGCAGATACTACACTGCAGCCTTGATTACAGTGTTTGCGATGATTCTCATGTAACTGTGTACTCCTTACGAAAGATGGAGAGGGCTGGATACTTTGACAACGGACCGTATGCGTGATTGGGGTAGAGTAGTAATGGCCTAGAATAAATATTACATTATGTCGACTCGGGATACTACCATCGTCACTAGGGGGTCGTCAGACGATAGATACTAATCGGTTGTGATCGTGCTGCGCTGCTTTTTGAATAGACGAATCCGAGCCCTGCGCAAATGTGTCCGAGCGGAGCGTCGGGCCCTCCGAGTTGTCGGACGTCGTCTGTGCCTCGTTACTGCTTTTTTCGCCACGCTTGCGGTGGTTCCGCAAAGACGATCCCCGTGCTTATCTGCTCGACAGTCTCCTTGAGCAATCCATGGCCCATTGCGACGCGCAAAATGATCATCTGAGGGGAGAGCGACTGTTGTACAAAAATCAAAATCAAATGGCCAGGGAATCAGCGCTCCCTCCTCGGGTGTGGAAGAAGGCAAAGGACACTCAACGCAAAACATTCCCCAGACGTAGGAAAAGGCGATGGCGAGTGGCCCGCCCTGAGCCTCGGTGACGACGAGGCCGATGCCGAGTATTGAGAAAGGCGCGGCGGACTCGATGAGCATCGCGGCGACGCTGGTGTACATTCTGGCCGACTCGGGGGGGAGCAACTCGCGCGTGATCGCGCGCATGTGCAAGAGGCGCGCGCAGATGAGCGTCGTGACAAGTATGTTGAGGCTCACGCTCAGCGCAACCCACGGTACGCCAAAATTGGCGGGTTTTCCGTGCAGTAGGAACGAGTTGGGCAGGGCGCTCTCGACGATAGTGATGATCACCAGGACTGCGGCGCGTAAATTATGAGCCGCCCGCGCCAAATCAGGTGCCGGCGGTGTGAGAAAACCACGCACCAGAGGAAGCCATGTATATGAGCGTTGGGAGGAGGACGATGTACCACCGTGACCCCCAAATCACATAACACCGATAGAGCTGTACATCATGTCAAATCTCCCGCTTCCGTCCTTGTAGGACAGAGGAACTGAGACGTACGAGGAGCCCATCTCCCAGAATGTTCGCTGTGGCGTCCGCCGCGGATCCGAAAACATTGTACCACGCGCTTTCGGTTGCAACAAAGAAGCCGAGCGGACCGCCCGGGTAGTTGCGCCGGTCAATCCACATGTACTGTCCCCAGAGCCCGTCAGTGACGACGGCGATGGTGACGAGCATCATGAGCACGCCGCCGTAGGCGACGTAAAAGACACGACCCTTGCGGTAGCTCGACGAGCGGCCCCAGACGCAGTAAACCGCTGCGAAGAACGTGCAGAGCTCAATGCCTACCCGCAGATGGTGAGTGCCACAAAGGAAGGGATAGAGGCTTGGGGGATAGTTCACCATAGAGGATCGCACGAAAAAAGTTGCCGACGTAGAGGGAGCGCTCTAGCGGGAGGTCGATAGGCGTCGCGGGTGAGACGTCTGCCATGTTCACGATAGCGAGAGCGCAAGAGCGAGTAGGATTCCCAGGGAATGACTGTAACAGGCCCTGCAACCGAACCGAGGTTAAGAGCAAGGGGGAGAGGGCACACGAAGATCGACGGATATAGGTATAATATACCAAGAGTGTCTGGCACCCCGGGCTTCCGCGATTTCTGCGGAGAATGGCACCACGCACACATGGTACACAAACAAGCGCACGCGCGAAGCACGGGCGTGGCAATGGAACATAGTAATAGGCGCTGGGGAAGTTGCCAGCCCGGGCCTAAGGGTGCCAGGCCACTCGCAGCCTGGAAGGTTCGGAAGGTGCAGCTCCTCCTCACTGTAAGGTACCTGTAGCACTCTGGTGTCCTGACCAAGTAGTGCTAATAAAGGGGGCTGGCATCACGCACAGTGGGAATCTGATGATACCACTGTAACTCGGGACTTGAAAGCTGTGCATAAGGCTGGGACCCAGATAAGAGCTGAATAAAAGCTGACAATGGTGTGAAATCCCTCATTCATTCCGCTTCTTCGTTCCAGTAGTGCCGCTGGCGCTGCTGACACTTTGTGCCGGCATCATCCCAGAACTTCATCGCTCTTCTCCTGTCTCTCTACTTCTTCTGCGGGTTTTCTTTCTGCGTGATCCATAGTTCCTCACGATTTGGGGTAGCATGATCATGTTGGCGACAACGACAGCGATGATTACAACAATGACGGAGCGGCACCCACGTTACGCTGCGCTGCTGTTCGTTACGCTGAGCGTTGCCTCGGCGACTTGGACGACCACCCTTCTCGCATCCATACCACACGTCAAGTCCGCTGTTGGGCCTTGCGCGCCATCATATTGTAAGCCCCCGCCTTTGTCGTCGCATGCCGTCTGACGGACGTGAATACGACCACAGCGTACGAGGGCCTCGACTTTCCCGCCTCGCTCCCGCTCCCGCCTGATGCAGGGCAACCGCACGCCGTGGGCCTCGTCGCTGAAGAAAGCGTACACTTCGGACTTTCCGCCGACGCGCCAGAGGCACACGAGGAGTGGATGGGGTACCTCCCACCCGGCGCGGGCGTCGTGCGGCTCGGCCCGCCAACCGATGCAGGCATGAATCGCGCGTTCATAGTGGGGATGTTCCACGAGCTGCACTGCTTGCGGTACCTCCGCGACGAGTTCGCCCGCGCCACCGGTCCCGCCCGCGAGCGCGAGGGGAAGGAACCGGCTTGGGGACACGTGCAACATTGCTTGAACTTGCTCCGGCGGGCAGTGCTCTGCGGGGCGGACACGACGCTCGAGCGTGCGGACGCGGAGCACGACGTTTTTGCACAGGGTGGCGACAATGGGCCCGCAATGGGGCGCGTGGGGGCGTATCATGTGTGCCGGGACTGGGATACCGTGTATGACGAAATGGCGCGCAGTTGGATAAGGTGGTGGGAGTATGGTAAAGAGCACAATATCACTGGTGAGTGTCTCTATCGGTTTCTCGTTGCTGAAGACCCTAAATGATGATTACTCGCAGTTTTGGGGAAACCAAAAGAGAACCGCGGGTGAGGATGGGATGGTGGATTATGTACGTCTGTACATACAAATTCCGAGGACCCTGTACAGTACCGCGGTCGGATAACTTATGATCACTATAAAAGACGAAATGATGAACATCTCGTCGATGAATGATAGATCTGACTGACCTCCTCTCCTGACGCTTCGCGGTGGTGCTCCTGGTTTCGCCTGACTTCGGTATACACGTTCTCCCAATCGTTGCACACCGCGACATCTGGAAATGGATGGGGGTCATCTGGGTTGAGGACCTGCACGAGGGTGGTATCGGCACGACAAAGGGCCATCTGACGAAGATAGTTGAAGCAGTGGCGGCTAAGCCCCGAGGGGGGCGGGGGCGTGTCCAAACCGCGAGTACTGAACAGCTCCGTGCGGATTGTATCGATGCAGCGGAGCTGGTGGAACATGGATATGGTAAATGGGTGGTGTTCAGGACCAAGGTATATCGTCCCGTTGGCTGGCACGAGCGCTCCCCACTCGAGGTCTGCGTGAAGCTGGTAGTGGACCGACTCTTCGGAGGACATCAGAACTCGGGCGGCGTTGCGTTCACCGCCGATATCCCATTGGCGAGGATCGTCGTTACTACCAACCAAAGCTGTCGAGCACGTCGGCGAACTGATCGGAGACCGAATTACGCAACCAAACGGTGCCACAGAGCTTCAAAATGGTTAGAACGACAAGAGAGGTGAATAGTATAGCTGGCGATGCTTTAACAGTGGGCGTCATGACTGACCGGTACGGGGGAGAGGCTGGATTTATTAGCTTTTCGAATGAGCGCACGTGGGCTGGATTGATCTTTCCCTCACATTCATCACTCCGTGGTACCCGTCTACTCGTAACATATGTCTCAGTTTCACGTCCGCAGACTCGAACACCCAACTCGTGCGTCCTATTCACGTAGTATGAAAATTTGTGACTCATCCTCTCCATGCATGCACCACTGGCAGCTGCACAGCTAGATGCCGTCGTGTCCATCGCGACAAGGGCCTATGCAACCGGTGCGTATATATCCCGTAATCATCCTTCACTGTACCAGGCCGACAGTTTGTAAATAACTACACAGACATCTCCGAATACGTATATACCGGCGGCGACACGGCGCTCGCAGGTGCCCTTTGGCGCTCTATGATCAATGCCGGCGTGCACAGTGGCGTTTTGTACGTCGCATCTGCTGTCACTGTGCCGGAACCAGAGATACGGCCAGAGGCGATACACGCTATCGGGCTGTGGTTCCCCCCGGGACAGCAGCTCTACTCGACGTGAGCTGTGACGGATTCATCCTACCGTCTCTCTGAGACTGATTCTCGTCGTGTTGCATCATGATCGTAGTCCGGAGCAGCGTGCACTCGGCTTCACGGATCTTATAGCACGAATAGCGCCAGAGTACCGGTCCTGGCTCTTGAATGACGTGAGTCCCTGCGTCTGTGAGCATAGATTCCCTGAATCCATCGATTACAAGTAGTTTTCTGCGAAGACCCGTGAGCTGAAGACCCGTATCTTTGGCCCGACGGTAAGTTTTTGAGTTCTCTTCCAACAAATGCTTAGTTTGTCCTTGTGCCGAACATGTTGTTAGATGGAGCGCGATACGTGGTACGCCAACTGCATTGCGACAGACCCAGCGTACCAAGGACGCGGGCTGGCCAGCGCCATCATCGAACGCGTGATCGCAGACGCCGCAACAACGCACAGTGTCGTTGCGCTCGGAACGCAGAACGAGAAGAATGTGAGTGACTAGCTGGCCTCTGATCGTTCGTTTTGGGGTGGCTAAAATGAGTGCCACAGGCCGCGTTCTACCAGAATCTTGGGTTTGTCGAGCGCGGCAGGCTGGACGCCAACACACCGTGGGGTACCTTTACTGGAAATGTATTTACGCACGAGCCTGGTCCGCGCTGCGACAGAAGTGAGGCGTAGCCCTTGACTGTGATGCCGTACGTAGCCACTTATCGTTGGCGGCGATTGCGTGCGACGGTGCTTCTGATACAGTAAATGGCGGGGCGGGGTGGGGCCGTCGCCTATATATTGCGGGTACCGTCGGCGCGAGATTACGCGTGGCGAAGTGTGCGTGCCTCCCGCAGGGTAGTCACATTTTATGGACACCACTAGCGATTGTCAGACACCCTACTTCAGCATTGTTCGATTGGTGAAACCTTTGGTCCAGGTGCATTGCGTGTAAGGTAGCCGTCATCGAGAGCACCTGTAAATTTATGAGGTGTTTAGAAGCGTTCAAACGGGTTCTGCGATCTAGTTTTGCAGATGAATGGGCACAGTTGTACTAGCAATACCGGGTTTGGTGGACGGTTTAGATCTTGCTATTTGTCAATCATTTTGAGCCGGAGTCAGAGTTGATCTTGCCTTGATAAAACATACAAATTTCCACATGGCGGAAAGAGCTCAAAATCCCATTTCCCTTCATCGTACTTGGTGCTTGGCTTGGCGGAAGACTCATCTGACTCAATCGTACAAACTTGAATTTCATGTCCAGTAGTAAAAGGGCTCGGGAATCCTTGACATGTTTGGCGCAAGTTTGGCGCAAGTAGGCCGCTTGCAGCACTTATTCGCGCTTCCATACTTGCTTCCATACTCTATCAATCTCAACGGCGACTACGTATTACACTTCCCAGAGATGTCGACCCTTGACGTCCCTCCGCTAGCGACGAGCTCTGTGTTCATCATCCGATCTTCCATTGCCATATCTGCCTCTAAGCAGAAGGTTTGGGATATCTTGCTCGACTTTCCGTCCTATGGCGAATGGTGCGAGAGTCGCACACTACTATCCGTGCCTCCGGTCTAATCTAAGTTGTTCCGGCGTACTCATAGGAACCCATTCACGTGCGTGCTTCCTCATCTGCTCCCTCCCCCCCTTGACCTACTAGTACGTGAAACAGACGCACGGCAGAACTCATCAGCGAAGGGGACAAGAAGCCCCTCCCCTCCCAGATTGCTGCACCCGGTCTGCGCGTCCGTTTGCGGGCCAACATACCGCCGACTATGAACGATATCGGCAAGAAGGCATCCGTCACCGAGGAAATATTGACGCATGTCGATAGTGACACCTTCCGCTTCGCGTGGCGCTTCGCAAGCCGCGCACGGTGGTTGATCACCGCGGGAGCGATGGCAAGTCGTGCGGGACGATGGGCCTGGGGCGGCTGTTTACGAGACGTGGATGTTCTTCGGCGGCTTGGTCGGGTATTTGATTCGGTTTTTCATGGCCGCGAAGCTCCAGACCGCGTTTGATGCCATGTCGCGCGCACTGAAGGAGCGAGCCGAACGTGCTAGTTGAAACAAAGCAACGTCACTGTATGTGATCATGATTTACTTGGGGTGGTGTTGCTTGATTGCGTCGCACCTTCGTACTAGGAAATGATGAACGTTGTGTATTACGGCTCGGACGCGAGTAAGCATCCGTTTTGAGTTGCGCTGCCAGTCTCGGAAGTCAAATGAAGTATGGCGACCCATGGCCTTCATGGCACACCTTGGACGCAAACAGTGGCCTCTAGCGGTTCTAGAAGTTTCACCCATTTGCTTGCCGGATGATTCTCTTGAAGAACTCAGAGTACCACAAATTTAATGAGAGGTGCCTCTTAATTTTTATGGAATCATTTACTAGTACGTGCGCCTTGGGGTTCCACGGCTCCATGTATCACTAAACTACATGACATCCAGCATTGAGTAATCGCGTCATTGCTTCTGAAACATCAATGCGGGCTTAAAAGAAAGACATACAGGTGAGTAATATACCTGCCACTGGGTGCTGTGAAGATGTCCGTACGCTGCGTGCATAATAATTGACCGGCCTCTGATACCACGCAAGAGTTCTGGGCTCTTCCTGGTAGGGTTGCATCAAACTCGAGTTTACATCGTTACTTGTGCCCACTAAGCCCCGAAGAGTTCCCGCCATCATTCCGTGAATGCGACCAGCACGTAACGCGTAAGGCACCGAGCAACCTAAGTCAAGACCTAAGTGATGTTTAATTTCGGTAAAAATTGAATATATAAAGTTGTCAACGCCTTGCCGCCAATTTCCCAAGTGAACTGTGGTTGCGCTGCGACGTTCCCTTGCATTCTCTCCCCTTTGCTTTACAGTATTGGGAACGAGCAGGACCAAGAGTCCGTCCGAATCAAGGACCGAATCGTTTGACGTAATTTCAGACAAGCCCTTAGATAAGCCACTTATTGTTCGTGTTCGTGACACTGACACCTGTGACATGCTTCTTGTGCAATGTGGCAATGTAATTGAATACAATGTGGCGAGGCAAGGACAATATCACTGGCACTGATCCACTGCTATTGTTATCCTTCTCGGGCTCTCGTGGTTCTAGTCTTTGTATTCTGGCTACTCATAAACCGAGCATGACCTGTCTTAGGTTTCCTTCCAATCTCTCTCTTTGACGTTGCCCCGGCCACACCTCCTCGTGTAACGACTCTACAGCTCCGCTGTCCAAGTAATTTCTGACTCGCCAGGTATCTTGCTTGTCTTGGTTGGTGGCGTCCCTGATCGAAGTATGCCTCTGCCGCCACTGACTACTGTTTCAGTAGTTGCTTCCTCCCAATTGTATATCTTTTCATCTCCGCGTCTCTTGCTCTCTTGTAACGGTCAGCTCCCTACGTTTCTCATTGGCCTTCTTTCCTGTTCCTGACACCGACCTTAGCCCGTCGTCCACCCTATTGGCGAGCAGGCAGCTTTGTTATAATAGTGCCCTAATGTCTACCCATGCCACCGTTGCTTTCCCCCCCGAAACATCATCCCACTTCGCCTACGATTTTCTTGCCTACCCTCCCTCGCCGCGTACCCGACCCGTAGAGCTGCCGCCAACGCCCACTGTACGAGCTAAAGTCCGCCACGTTTCCCGCCGCCGCTCAAGCACGATATCTACCATCTCTTCCTGGGCAACACAACTTCTACCAGGTTCGCACGAGTACGCGCCCGTGAGCCCTTCCACACCCACACCCATCTCGCGCCGTCCATCCCTATTTCGCTCCCCGTGTTCCGCACGCCGTCTTTCTACGACCTTTCTCTCCTTCATCGACACTCCTACGTCTACGCACAAGCACACGCCCGATCTACGCACGCCAGATTACGCCCCCGCTATTGTTCCGCTGCCAGTCACGCCCCGCACCTGCCGCCCCACGCTTGCAATCCACCTTCCCCTCTAAAAGGGATAACGATTACCACGTCGACATGAAGTTTACCCTCGCCTTGCCGCGCCAGCGTCAAGGCTCGTTTTCCGCGTCCCCTCTCCCGTCTACTCCATCAAAGAAAAAGAGACTTATGCGTTTCCTGCGCCCCGGCCCACGCCCTCGCTCCGTCACGAAAACCCCAGGCCATCGGCAGGTCTCATGTAAAATGCGACCGCATTCTCCTCCCCCTTCCCCAACCACCGCCGCCGCCTTCAGCATCGCGCACCGAAAGCGCATCCAGTACGCGCGACATGGCGCGCTCCCGCTCCCGCTCGAATCCGAGGTAGAATTGATGCAGTTCACGGACGGCGGATCGCGCGCAAACGCCATCGCTCGCCTTGGCGCTGGCGCTTACACCGACGCCGCGGGCATCGTTTACGCGGACGAAGCCGAGGCGGGGGAGTGTCTCCCGCTCCTGCTTGCGCCGGACAGCACGGACGACAGCCATTCTGCCATCGAGGACGTGTTCATGCTCCGCATCGTCTGCGCCATCCTCCCCGGTGGCGCCGTTCACGCCTCCGGCACCGGTCTCTGCCGCAACCCTACCCCCACGCACGCCCACGTCTGCAGAGGCGCGAGCCATCGCCTCCTCCCCCCGCGCGTTGCTATCGATCCCTGCCCGCGCTGGCTCCGGTATCAGTGGAGATGCTGGCGCATCAGCGTACATGCACGTCACGTTTGACCCTCCTTCCGCGTCCCCAGTACGGGGCAGGGCGCAAAGGAGACGGCCGCCGCCTCTTGTGCTGTCTCTGCCTGCGCCGACTGGCCGGCGTCCCTGCGAGTGTGATAGGGTTCGATGATTCGTTTATGCCCGGTTGCGTTGCGGTCAGTGAGGCTTCTGCGGTGAGGGATACCGAGATGGGATTCCGCGGGCTGTTGAGGGCCACGCGTAGAGAATAACGGAAAAGTTCTGAATGGTGGTTAAAATTATTCAGGTTCTGAAATCTTATGTCTTGTCTTACGCTTGTTAACGCCAATCGCTGTATCCTTACTACTGTACTGTATTTCACCGCTATTGTAATTGCTCCCGACTAATGTTGTTAAATTGTATATCCCCACACAACACACCACATCGTGTCTTTGCCGTACGAGAATATGAAACCGTCCGTATTTCCTTCTATTTATTACAGCAATTAATTGCAGTCTTCACTTCTTCCGCAAATCGGGATAAATCCAAACAACCTACATGCAGATTCCCACTCACCTACGCACATCTAAATCAGCGCGCCCCTTCCCCTCGCCCTGATAACAGTAGCGATTAGTCCTCGTGGAAGACCACGCGAGTGCCCCCCCCCTCCGCGCGCAAGGAAGCCGGCTCTGGGCGGCGGGGGTACAAAGCCACCCCTCCCCCTGCCTGATCCCCTGCCCACACCGGTCCCCGCCCCCTCCGCCTGCTCTACCCCTCCCGCGCCGCCCGCGTACCGATGGGGGCTTATCTGAGGTAACAGCTCCGTCCTGCTCCATGGCGTCCGAATCTTCCGCACCCTTATCGTTATCGTTTCCTTCGCTCGCTGCGGTGGTGGGAACCTGCGGTTGCTGAAGCGGTTGGGCCGGATGCGACACGTGACCCACGTGGCGCGCGACGGGCCGCCCGTTGCGCGTCGCGAGCCCGGCCCTTCCCCGCGAAGAACCGCCGCGGCCGAAACGGACCGAGGTGGGGACAAGGCCGAGGGCGGACACATCCTGGGCGAGCGCATCCACGGCATCGTCACCCCCGTCGCCTTCGCTTGTCTTCCCTGTTTCTGGTTTCCGGTCTCCGTTAACAGCGGCGGAAGCGGTCGCAGAAGCCGCTGCTTCGACTCCCTCCGCATCGTTATGGTCGTCATCGGGACCATCAGAATCATCCGAGTGTAGAGTTGACGACGGTGGCAAAGACGCGCTGTCGTCTTCGTCCTCGTCCTCGTCATTATTATCGCGCGGGCGCCACTGCCCGCGGAGCAGACTGGCACCTTCGCCCCAGCGGCGTAGTAAGCCGCCGATGCCTTTGTTGGTGATGGCAAAGAAGTATTCCTTTGGGTATGCGTGCACGGAAATGAGGTGCAGTCTCCTAGCTTTTGGGTTCGCAAACACGCGAGGACAAGAGGATAGATGACACGCGAACTTTGATGTCCGGCGGGATAGGTACGGGTGTCAGTACGGCAACGCAAGGAAGAGACTGAAACGGGGAAATACTCACGATCTTGTCTCCGCGTTCTCGGTGGAGTGCTGCCAGTGGGTCATGGCATTCTGTGAGGTGCTGCAGAAGGTGCGGGTCAGTGAAATCGAATGAGGGGACAGGTGTACACAGGCGCACGAGCTCGAGAAGATGCGCATCAGGGAATACACAACCACAACCTGGTGAAGAACAGACGTGGGCGTGGTAGGCCGCATAGTGTGCTTCGAGGGCACGCGTGTCCGACAACGGTGTCGGGCGATTGGGCGGATTACATGTTGGTGGCAAGGTGCACAACAGCGGTGATCGAACAGGTGCGCTTACTCTCAGTGCTTTGGGTGTTCCAGCCGGTGATAATGCTCGAGATGGCGACGGTGTGTGCTGCCTTTTCATGGAGGACATTATCAAAGTCGTCGTACTTAGGTAGTCCTAGGGTCCGAGAGCGGAGACCAAGAATGGCAATAAACCCTAACCACAAGCTCTACTGCCAGCCTCAGCCCAACCCTTCTGACCCTCTCCACACCTTACCGTCCACCACGGCAACCGGTTACGGTCATAGCCCCAGGCTAACCTCTGGTATTCTCCCCTTTCTCATTCCAGGTCGATATCCTGATACCCTCTTGTCCAAGAAGCATCTATCGAAGTAGGCCCTTGAAGCTTCCTCTCAACGAACCCCTTGTTATCTATATAACCCGCGCTTCACAGAGCCCTCTTAGGACCGTGCTTCTATCTGAGGTGTTTCTGCCTTATCCTAGAGTGCATATACCGACCAGCAGTTCTTATTTGTCCGCGTTCGCTTCTGTGCTCTTTATTCTCCATCCTGACTCGAACCAGCAACCCAATAATGGCGTCGCCCTCCTTTGACCTTCCGAGTCTTGGCAACACTTCCCCATCATACAAGCCCGATGCAACCCCCGACTTCCCGACCGAACCCTCACGCCTCTACATGCCGGTGATGCGTCCTCCCACCCCGGCTCCATCTCCACGCCCTGTCTCGCCATTACAGAGTGCCATCTCCCTCCCCTCCTCACTTGCCGCCCCACCTGTTACATCTCCTCTCCAAACCTTTCTTAATGAGTTTCAGACTCTAAATCTCATGACTCGGCAAGAATACCTAGCCGCCATACTTACCCACTGCAACTCCCGCGAACTCTTTTTCATTTCTACCCGAATTGCACCGCTCCTCAAGCGTGACTTTCTCGCGGACCTACCCACAGAGCTTGCCCTTCACATCCTCAATTTCGTCGATCACCCACGCACCCTTACACGCATTGCATGTGTTTCGCGCAACTGGTACGCCTTGGTGCAGGACGAGCAATCTTGGCGAGGTCTTGCAAGCGCATATCACTTCGATCTTGCGCTGCAGGGCCCGAGAGAGCCGGACGCTGAAGAGAGTGACGCTATGGGCATCACTCATTCCAACTTACCACACGTACTGACCCTTCCCCGTCTTCCACGATCACCACACGCCCTCCAGCAAACACAAAGCTCACAAGCACTCTTCAAATATGCCTGGTCAACCCGTACGCTTCCTACTTCTCCTGAGCATATGGCGCGTGACTAATGCAGCTCGGCAGTGGTCAACTGGAAGCGCGGTGGCCGGTGCTTGCGCGCGCACCGCATCCCCGTGCCCGACCCCGACAGCGGCGTGGTCACCTCTGTCGCACTCGACGCCGATTGGCTCGTTGCCGGACTTGCCAATCACCGTATCCACGTCTTCTCCACACATACCGGCTCACTCGTACGCACGCTCGTCGGGCACGAGCTGGGTGTCTGGGCCGTCGACCTCGTCTCACACGGCGGCGCGCTCGATCCTTCACATCCCCCCCCTCCTTCGTCCAACCTTGGCTCGGTGATGAGCGGGAGTGGAGTGCCCGAGGTACCTGACGGCCCCGCGTTGCTGTTGCACAACCGTGCGCCAGCCGGCGCCCAGGTAGTCGACCCACGTGGGCTCGACCATCTCCTACCGCCGTCCATGCGTGCCGCCCTGGCGCTGGACGCACAATACCCCCCGATCGCACAGGCACACATGCAAGAAAGTAGCTCTAGCTGGGCAGAGAGTGCGCACAGCGACGTGGCCGGCGCGACGCGTGGGTGGGGCCAACCAGGCGCGCTCGTAGTCAGCGGCGGATGCGACAAGGACGTGCGGGTGTGGGACGTGCGGACAGGGTAACATCCTTCTTCCTCGCGTGGTAACCTTCCTCTGATCGACGACTGGGAACCTGGGGATTGGTTGTTCAGGCTCACATTGTATGTCCTTCGCGGACACACCTCGACCGTGCGATGTCTCAAGGTGCTACACAACCGACCTGTCGCGGTGAGTGGCTCACGCGACGGTACCTTGCGCGTGTGGGACGTGCAGCGGGGGCGGATGCTGCGCGTCCTCGCCGGGCATGCAGGGAGTGTGCGCTCTCTTGACGTGTGCGGTAATCGGGTCGTCAGTGGGAGCTATGATTGCACTTGCAGAGTACGTTGAATAACCTTTTCTTCCATATCGCCATTACATCTCTATTTTGACGGCGCTGATTGGTGAATCAAGCTCTGGAATATCGACACAGGCGAGTGTCTGCAGGTCTTCCGCGGACATTTCAACCAGATATACACGGTTGCGTTTGACGGCAAGATCGTCGCGTCTGGGGGGTTAGACACGACAGTGCGTGTGTGGGACGCTCATACAGGGTAACCGACCTCCCTCTCCCTCTTACCCATTCTAACCTCTCGTTCATATCTCACAGACACTGCACCGCGATGCTCCAGGGTCACACTGCGCTGGTGTGCTCGCTGCAGCTGACGCCGCACACTCTCGTCACGGGCGGGGCCGATGGGCGGGTGCTTGCGTTCGCATTACCGGACCTACGTGTGCACACGCGAATCGCGGCGCACGACTCGTCTGTCACCTCCCTGCAGTTCGACGAGCAGTTCCTCGTCACTGGCGGAAATGACGGCCGCGTGCGCCTCTTCGACGTCGGCTCGGGCGCGTACCTCCGCGACATCACCGCGCCGAGCGAAACCGTGTGGAAGGTTGTCTTCAGACGTGAGGTATGCGCGGTCCTCTGTCGGCGTGCAGGCAAAACGACGGTCGAGATCTGGAGCTTTAGACCGCGCGAGCAGACCGGGGAAGGTAGGCGCGTCACGGTGAGGTGAGGCGTGGTATTTAGGATGTCGCAAATACTTGCGGGCGAGTGTGAGTGAGTTTCTATGAGGTATGTAATTGTACTCTATATGCATGGACGGAAATAGTTCTCGTGCAATTTGTAGTACTGTACTATATTTTTTTCACGAAACGATCAATCTCAAAACGAATCCGATCCAAGATCTCGCTCGTCTGCACTGCACAGAATCCGACCCGAGCTGTGTGCGTCATACTCCGCCCGCTGAGGAGGTTTAGTCTTCAGCACGTGGTGACTTGTCCCGGGCACCGACCCCAGCCTCAGGCTGGCTGTGCGGTAGACACACAGCCGAAGTCGTATCACCCGATCAAAAACTTTTCCTCTTTCTCGTTCTTGAAGAGGTCCACCGGTCACTGGTCACTTGATGGTCACCATCATGATTCCAAGCAGCAGAACATGAAAATGACCTCCCCGCCAGATGTTAGCCGTCAGGATCACACTGGGACTTACCGTACCAATGCCAAGACAGTGGTTCCTCCTTGGGTTACTTGGCTTGGAACGACTAGCGTTGATACCATCGCTCGGAGGAAACAACCTGAGCTCAGAGCAGCAGCATATCACGCTTCAGATTTATCGACGAACCGAGCAGCGGGTCCATGGCTTTTCTGGTAGCCCTCAAGTTGTTGGCACCGAACGCGAGTCAGTCGCCGTACACCCATACCAGTGCTTGCAATAATGGTTACTGTAAGTAAGCGAGGTACTGTAGCCGACATTTTGTTACCCGAGCTACTAATTCATTGGTGAAACAAAAAAAGTTGACCATCGCGAGGCTTGGAAGGGCGTCATAATCCGTGTCAGCGGACGTAGTGTAATTGAAAGCGGTGGTGTGACACCACCAGAACATGACGCGACATCATCCGAGCCATGGCCACCACTGGCACAAAACGTGGTACTGCCACGGGCACCCGCGTTACCCAAGGCTACACTTGACCGGCTTGACCGGTAAGTGCCGTGTTGAAGATAACCCCCGATTACTCTGCACAAAGTTAGGCCAAATTGCACAGTATGCACTCACGTTTTCCCAAGTATGGAAACAAAAATCAGCATAATTGCACTACACTGCCAAACGAACCAGAACCCTGTATGAGGATCCGGTCGCCCAGGGTTGGACCAGGGTCCATGCGGCCCCATTGACAGTTTAGGCTCATTCGGGTGCCGGCCGAGAGGAGTCACCTCAAATGGCGGCAAAAAAAAAACCCCCTGGAACAAGGGTCAACTCAGTCTGAACCCGGCCATGGGGTCCCGGGTGAATTGGCAGTGTAGGTACCAGCTGCGCTACTGCCGAGCTCACTTGCGTCGCAATTGATGGGAGTCACGAACGCTGCAGGACGTTTAAAATACCGCCGACTTCTAGTACTAGAGCTCGTAACCTGGCGTCCGACTCGGAGCTGTGCTGTCCCTCCTCGCTCCTGCTTCTCCCCGCTCTCATTCTTTCACAGGTTGAGCACGCTTTCTACCTTTTTTCGGAGTTCCAACGACATGCGACCATCATGCGTAGAAATGCTCGCCTCTGTCAACCTCGCCTCCCGAGTACCACCTCAGCCGCCCCTCTAGGTCTGCGCAGCGGCAACGATCAGGATATGATGCCCGTGTCCGCGGAAGAAATTTCTTCTAAAGTTGTGCTGCAGGCGCGTTTTGCACAGATCGCTTATTGCCCGAGCGACCTCCTCCAGGCATAGGAGTGCGGCAACTCGTGCAAGGCGCTTGGGTTGGGTGGTTTCACCCCACTTATCGTCGAGGGCGGTGCGTTTTCCCTTCGCAACTACTGCTTACGTTCACAGAAAAGTATTGATGATACGTTCTGTGATAATATGGTGGCAAGATCTCTCACTGTAAGCTTTGCTCGTGGGACAAGCGAATGGATAATACGGACTTGTAGTGATCCCACTGTTTTTGTCGGATACGACAATCAGACCCAAAATATCGTTGTTGCGCATCAGGGCCTGATGCGCACTGGCACCGAACCAACGATGGTTTTGCGTGTACAAAAGGCCGCACTGTCGATACCATTATCTCTACAGTCAAGTCAGGGCTGTAGAACACGATGTTCCGGAACGTCCTCGTCACAGGACACAGCCTTGGCGCGGCGGTTGCGGTCTTGGACGCTCTCATGCTCCGCCAGCTTGACCCAACCATCTCTATCAACACAATCGTCTTCGCTCCACCGCGAGGCGGAGACCAGGTGTTTTACCGATCTCATCAACTGATTCGACTTAGAGGTACGCCCACTCGATTGTTGACGATTGTGCGACCCACCTGGTCCTGACTCTCCCACCGCACGTGGTACTCGGCATTGTAACAGCTTGACGGCAACTACACACGCAGGAATGACACAGTGCCTATTCTACCTCCGCGTTTCATAGGGTACCGTCGTTCGGCGTGGGTACACATCCCGACGAGTGGCGAGGCGGGAACTGTGGTCTGTCCTGGGCAGGGGAACGAGAACTGTCACTCAGGTAACTCAATCATCCACACGTCCATCTTAGACCATGATGGTCCGTATTTCGCCGGAGTGAGAATGGGTAGACAGTATTGTCCGTTGGGAGGAACCTGAGCGCGAACGGGCAAACTCTTATAGTAATCGTCCGAGGCTCTGTGACAAGGACAGACTATGACTGGCCGCTAATGTATTTCTATGTCTTTTCACGTGTTGAGCTAATGGTGTTTACTTTGAAACTGTAATTTTATTGTCCAGTTGAGTGTGGGTGGTGTTGCACCATGTCACAAGAAGTCAATGTCCCGTCAGAACGCTGCGTACATTAGGTCCCGTCCAATATCCGACGGGCGTATGGAGCGTCGGAAATTGCTGCCTTATTCTTTCTCTTCCATGGACCTTGTCATTTATATTAGTCCATCTACGGAAACCTCACACCCGAGACGTCCCCCGGAAAAATCTCATGTGACAGACGCGGCACTGTTTTACTGTAAATAGAACGGGGCTTGAGACCATTCTTGCACCATCTGGGAGCATATTACTTAGCACAGTGAACAACTTTGGGTTATCAAATTCGTATTCGCATCATGGCAGAACACCGACAAGACACACGGTTCAGTTAGTTTGGCGGAGCAGCATCATTTCGAGTTAGAGCGTAGTTTTTTTGGATACATCGGGTTAGATCAATAAAATGGACGCCCGATTATCAAAGCATATGAGCGGAGACTCTGAGAGTGCTACTGTAGTCGAAACAGTAGCGATTCAGACGAAGTGTACACTGAGGCATCGTCGAATGACCTGCTGAAGCGAGCGTGTAGTAGCATTGTGAACTTATCATGATGCTATGGGGACTCATTGGACTAAGCATTGGACAGATTTCTAGGTTGGGGCTGCGGATTCGATGCGGCCCTGTCGTTCCGACAACAGTGTCTAGAAGCCTGAGTTCGCTTTCCCTTCAATCCACTGTGACCGGAGATAAGCGGCCATCGGAGAAATGTCATCAGGCTTACTTGACTGGCCATTGGTCTAGGACGAGAGGATTGATTGTGTTCAGAGTCGTCCCACAAGCTGTGAACCAACGTCGCAGTCTGGGCACAGCTGCTTGCGACCATCATCAGATGGGTCCGAGTCCTGGTTTCATAGTGATTACGGACCAGTGTGTCGAAGAAAACCTCGGAAGTTGATCTCGATGGGGAGAAGACGGCGCGGAACGAGTTTCAGTTCCCAGCCCTGCCAGTGTACCGTCGGTACCGAGTGTATATTCCTACGCAAGGTCAGTGTACACACGTGTCGGACCTTGTACCGTACTATGATAAAGTCGTCATGTCGTAACTTGTATACGACGGGACGAATTGATCGTGCAAATGAGCTTTCCCTGGGTTTGCGTGCCAGTGGGCCACTCGCGGTGCTGTATTACTTATGCACCCGGAATGTCCGATCAGACCAACATGTAACACGTGACAACATGAAGACTGCTTTTTTCCCGGTCGACCGATCGAGGAGATGGATGGACCTGACGCTGATGGGTTGTCTCACACTGCACGAAGCCTACAGGCACCGGGGGGTGGTCTAATATTGTAATGTGACACACCGCACCTAGCGTGCAAGCCAGCGCGTGTGTACTTGGAGACGCCCGGCTTTCATTGCAACTTCAGACTGGGCGCTGAGGCATACAATGCGGCTCGCTTGGTTACGTTGTTAATCCACGTGGGGAAGAGGTAAGCAACTCCGAGGCAGTAAGGTCTAAAATCCCGGCTCAGCGCGTTTTTTGTTGACTACGGTGTCGACTTGATTTTCTAGTGAGCTCGGGGTCTGACCGGTGCATAGGTCAGATCCCTCCTATATAGGCACATACTATAGGTCGCTTGCATGCTCAACGCTCGCCAAGATCATGGTTCTCGGGCCAATGTTACGCGATACGGACGGAGTGCTGTAGAGCGGTGATCGAGTTGACGCCAAGTGGTCAGGGGACCACTTAGCGCCCATGTGACTGGCGCAAGGGTTGTAACTAAGATAGACCGGCCGCAGGAAGTACAGTATCTGAATCTTGGTACCTTGACACCGGAAAGGAAGTGTACAGGGAGATACAATGGTGATATTTCTTGCTGATGGTTGTGCCAAAACTCCATTCACTGCACACACACCACATAGTATGTAAGTTAGCAATACGGTAGTCGGAATCGGAAATGACCGAGTCGGGCGACGACGTAGGTTGTTTTGGGGTTGTCAGGCCGACGGGACCAGGTATCTTAGATAATCTAAACTGCCGTTTTCTGGGCTCAACGGAACACAATAAATGGGATTTTCAACAGGGCAAGGCTGGCACTGCTATTTCTTCACCACCCTCCTCTTCCTTTTTCCTCCATCGATCCTACGACCTCATGACTGGCTACTCTTCCATCTTCTCCTCGGGTCTTCTCGCTACCCCACGACCACCCAGGCATGCCGACCCTTCAGACTACAGCACGTCTTCCCAAACTGACTGTCCCATAAACATCGACTATGATCCCGAAACCACGCCTACAAAGCTGAACACGCCGTTGGACCCGTCATTCGAAGAAGTGATGGATTACTTTATGCCTCGCAGCCGCACATCCAGCAACGCGAGCACCAACTCCTCAGCGCCTGGCGGCGTGCCACGTCTGCGAAGGCGGCGCAGCAGCCTCAGCGTCGCCAACAATGGGCTCGGCGCCATCAAGAGTCCTCAGCGAAATGTGGGCATTGCCTTGCAGCGTAGCACGCTCATTAGCCCCGGCGGACGTGCCCGCAGTGGGAGTGTCGACGTTGGCCCAGCTGGTGTGCCGCGCCACGACGAGCTATGCTGTGTACCTGTGCCAGGCAGGATAGGAAGTCGTTCTCGGAGCGGAAGTATAGGTGGTGCGCTGCGGTAAGAACTCTTTTTTCCTATTGTATGTACTTACGCTCATCCGGTTTCTGTTCGTTACTTTTAGATCTCGTCGAGCCCTCCGCAAACCTCCCCCCGTCCCTCCACCGAATGTGCCCCTCCCGCCCCTCCCACCGCTGGCCTCCACGGCAGAGCTCTCCCCTCGCCATCCACTTGTACTCCGCACACAGACCACCGAGAACTTTGATTCGTTCGCCAGTGCACTCGGACCGGATGCGACCTCACCGTCATTTCTCATGTCTGTTCCTGATTTCACGAACAACTTTAAAGCCATGGCCGGCATGGGCACCACCCCCTCATCTTCCGGTTCTCTGGCAGAGGTTTCTGCGTTCTGGAGCCCTGGCGCCAGGACGAACGAAAACTAATGAACTTGATTTGTACCCGGGGGTCTTTATCATGCCCCGAACACCGCTCCTTTTTTCTTTGTTCATGTCACACGTTGTGCACTTCCCTGGATGGACAGCGCCCCCTCCCCCTTTTTTCGGGCTTCTCATCTGCCTTCCGTCACTTACCCTAATTCCTATTAATATTTCAAAACATTACTTTAGAACCAAGTGCTCGACTGGCCTCGTGCTTTCCTAACATCGCATTTTCATTTTCATCCTCATCGAATGAGTGCCATTATCACGTTCACAACAAATTTCCGTATTGGGGTCTTTTTTTTGCACACGTAAATATGTTTGTAACTGCTTCATTTACTAAATGATTATCGAACGACCAACGTACGTCGCTTCTGACGATGGTTGTGGTTTGCGAGCTCTAGAAAAAAAACACCCGTTGTCCCTGAGCGGATTCGAGCCGCTGGCTTCACGGAATTGCAGCGAGACCACAACGTGATGATTTAACCACTAATCGACAGGGACTTAATGAGGTAGTTTCAATCTTATCTTTCTATCCTCATGAATTTTTTTTACCGTAATTCAAGACAAAGCGCGGTTCCACCAAATGCACTGCAGCTAGCGCAGAACTATTGTGGACAAAGTGTCTGGTTATTACTGTACTTGTTGGTCTCGGTAATAAATCGCTCTCCCACAGGCGGCGGGGTACTTGCGTTCCGACACTATCGTTATTGTTCTCGGCATCCTCATAGCTCTGTTGCACTCGCGCTCCCTCCCCTCGGGGGTAAAGCCCCGAGTCCTTGGGCCACGGACCGTGAAGTGAATACTCACCGTTTGGTCATAAGGCTACCTAGTCGTGACACAGGAAAATCGAAGGTCCATTCGCCTCGTCTGATTTGCTTTGCTCATCTCCGCGCCGACAGAAGCGCTGACTGGCGAAGAGAGGAAAAACACTTGTCGCCGAGAATTGAAGTGGTGCGCCCAGGTCTTCCTATTGGCTGCAGCCCGGCCCGAGGGCCTGCAGCTTTCACTAGTGGCCATCGCACCCTTGATCGCACCGCAATATCGCCAAGTCTTATCTTCCAAGGGATTGGTACTCGGTCTGCGAAATGTCCGTTGCCTTTCAACGTGAGGGCGCTGACTCGGGTCCTGACTGGGTCTTTCTAACGCGTAATACGGTAAGAAAAAAGGTGAAGAAACGTGAAGAACTCTCGTATTTTCTGTTTCACACTTCTCCGAATGATCTGCAGCCGAGGAGATGACATTTTGCGGACACGTGACAGGTTATCCATGTCCACGCCTTGACCACGCCCAACCCGATTTTTCAATGAAGACGACGCCGTCACGGTCAGCATATTCAAATTTTACGTCGTCGTCCGAGCGTTCGCAGCTCGATATGTGACGAGATGATCGCTCGACGTAAGAGAGGCGCACACACACTTACTGGCATAGAGTCCATTCATACTGTCATGATCGTGAGAAGTTTCCGTGTTGAGATCGAGACGAGAACCCAAAACACGTCCCCGCCCGCCTACTCACCTTTTGCCTCTTTCACCACCATCGACCACTTTTTCCCTTCCTCAGTGAGTTACCCGCTGCCTTGTATCGTAGCCCAAAGTTGACTCATTCTCGTCCCTTTAGCAGCCCGCTATCCCAAAGGCAAATGCGTGAAGTCATTAACATCCACGTCGGACAGGCCGGAGTCCAGATTGGAAATGCTTGTTGTGAGTCAGGCTGAAAAGCCGCACTTGTCACCTCCAGGTGTTGAATATTCTTCAGGGGAGTTGTACACTGCCGAACACGGGCTGGGTGTGAGTTCATGATCGCCGTCTAAATGTACTTTTGCTGGCCCTTCTGATACCTCTCAAACCAGCCGGACGGCCGTCTCGGGGCCAACGACACCGTGCGAGGAAATGGCGCCGACGGCTTTAGTACTTTCTTCTCCGAGACGTCATCTGGGAAATACGTTCCGCGTTCTCTTTACATCGACCTCGAGCCAAACGTGATTGACGAGGTTCGCACGGGCAAGTACCGTGAGCTCTTCCACCCGGAGACAATGATCACAGGGAAGGAGGACGCGGCGAGCAACTGTGAGTGCATACCGTTTCCTTTTCTGGCGTAACCTGTCTGTTACAACGTTTCACAGACGCACGCGGTCACTATACAGTCGGGAAAGAGAAGATCGATGTCATCCTTGACAGAATTCGCCGTCTCGCTGACAATTGCACTGGTCTCCAGGGTTTCTTTGTCTTCCATTCCTTCGGTGGCGGCACTGGCTCCGGTCTTGGCGCTTTACTTTTGGAGCATCTATCTACCGACTATGGCAAAAAGTCTAAACTTGAGTTCTGCGTATACCCGGCACCTCAGTTGGCAAACTCTGTTGTAGAACCATACAACTCTGTGCTGACGACGCATACGACGTTAGAGCATGCTGATTGCTCATTTATGGTGAGTCGGTCGATGTTCGATGGTTCTATTGACGGGCCTGACGCTTTCAGGTTGATAACGAGGCGATTTTTGGGATCTGCAAGAAGCACCTGGGGATTTCCCAGCCAAGCTTCACCAACCTGAATCGCTTGATCGCACAAGTCGTTTCTTCAATCACGGTTTCCCTTCGTTTTACTGGTTCTTTGAATGTTGACCTGAATGAATTCCAAACAAACCTCGTCCCGTCTGTCGCCTTTTGTCGCCTTTCGATGCGGGTCTAATATTTTCCCTACCGATAGATTCCCGCGAATACATTTCCCTCTTGCTACGTTGTCTCCCATTGTACCCGTGGACCGGGCTCAACACGAGATGAACGATGTCAGCGCAATCACCAATGCCTGCTTCCAACGCGGTAGCCAGATGATCAACTGCGATCCCGTGGAAGGAAAATACAGTATGTTCTACCTTAAATGTCGGGTTGCATGTGCCTTAACGAGACATTACAGTGGCATGTGCGCTGCTGTACCGTGGAGACGTTGTCTCGAAGGACGTCAACGCCGCTGTTGCCCAGTTGAAGACTCGCCGTACCATCCGGTTCGTCGATTGGTGTCCGACAGGTTTCAAGATTGGCATCTCCAACGAACCACCGGCACACATACAAGATGGCGATCTCGCCCGGGTTGTCAGGAGTGTCTGCGTACTGTCTAACACGACTGCTATCGCCGACGCATGGACCCGGCTGGATCGCAAATTTGACTTGCTTTACTCCAAGCGAGCCTTCGTGCACTGGTATGTTGGCGAAGGTATGGAGGAGGGTGAGTTCTCCGAGGCCCGTGAGGATCTTGCTGCCCTCGAAAAGGATTATGAAGAAGTCGGGGTTGATTCCGCAGATGTGGAAGAGGAACAAGGGGAATACTAGGCATGTGCGCCTGCTGCTGCTGCTTTCCAAGTTCCGCTATACAGTTCCGGCCTTCCTCTTTTTACTTCCGTCTCTATCCACGAGTTTCATAATGCCTGGTATTAATCGTCATGTCCTTCACGATACCCGTCGCAATTGTAGCACACGCACTGCGTTCTGTTCAGCTTTTGAGTCGCCTCGTTTGTGCTATGTGCGGTGAATAACTTGGTTTCGAAGTGTTCGAATATTGGCAGTGGGCGAGTGTCAAATCTCGGTGAGGTTGTGATACAAATATGCACGTCGTTCAACTCAACTGTGTTCTTAAATTTCCACTGTACTTATTCCTCCGTGAGGTACGTTACACTCTTACGGTTATAGAACATTGTAGCCGTATTGGAATTCCTCACTGAATTGAGTGATGAGGCCTCGAGGTGTAGGTGTCGTGATTGCAAGGTCCATAGTGGTCTGGTAATATGTACTAGGATGCTCACATTTCTTCTGAAAACGGCCTTGTAGCCTCAACCTCTCCAGTACCGCGATGGGGTGAAGGGCAAGGGTGTGACAACAGCCCGGCGGGCCTTCTTACGCACCTCGACTGCGAGGGCTGTCCCTTTTTTGTGGAAGCCGGACTTGACGTAAGCCATGGAAATGTTTTTGCCAACGGTAGGAGCAAGTGGGATGCCTGACGTTACGACGCCTACGAGCGCTTGTTATAACTATCGCCAGTCACCACGGGGGAGGACACGCACCGATTTCGTCTGATGTTTCTGGTGCAAGCACTTTAGCGCCCTCTGAAACAACCCAAAAGTCAGGACGAATAGACGGAAATTAAGAAGGGTACGCACGGCGTGCAGGCGCATCCTCAACAATCAGTCCTACACGCCGTTTTGGTGGTCCGTTCTTCAGGTGGTCCAGGACGGTCTTCGAGCCGATAAAGCCCCCCGCGGTACGACGATCTTTTCCGATTACCCAGGAAAGGCCGGCTTCTACGGGTGTCGTGCTCTCATCGAGGTCGTTGCCGTACAAACACATTCCCGCTTCCAAGCGTAAGGAGTCACGTGCACCCAGACCAGCGAGTTGGACGGGGGAGCGAAGGAGTGCGGATGCAAGGAACGCGGCGTGCGCGGGAGGGATAGAGATCTAGTTGGGTGTCAGCAAGCAGCAAGGGTTCAGCGCGACAGGCGAGGAACTGACCTCGAAGCCATCCTCACCTGTGTATCCACCGCGTGCAACGTGCACGTTGATGCCCTCGAGCGGAACAAACGCGCTCCTGCCAAATGTCAACGCGCGCAGATCGTAGGATGTAAGAGCCTGTAAATGGTCCGCTGCAGCGGGACCTGTCTTGAGTCAGCAACGTTTGCCTGACCTATGAAGTTAAATGGAACAGACGATACCTTGTAGGGCAAGCAGTCCCCATCCCTCCAATACTTCGTGCTCTACAGGGCCACCTTTCGAGCGTTCGCTGGTATTCCACTCCGCCAACCGCGCCTCAAACCATGCCAAGTCTTCTGCGCACCTGGCCGCGTTTGTAACTACGTAAAAAGCGTCGGACGCGAATTTCGTGATCATCATATCGTCGATGATTCCGCCCTCCTCGTTGAGAAGTACTGATAGTGTTGAGGTATAGGGAACCAGTGTCGAAAGTGAGGAGGGAGTCAACCATTCTAGGAATTCAGTCACGGTGGCGCCGCGGAAGCTACAGGGGTTTTCTTCGTTGAGAAACGTTTCGGATCGACATTATCTTTTCGCGGCACATACTTAGACTGTACCATATGTCCAACGTCAAATAGTCCTGCCCTCTGTCGCACATGTTGATGACTAGCAACTGTGGAGGGATCAGAAACCTCAGGTCTGGAAAGTGAAAGGATACCGGCCTTGGCTGGCATCTCCATATGTCAACGGCATGTGATAGCCTGCAAACGGGACCATCTTTGCGCCGTGTTTAACGTGAAAATCATATAGTGGTGTTTTTCGCAGAGACTCGAGTAGGGTTGTCAGCTTCCAAACGGTTGAAGTATGCGAGGTGTGCTCACTTGTGACTCCGGCTTAGTTGCCATCCAACGCGATCCCATAGATTCGCATGATTGAAATGTATAGGATTGATTGTATGCCCTTCTTCTGAGAATAGGGAGGATATGGCGGGGTAAGGTCATAGTTGTATGAGGACTTGGAGCAAAGCGGCGTTACTATAGTAGGATTAAATTAAAGCCACGTCGGGCGTAACGCGTAACGGCTCAGCAAACTACTGTAGCGCAGCCGGCCCCCCCATAGAGCGAGCGGTCACCGGTCACCAGTCACCACTAGTCACCATCGGGCTCAGCCGGAACACTGGCCTTACACCGTGACTACCGCCAAGCAGTGTCCTTGGGACGAACCTCTGAAAAGCCAGACGATTCCGACAGTTACATTAACTTTCGTATGGCCTTCTCCATTACATCTCTTCTACTATTCGCCATCTTTCTCAGTGTTTCCTCATTACTGTTCCTTTAACTGGAACCCTCGTCCGTCTCAGGGCAAATTACAACCCAAAAGGTCTCCAATTAGATCCAGAAGATGGCGTGCAGCCCCATACTGGCCCTGTAATAACTAGCCTTTTCCTTATGTTATCCAGAGTTCGCAGTCTCGAGGTAGGTAGCGTTGTTTTTCACTCTCTCGATTGGCTCAGCCGTTGCATCGATCCAGGGTTGGGCTGGCCTTATGAAGGGCACGGGTACGCTGACTGTCCGTGCTCCTAGTGGAATCGGCTCTGACTTTTCTACTATGACCAGTGCCGACATTATTATCCAACGCACTTTTCCGCCATTTTTCTCGACGCATCCTTATCAAGTCTACGCAATCATGGCATCCATAACCCCCCCGCCACCAAGATATGGGTCACATTCGTATACAACATCTTCCTGATACTCGTCTCTCTCCCAGCGATGATAATCACTTATAGGTCAGTGTTTTCACCCATGTCACTCCAACTCCGTGTATAGCAGACGCTTCCTTGCTCTAGGTCAATCATTACTCCATATCAGCTGCCATATTTCCGCCCGTTACACTCTCTACGTGTCCTCCTTACGCCCACGGAACGTCGTAAACCTTGGGTCCTCTCCCTTACCCCGGGTCTCTTCGCTGCAGACTTCTGCACATAACCTAGTATGCTGTCGTTGGCCTTCGAATCCTTCGCCATCTACTACTTCCCTCGCTTTCTCATGTGGGAGACTCAGTGCCCCAGGACTTTTCTCCTCGTAGCCTCACAATATACTTGGCTATCTCCCTCTTCAGCACGGCCATTCTATGCCTTATAGAAGTGATTTCCACTCGTCTCGCTGTCTAGCGAAACCACGAGTCTGCGGAGTTTAACTCAGTTGCCCAGGAAGAGGTCAGTGACACCGAAGATCTCCCAGAGTACTTTCCAGATGAAGACGTCTTCGGGTATGACCTTTTTTTCCCTCTCAGCCGCACTTCGGTGTCTGATCTCGCGCTCATAAACTGGGAACGATACGGATCCATACTTGGGTTTCAGAGACTGCGCGTCAAGGATAATCGACAAGGAGGGTTGGCGTGCCCTCTATCGCGGATAGTGGTTGACTATGTTGTTTGGCGTCTTCGGTGCATTCGCCTAACTGATCATTGCCTCCTGATTACGTCTCTTTATACGATGACTGTACTGTACAAAGAACGTCAACTGACTACATTTTTTCCGATTACAATCTAGGTCTGATGCCTCCTGGATACTTATGTTCAAACGAGACCACCAGAACCAATGACCAACTCTTTGCACTACATTCGTGGGTTAGTGGTCTTTGCAAGGTCAAAAGCATTGTGTGGCCAAAGACTGCCCTCTGAAAATTCTTATTTTTAAGAAGTCCGGGATGTAGTGCGTTTTTCCGCCTAGCCCAATTTGGTCTTGAGATGATGTGACGATCGGTTTTATCGATATCCGAGGATTAGGTGCTACATATTGAACGATATCGCGCCCATTATTCATTGTCGCCTCGACTAGGAAATTTTATCATCCCTAGTAAGGTCTCATGGCAATCCATTATTTGTCGCTGCGCCCTCTCAATTTGACGAAATCCGATACAAGCGTTAGACAAACCAGAGAGAAGGGGAGACGTTGAGTCACAAAATAGAAGGAACACACACACCCTCACAAGACGAATCTCCTGGAGACTCGGGAACTTTGTCTCCTATAGTCCAGGAAGCAGGTGACCCAAAACGTCATACACGCGGCCGTAATGAGCCCCTCAGAATTGAAGGTGAACGCCGATCCAATGTCCAGTTCTACACCGTACGCGATCTGTTCGGTCTTACAGCATCACGCCGCACTACATTCAACCCAATCTAGATACGATATGAATTAGGTGGCGCTCTTCCCAGCATAGTGGCGAAGACATTCCCGTACCGGGTGACCAAGCAAGCTCTTCTGACCTCAAATCAGGGTTGTACAAGGTTGACGCTGGGTCGCGAGGGGTCATGTCAGCCGGGTCATACAAACTTGACTGACCTTTTGACGGCTCAGTCAATATTCCATCTGCGGTTGCGGATGATTGCGGTCGACGGGAGAACGGACCGGAGCGTGTGAAGTTGAGTTGAAGAGAACGTCACCCTTTTGTATATTTTCCCACGGTCTCGTCTAAAAATAAAATGACAATGTAGTACTGTAAATGGTGGAGCCCTCCGATAGGTAGGTTGGCCTTGTAAATCCGACCCTTCGCCCTGGCGCAATATGCGCCCCGATAAACTCGACACTTGACGAATCGCAAAGCCGCTTCTTCACGAGTGGGGAGGTGTTATATTGTTAAGAGGCTACTACATTGGGATAGAGGGTGTGCATAGAGATCAGAGAGGAAGCGTGTTGTAATAGTGCCACATAGGGCCCAAGGTGCACTCAAATGGATCCAAAAAAAAAAAACAGAGGTTGGCCTTGTGTCACGTATTGACGAGACGCTCGTGTGGTGCTCGTGTGGTGATGGTGTAGATGACACCCCACTTCTACTCGGTGACGCACAAATTTCTTCCCAGGTGGCAATTCATGTCATTGGTGAATTTCTACTAATTTTCTAGGACCCGCAGGTAGAGCCCAGAATGGGGGAAACTGATATATGGTCAACTCTGTTGGATCCGATATGAGGGCCAACCGGCCCATTCGACTTGGATGAAGTCTACGACGTCTCCTTCCTCTTCCGAGACCACTGGCAGATCACCCGAGCCTAGGACTCGGACCTGCAACGTGGCAACATGTTCTACACTCCTTCTGTTCCGGTTTGATCTTCACTTGGACCGATCCTTCCATTCCCTGCCTTCTGCTTATCTGGCTTCCTCTGAGAGGTACCTCATGTCAAGCCTCACGTACTAAGTTATTACAGTACGTTTATACCAAGGTTTATACTCTCCTTTCATGATGCACGTGCACTACACGTATGACCCTCTTTAGTAGCTTGCTACGACCGCTAGTTTACTACCCCGAATAGCTAAATAAGTAAAAATGAGTCCGATACAGGATTTTTCCCGAAGTTGGGAAAAGGAGAATGATTCTGACCAACCGTTCGTATTCCCACAGGAGTGACTGGGGTGCCTTGCCACAATGTTTCCGTGTTCCACGTTGCTTGGCCTTTTGGCTTGGCGCTTCGCGGGAACATGATAACCTCTTGGCAGAGCTACTTTCTTGACGTCTGAACTTGCCTACTATAGCCCCACCTTTTAAATGAGTAGTCAACTCCACAATACTATAGCCGCCGTGCTTGACGCTCTCACGTTATCCTGATCACCCTCCGACCATTCCGTTGTTGCGATTATGACAAGTCGCCCATTGGCCCATGAGCGCATGAGCCCTCGCATGAGCCTTGGTCTCTCGGCGCTCAGACTTAAATAAGGAGGCCTCATACGCTCAACTCGACACCGCTATCCACTTCTGCCCTCGCACTCTTCAATCTCAAAATTCTTTGATGTCCCCAGAGGCCGCCAAACGTAAAAAAGTGGATGCACCTCTGCAGCCCTCTGCAAGTGTTACTGTCAGCGACCACAGAAAGCGTCGTCGCAATCGCACGACCCAATCTTGCCTCAATTGTCACATCTCCAAACGCATGGTATACCCACCCACCATCTCCTTTAATCTTATCCTTAACCCCTTATTACAGTGTGACCGCAAGAGGCCCTGTGGTCGCTGTATCCAACTTGGCATCGTACGTTGTTCCCCTTGCGTGACGGCACCACGTCACGGTAATCCAGGTACTCATTCAATCCACAGACAGGTCTCTGCATGTACGAAGTCGACGATCCCAGTCAAAGGTGATGGACTCCCTGTTCTTCTCATCGGAGACTATTTATCCATTCCAACCCAACCCCTCAGGACCGAGGCAGCCAATGATAAGACCCGCCTGAAAATGCGTGTTGCCGAACTCGAGGGGGTTATTCGTGAGGCAAGTCTCTCGCGTTGTATATGGAGAGTCATTCCCTAACAGACGAACCGCCTTCGTAGCTCAAGAATAAGCCACATCCGCGGTGGACTCAGTCTTCATCGGATACCTACCAGATTCAGGCAATTCATTCCCTTACTTCCACACCATCCCCATGTGCCGAGAAGCACACGCCGAAGACCTCCCAAGGGGAGAAGAGTGGTGTTGTGGCCCCATCTCCACCACCCAACATAGACATCTCAATAGTTTCCAAGGAACGAGGGTCTCGACAGGCTTCGCTGACTCCACCCCCGCTCGAAGTACTTCTTGGGCCTCGATTGCCGACCTTTATGGGCCCCTTTAGCGTGGCTTCTTCGTCTTCAAGCGATTCTCCCCTAGCACCGGACATCGACGATGCTGGAATGCTAACCCTTTCTGCGCTCCGCTCGACATCACCCGGGGACGACGCTATTGCTTCGTTGCTTTCTTATTTCACGGACGGAGATTTACAGTCAGACACGCCGTTTGCAGAGCTGTTTGACAATACACTGCGCGACATGTCCTGCAGTGAGGCAACTCCTGACCCTTGTTTGTCACAACATTCTGGACAGCAGACCCCACTCAACGAGTGTGGTTGCCTTTCAGAGGTCGCAAATTATCAAGCCGTATTAGAGTTGTCGCTGCGCTTGAGATACGCTACGGAGGCGTTGAATCGCCACCCGCAACACAACAATAGTTCGATGTGTCTTCTCAAGCAGCGTATCGCAGAGCTGGATGTGTTTACCAGGTTTGTGTATTTCCTACCCTCGGTCACGGTGTTCTAAAAAAATTGAACCCGTCAGTAATACCCTTAGGAATATTGACACGCCTGGAATGAACAGGTACCTCAAGACTCCACCCACACAAATGAGGGGGCTTAATTCAACTTCGGAGTATGCCTCTCCAGACGGTTGGACCGGTTGGACCGGTGGTTCTACTTCTTCTGCTGCTCCGGCGAGCGCTTTCCCGCTTGCTTTCCCGAGCACCCTGGCGCGGCCGTCAGATGATTCGCTGGTGTCTTGGACGCCTCAACGGCATCGGAATATGTCCATTTCGTTTCCGCCTAATTCCTGGAGAACGCCTTGGATCTTCCCACGTAAATTTTGATAAGTTCACCGTCGCCAGTGTATTTCTCGACGTCTCTGTTAAACACTCTTCTAACCCTTGTGTTATGACAGATACTAAACTTCTACGGATACTGTATCTAAACTTGTTTATCGCAAATCTTGTACACACGTAGAATCTAGACATCCTTACCGTTGAAGGACCGATTCTTCATCGGAAAAAAAAAAGATTCGCTCAGCGTGCCCGCTTGGCGGCTGGTGTGGCTTTGTTGAGCCCTCCCATGTTTCACTATCCCCGGTCCAAGTATCTATGACGCTCACGGCGCTTGAGTGGCGGCGCCCTTCCCAGTGCATCGTCAGGGCTCCGCGGAAGAGTAAAGCCATTCAACATCTATGTGTTAGACACCATGATTGCGATTTGGCACGTATAAACACGACATTTACAGTAGACATACTCGAGTGGTTCACCCAAGAATAAATATCACATCCTATCTTATCCCCAATCCCCACTTACTATCTCGGGAAAGGGAATTCCGTTTCCGAAACCTAAACTGCGGTTCGTGTGCTCCACTTTACACCCCCATCAGTGGGAAACGCGGTTTTGCGCTGCTCCAAGGGTGTGTATAAGGGGTGGGAGTGAGTGTGGCAGTAGAGGTGGCGCTCATCGGACTTGTAGCGGTGATGGTGCACGACGACGGCAGCTGCACCAGAAGGGGGGGGAGCATCAAGGATATTGAGGAGCGCACGGGTCCTGTGGTTCAAGCGAAGGTGCTGTGGCCTCAGCCTGCTCTGGATGCGTGGCGGTGGCAATCGTGGCGGCATGGAGGAGGCAGCGTGGGAAGACAGTACGCAGATCCGGTGGTGGAATTGTGAGACACAGTGGCGTGCAGCGGATGTGTGGCACAGGGAGTGGACAGAGGTGTGGCGCAGGCAGAGCACGGCAGGAAAGGTGATGGAGGAAAGGTGGGACAGAAACACAGTACAGAAGAAAAGGGATGGTACAGGAAAGGTGGTGTCACAGGCCCGGGGAAGGCGGTGGACAGGAAAGGTGTCCAGAGGCAACAGCAACACACGCAAAAAAAGCGGCGGGAGGGCGGTAGCCTGAGAGCGGCGGCAAGACAGGGTCCAACTCCGCGCAAACTATGCATGGCAGGGGGATTGGCAATGCAGGAAGTGGAAATGGGAAAAGGGGGCAGAGGTGCAGGAAAGGGTGTCATGCCGTAAAGGCAACAGTAGGATGCGGCGGCGGCAGCGGCGTGTAGGGTAGTATGTAGGGGCGGTCGTCGGGTATCCGGAATTCTGATTTGGGATGAAAAGCATGGCGGTCACAGTGCTGCGGAGGGCAGAGGTAGGGATATGTCGCGGCACCCTGGCTCTGTAGTAGCGTGCGGTGGGCAGAAGTAGGGGGATGCAGGCCATCATGCGTCATGTAGCAGCAGCACCCCATTCTTGCGGCTGCATTAGTTGACAGCAGAGAGTGTGCGATACGAATAAATGGCGCAAACGGGGGATAATAGATAGCTCAACCGGCGCAAAATAGACAGACGACAAATGACGGATGACGACAACGATGACGAGTCAAAGACCAGTCACCAGCACGAAGTAGCGAGTTTGCTGGGAACACAAGAGAACCTCCTACAGTACAGAACACCTTCATGCGATGGACCGGGGTTGTAGCGTGCCTGCACTCTCTGGTGCAGCAGCTACCCATCAAATGAAATAACCACCCACGGATCGGCACTTTTAGAAGGGGCGGTCTGAAGCCACGGACTCTGAGAAGCTGATAGTGCGCTCCAGCACTGGGTGCGAATGGGTCCAACTGTAAGAATTTTAATTTTCCCCAAGGGCTCGGCAATAGCGCCTCCAAAAGAAAAGAAAGCCCGGAGATGGAAATGGGTCTCCGCGTGCTGGTCGCCTTGTGTTCTGATATCAAACGTGTGAGCCTGACACTGGTTGGTGCATTTCCGCCTCAGTGGCTTGACTGCGGAAACTGCGGAAACTGCGGAAACTTTAAAAAGGGAGGAGGGAAGGGTCCAGAAGGGGCTAGATGACCTTCTGTGCCATCTTGTACCTGTCGGAGAGAGCGATTGGATGACTTCCCGTAACGATTTGGCGCTTGATTTGGCGCACGAAATCTTCTCTAAATTCATGTGATGGCATGTTGTGAATCGGTCATCAACGCCCGTAGACGCGAAGATGAAGATGCTGTTGCAGGAACCGTAACCACCACCATGGTCCGGATTTTCCCACGGCTAAGGATGGGGAGAGAGACTGGAATCCGCTGCAATGGCAGTAGCCCTATCTCCACCCTTGCATACCAGTGGCCCTCACCGCAGAACCGCAGAACCATGAACCCCCCAAACATAATGACGAGCGTGTACTTGTAAAAGTGTAACAACAAAACCTGTAGCGACTAAAAAGACCTGCAAGAAGACCTGTGTAAAAATTACTGTACTGTAGCGAATAGTCTGCTATACCCCCTCCTTCTTGGCTCCCCACCACGAGTGAATCCTAGTCGAACATGCACCCAACGGCACAGAATGGTTGGAGAGACGATGACTGCCCGAGACGAAACACGTGGCTGAGCCTTCTGAGTGTCCCACTCCCACCCTGACTCCCGCAGCGCACTGGCTGACAGAAACCGAAAACCGACTGCGATGCCATAACTTGGAGCGGATTCCATCCCAACGACTGGTCTTCATTCTGTCCCGCTCCTGGTCCTGGAGACTAAGTGCCCTTATCAACCAGTGGAATAGCCCTTCGAACTCACGGACGTCTTCGAGCTTTTCGAGGCGGCAAGTGAAGTCTCACAGGTACCCCCAGTGAGCAAAGCGTTAGAAACAACAAACGCAGGCTACCACCAGCCCTCGAGCACCACCCCCGACTCTTCCCCATTCCGAGCCACCCTGTCATCTCCTGCACCGTCCACCTGCTCTCCGCTGCCTGGCTGCCTCCCTACCGCCGCTACAATTTAATGACCTGGGCGAGAGAGATCTACAACCACATCAAGTTGACATCGATGCTGGTCCCCTCATCGGTATGCTGTCCGACTCACCACCTACGCCTTCATCATCCCCCCCGCTACCTACCCATACCACGTTGTCACCTGACTTGTTAGCTGCGTCCTTATCACCACCTCCTCGACCTCGACTGGCCCAATCGTCGCGCCGTCCAACTCGTCCCACGTGTTCTCACTGCAAATGACCTTTCCCTCGCCTCTTGTGTTTTCGTTCACCCATTTACCTTCGCTGCCCAACTCGTTGTCTGCGCCTTCACCGTCCACGCCTCTGCTGCCCGCTTTCTGCTGCTGTCCAACATGACGCCTAGACCATTGCCCCCCGCTTCCCATGCCTTTGCCCGCCTATTCGCCTCCCATTCCTATCCCTTCCCATTGTCGCTACCATCTGACTCGTCACCCGTGCCATCCCCCTCACCCCACTGCACCTCCATACTGTGTTGTCACCTCCACCCTATCGCTCATGTCCCCATCCCAAGCCATCAACTTCGTGCTGACATCTCCACGCAACCTCCCACTCTCACCCTTCACTGTTCCCATCGACCACCGCCCACCACGTCCCCCTCAGGCCCCTCCCACCTTACCCATCAGCTCTGCGTCTCCGCGCCCCCGCCACCTCGACCAACCGATACGACACCAACCGACTCAGCCGATTCAGATCGACGACAATGACAACCTGACCTACCCATCTTAAGCCGTGCCAAGGACGTCGACACCATTGCTAGGCCCCAAGAGTACACCTTTGAACAAAAGGCGAGCCTCAAAATCACTGGCGTTCGAGCCACCAACAGCACGTCCGTCAACCTCGATGCCCCCTCACACCACCAGCACTTTGTTCGCACGACCAACCCCACAGCCGCCATTGGCATCTCGAACAGAGAAGTCCCCACCGGTTTCGTAAGACGAGGTTACTCTCACCACACACAACCGCTGCCACACAGACAAGAGCCAAAAGAAAGAAGTTGACCGGGGACGATCATTTTTCACCGAGCGGATGTAACGACCATGGGCCTTTGGAACGACATTGTACTTATTACTGTTCGATTACAATCAGATGTCGTTGATTACGGACAACGAATATTTCACCTACGCCTTTACCCTTGCGTTAAAGCGTCCGCATCCGTCTGTGCTTCTGTGTGTCTCCTCTCACATCCATTAATTCTGTCTACGTACTGCCGAACCAACTCGGTCGATCCCATACGGAAATGGCCAGGACCTGTGGCCATACGACCCCGAAAAGTGGCCACCAATGAACCTGGGTCTGATCCTGGGAATAGGCCGCTTAACACTCACCCCGCCGATCTCGGCGCAAAGGAACCGCATCGATAAACAGAGAGCGTGCACGACGAAAACATGACGGCTAGCAGGCTCCTACAACAGAAGCGGCACACCTCATAGAGGTCGTGAAGTACGAAAGAGTGAGACAGGATAAAACACACAGCCCACACGAGATCAAAACACGTTGGCTAGGCACAAGTTGCGTAAGGTAGCAGTCACTAGGAACACGAGTGGCCATTTTTCCGCATCCAGTCACGTCCCAAAAAAGGAAGGTGCCAAGAAAGTCACGTTTCTTCCTGTCCTTACAAAATGGGTGTCCCCGAACCAAGGGGGTTGCGGGACTGGATTCCCGAACCGCGGGTGTGGGGGGGGAGGGGTGGCCCGGTGACAGAGCGAAAAATTCTGACATTCCTAATTAGGAAGTCACCAGTGGCCACACACGTTTTCCCTCACATTCACAGTCGATGGCAGACCGCCAGCTTCCCCCTTTGCCTTTGCTCTCTGCCTCGGAATCTCAGTACGCACCTGAAATTTTGGCGACGTTGAGCAGCACAAGCTCGAGCCCACATTTTCAATTACTAGTACATTGTCCACCTTTCTCTCAGCTCCATTTCCTACCCTGTCTAAGACCCCGTCCCATACTTCCTCGCTCGCACATTCAGCTGCTGATGAAAACCCCAAGATCTCATCTATACATTCTTTGTCTTCGACCACACCCGCACCCTCTTCAATGCTGATTTCATCCGATTTTGAGTGTTTGCCCTCGGCGACGGAAGAGCAATCTGAGCCTGAACCTGAGTCCATCACCTGGGCATCACCTTTCACGGCTGTGCCCCCATCTTCGGTTTCGTCCACGTTCCTGTCTTTCCCTGCCAGCATACAGTCGTCGATGAGCTCTTAGCCCGAGCCTGAGTCCACGTCTTCGTCTTCGATCACCCTGACCTTCCCTTTCGTCTGCTCCCTCACTTGCACGCGACCCATTGACGAAAACCCTGAGTCTGCGTCCATGCCCTCGATCACCACGTCGTTACGAGCTCTTCTATCAACATGCTACTCGCTTCCCCCATTACTGATGACGTCCCCGAGAACGCACCTGCGTCACCTGGCCTTCTGTCCCTTTTGCGAATCTTGTGCCATCACCCTCAACGCTTGACTTACCCCCGTCCCCCCTGCGCACACCGAATCGACACCCTCGTCGTTAGCTCAGCCTCTTGAGCCTGGCGATGTGAAACATGCGGTAAGTCTTCCCCTGCCCCTGCGTCTTCAGATGTCGTCACGCTGAGTCACCCGGAGTCGTCTCTGTCATTGCTAGATGACACTATCCCCTTCAACACAAGGTTCAGCAACTGTTCCCACTTCAAGTTTGCGCCACTCGACACCGCTGCAACGACCGCCCAGATTCAAGACTGTCGGCTTGCATTGCCCCACTCTTGAAGTCACGCCAGCCCCTGCCTCATCAACGACTCTTTCCGTTCCGCAACCGTGAGAACCCCCTTTGTCCAGCCACCATCCACGCACAATGTTTGCCATTTCTCGTTATCTCACTCACTCACCCTCAAGAATCACGACGACTTTTCAGATATGCATCAACTCGAATGAAGTGACCACCCACGGCACTCATGGACCGGCCACGCATTCCTGCGCTTGACTCTCATGCCACTGCTGTCTCCATTCGGCATCACCGACTCACAGTGCCTGCAACCGCAACAATGACACGTCTACAGGTGTGCCGCTCTCCCTCGCCTCACCTCTGTATACTTACCATTGTTGGTCTCGGCATTCTCACGTATACGCCACAGCTCCGCATCACGCCTAAGCTACACCTTCACCTGTGACAAATGCATGGCTACCCGACTTCTTGCTTCAAGTTCACAACACTGTATCTATGGATTCGGCTGAGTGTTTTTTCTTTTCAGTTGTAACGTTTTCCGCTGACTTCATTGTCAGCCCTATCTATACACAGCACTTCCATGTCGCAATGGACATCACATCACGATGCACGCTGCCAATAGCCTCGCAAATGGCTCGTGGCCCACTTGTTCCAAGGCATTGCCTAGTCCTTACATGACGATGGTGGCGGCGACAACAACAACGCTGGCGACATGAGATGATGAAGTGACGACACTGGCGACAGTGACGAAGCAACTACGATGGCAATGAGGTGATCACGACAGATGGGGCGACCATGACGGCGACGGTGACGGCGACAGGGCAACCACATTGAAGGCAATGAAGATACCCGATACCAGGCCCAGCGATGACGGCGACGGCGACGAGGTGTCACGAGGCATCAGGGTAATGGCGACGGGGCGACGACGGCAGCAACGTCGATGATAGTCGTGCCATCGCAGTTGGACTTGTACTAGTAGTAATATTGTCATGGACGCGTATTATTTTTATCTTATTTTTGCATATTTATACGCATTTATTTGGTGAAGATATAAAGGGCCAAAGTACTGATACAAGTTAGTCACACGGGCTGCCACCCATGTGCACGTGATCGTGGGACAAGAGTCCCTTATACGCTTATTTAGTTCTGATTGGATGGAAGGAGATGGAAGACTCTAGAAGGATCTAGAACATACATACATCATGATTAGTAGTATACGCTTACGCGCTGTATTAGGTTTTACTCAGCAAGTGGAGCCGCTCGTAAGCGCGATGACATGTGCATCAGTCAGCACAATAAGATGCGCTATTAATAGATGCAACGCGTCAGCTCCTGAGTCAAGGAGTCTTACTGTACACTTAGTAATAGTGTTTAGACTCAGTTCAAGCTCAGCTGCAATAGTGTATATAAACCCTCCTGTAGCGTCCTGAGTGGAACCAACTTGTCCTCTTGGTTCTCCACTCAGGTGCGCATTCCCATGTACTCTCCACACTCCATCAATCTAACTTGTCCTCTTGGTTCTCCACTCAGCGTGCCACAGTGTGATCACTTGTAGATTGCGTCTTGCATAAAGACCACAAGCTCTACTCTCTCCACTGTGACTGTACGTTTGGTGCGTGACTTGTCTCCGTGTCAGGTTGAGTGTGCTCACCTGTACGGTTCACTCTAGTTTACACTTGACTTGACGTAGCGCGGCAGTCGCACCGCTACAAATATATTTGAGATTGCACAGAGCTGGTACGGATACGGGTAGCCCCAAAATTACCCAGGGGTGACCACCACTGTACCCGTCATCTCCACCTGTACCATACGTGGGTCAAGGCCTAATTTCCTCACTCCTTTTATTATTCCCTCTACCTTACTGTGCTGGTTAGGTAGTAGATACGAGCTCTTTGTATATAAACCACTCTCGTTCACGTACATTCTGTGAAATATCATGTGACCGTGAGTTAAACATACCATATATGGAAATTCAGAGGGAGGGGGGGTTCGAAAACCCCCTAAATGATGAAACCTGACTGGATATGAAAAATTCCCGTCCCGCAACCCCCTTGCCCCGAACGGCATTCGAGCTCAACTCTTAGTAAGCGCACATAAAACACTTTTATTTTAAAAAATGCTATTTCCTTAATCGTACACTTTGTCTTTAGTCATCAAACACAAATCTCATATGTTTTTTTAAGATGTTCACACAACTTAACAGAATAATAAATATATTTTTATTATCTAATTACGCTACGTCTAGTTTTTGTCTAAGTTGTACTATGCTGCGCAAACGGGGTGCAAGCGCGGTGAATGCGGGCGCATGGAAACCGCGCCGGCCCTGCTGCTCAACACGGCTTGGCCTCGTGCGCCCATTCCCGCGCGAATGGGGCACCACAGGATGGGGCGGCTTGCCCTCGCATGCCCCCTTCCGTGCGAATGGGGAAGGGTGGGGGGCCGGGGGTGGCGTGCCCTTGCGTGCCTCCATCCCGTGCATACGGGGCAGGAAGGGGAGGCGGAGGGGGCGACATGCCCTTGTGCACCCCCCCTTCCATGCGAATGAGAAAGGGTTGGGCCGGGGGTGCGTGCCCTCGCGTGCCTCCATCCCGCGCGTACGGGGCGGGAAGGGGAGGCAGAGGGGGCGACGGGGAGAGGGGGCGGTATGCCCTCGCGCACCCCCCTTCCGCGTGAATGAGGAAGGGCGGGGGCCGGGGGTGGCGTGCCCTTGTGTGCCTCCATCCCGCGTGTACGGGGTGGGAAGGGGAGGCAGAGGGGGCGATGGGGAGAGGGGGCGACATACCCTTGCGCACCCCCCTTCCGCACGAATGGGGAAGGGTGGGGCTGGGGGTGCGTGCCCTTGCGTGCCTCCATCCCGCGTGTACGGGGCAGAAGGGGAGGCGGAAGGGGCGACAGGGCGCCATGCTTTGCGCACCCCCCTTCCGCGCAAATGGGGAAGAGTGGGGCCCGGGGTGGCGTGCCCTCGCATGCCCCCTTCCCGCACGTACTGGGGTGGTGCGGCCAATGGGGAAGGGGAGGTGCCAGGGGCGTTGTGTCCTCATGCGCCCCTTCATGGGAAGGGAGGGGCTGGGGAGAGAGGGACAGGGGGCGGCGCGGACAGGGGGCAGGGAGGACGGGGGGTGACCACGAGAAGGGGCGGCGGCGTGCCCACATGTGTCCCTTCCATGCCGCATGTGTTACGTTCCTTCCGGACGTATCGACCCGACTTGGGTTATTTGTCTGTTTGCTGAGCCTTGAGCGCGTCGAAGGTCTTCAGGATCCCGTAGGCAACGGCTAGGGCGATCCACAATACGTGGCCCAGAAGGGCAGAGGCACAGATGAAAGGGAGAAGTCAGTCCGTGACGCGACTTATAGTGGAAAGGCGGTAGGTTCGACGGTGGAGGGACGGATCTCCGAGGTCACACCGACGTTCAGATCGAGTGAGTACGATTCGACTTCTGGATAGCCAAGGCGTATGGCACGACTCCAGGCAAGAGGGAAGGTATTACACAAGATATCAAAGCTACCGTTTTAAGACGCGTAGCCGACTCTACTTATACTACTCCAGAGGAGCTTTCAAGCTCAGTCTGAAGTGCTGAATCCTAATACACAGCCGCGATGTTACGTTTCGGCCCGGAAGTGGACACTGACGCTCGGGGATGACACCACGTCAGCAGTATATCATCATGGACTTGTTGGATCAGTCAGCCGGGTAAGCTCCGGCGCATGTGATTGTGTACGATAACGGATCGGATCATGACTCGATGTGACTCATTCCTAGGATAGTCGTATTAGGGTTTGCTCTACTTACGCTATTGGCTAGGATAGTTCAAAGCGGCGCTTGAAAGCCCGCGAGTATCTGTATAAGTAGTAGCGATGGAAGACCAGGATCGCCATCTTGGTCTTCTTCAAATACCACCATCTTCTTGTCTCTTCGTCTCTAGGACTCTCCTCCCTGTGAAGTGAGTCACCTCCGGTATATCCCCTTAGACCAGGGATCCCCGTGAGCTTATCCCGAGTTCCCGTACGGGGCAGTGGACGCGTATCCTCTTGGATCGGTATTTCATCGCGTATTCCTATATCACAACGAACGAGTCGCCAAGCCATACGGCTACATCTACATTGTCGACCATCCCTCTTGGAGAACGATCGTCCCTCTCGACAAACCCCCAGCAGACGTACCTCAAGAGGAGGACTTGCACGCCTTTATCGCATTGAACGGAGATCTAGCTCCACACCCAGCTGAGTACCCCGACGCCATTACCAATCGTCTATTCTACAGATCGTTTAGGATCGCTGCGACTACCGAGGCCTAAGTTGTTACGATCTCCGACCACGCCGACTGCCGGGGACCTGGCGCAGGGCCCGGAGAGCCCGCAGGATGCCAGCAGTGGTACATTGGCGCGTGCTAGGGAGCGGTTCCGGAAGGCTCTGGGCTCTGACGTCACCGATCACGTGACTGAGGCCCAGGCTGACCTAGACCGATGACGATAGATGGCGCAATCGACCGCGTGACCTTTCTAGAAGGTTCCGCGTCTGCGCACGGACCACAGAACCCGAGAGAGCGGACTTAGCTGGGTACGAACCTTATGTACCTGCATGTATATATACCTGTAGTTGTTTCGTCCTCAAGTCTCCAGACTTGAGTTACTTAGCAATACCAGCTAGTATCTTGGGAACCTTGCTCTGCCTCGCTCTAAGCTCCTTTCCGCTTATCTTGTGCACCACCGTTCTCGCCTCGCCTCTTCGTGCGTGTGCCTTTGACCGATCTCAGTCTCCTTTGTCGTCGTCGTCGACAATGCCTAAGTCGTCTTCTGCTAAGCCTGCCGCGGGTGCCTTGGGCGCCGAACGTCGCCCCGCTGGTGGCGTTACATTAACTCAAGTCTCCGATCCCGCCTCAGGCTCGCTCAAGACTCCTGTGACCCCGACGCCTCTGACGGCGCGGGACCCTCTGCATGGAAAGCTCCCCCGCGTTTACGACGGCACCTACGCCGGCGGTTTGTTCCTCTCCGACTTCGCCGCCTTTAGGATTGCCAACGACGGGCATCCCACCATGCTTCGGGTACTCCCACGAATCGCCTATTTCCTCACGTACTGCCAAGGGGATAAGGTGGATAAGTGGAAGAAGAACTGGACCGACCGTATCGGGAAGGTCTGGGACACTAAGAAGCCAGCTTCAGAGGGAGACCTCGCGCACCTCTGGACCTCGTTTCTGAAGGACTTCGAGCATTCGTTCGCTCGGAAGAGGAAGTCCCCGGGCCCTTCAGTAAGGCTCAGATCCCCGTCGACTAGGGGGACGACGCAGCGGGCCTCACAGCCTGCCGCGGCTGCTGCGCCTCGTAGGCGCGATCGCCCGGACCTGGATGGTTTCCCGTCCGAGGCGGCTCGAGACCGCTTATATCGACTTGCGCCCTCGACACAACCACTCCCGACCCCTCCTGCGCCAAGACCGGCGCCGCCTCCGGTGTCCACTCCGGTCGTCGCGCCCGCAGCGCCGCCTCCCGCGGCGCCTGCTGCAGCTCCCGCAGGGCCGACCCCGCAATGGCCAGGGCCCATTACGTTCCACAATCCGGTGATGCCGGATTCTGCATGGACGGGTCCGATTACGTTTGCGCGGGTGATACAGATGAAGCGAGGAAGGTGCTTCAACTGTAATAAGAAGGGACACGTGATGCGCACGTGCACAGCTGGGCAAGCTGTTATAAAGACTGCCACTTCGTCTCAGGGTGCGAAGAAAAAGAAATCCCCTGCTCTTGACCCCACTCCATCATCATCTGGTGATGGGACGATCCACGGCATGCGCGGCAACCCGTTCACCCCTGCCGACCTCGCCGTGTTAGAACGCGACGACCTCCCTCCCCTCGACTGGCTGCAGCCATTTTTCACAGCGCAGCAGCTCAGCGACTACCGCGACGACGAGACGACGCCCTCTCAGTTCCAGGCCACCCTTAAGGGGATTCTCCAGGCCAGAGTGGAAAAGAGGCTGGGCCGTCGGCGCACTGTCGAGTCGGGCGACTCGAGACCTGAAGGGGGGATAGTGTTACGATCTCCGACCACGCCGACTGCCGGGGACCTGGCGCAGGGCCCGGAGAGCCCGCAGGATGCCAGCAGTGGTACATTGGCGCGTGCTAGGGAGCGGTTCCGGAAGGCTCTGGGCTCTGACGTCACCGATCACGTGACTGAGGCCCAGGCTGACCTAGACCGATGACGATAGATGGCGCAATCGACCGCGTGACCTTTCTAGAAGGTTCCGCGTCTGCGCACGGACCACAGAACCCGAGAGAGCGGACTTAGCTGGGTACGAACCTTATGTACCTGCATGTATATATACCTGTAGTTGTTTCGTCCTCAAGTCTCCAGACTTGAGTTACTTAGCAATACCAGCTAGTATCTTGGGAACCTTGCTCTGCCTCGCTCTAAGCTCCTTTCCGCTTATCTTGTGCACCACCGTTCTCGCCTCGCCTCTTCGTGCGTGTGCCTTTGACCGATCTCAGTCTCCTTTGTCGTCGTCGTCGACAATGCCTAAGTCGTCTTCTGCTAAGCCTGCCGCGGGTGCCTTGGGCGCCGAACGTCGCCCCGCTGGTGGCGTTACATAAGTCAGGCAAACGTCAGTGGTAGACGTTACATTAAGACCAAGATCCACCGTGGCCAATCCTAAAACCAAAGACCTCTGGGTGCCTTTTTGCCCCTATTACATCGACCAACGAGGAGAACGCAACGTTCCCAAAAGATACCTTCAATCAGCCTTCTGGAAAGACGACGCAGAAATCCCTGGATACGTCGCCTACTACATCGATCCGCAAGACCAACAACATATCATCCCAGTCGAGTTCAACTTCGACTTCACCTGTTGGACCGAAATCCGTTGGAGTGACACCAACAACAAATTCCAAGTCACAAAACCCGCATCATCCGCACTCAACCTCGACATCCGCAAAAGCGAAATAGTAACCCGTGACCAGTGGGGACTCATCGACGGAGAAACAGAAGAACCTGCCCGATCCCCAACTCCTAAAACACCAGCACCATCTCCATCACTCGCAAGCAACCCCGAAGAAATCCACGTCATCAAAGACGAACAAGAAGAAGAAGCCTTGGAACTTATCGCTAAGTCCATCCCAGTCATGAGCCAAACACAGACAGTAACGCACGAAGAAATGCGCATAGGCACTGCTTTATTCGACACCAAATACCCGCGTCACGCCGACCCACCTCCCGGGGGAGACCCCGGAGACGACAAGAACCCCCACGGCGGAAACGGAGGCGACGGTCCTGAAGGAAATCCAACAGGACTTCCCGACATACCAATGCTCCCCCAACTCACTGACCGATTCGTCGGAAAGGAACCACCCGTATTCAAAGGGGAACGGGACAAAGCAGAAGCATTCCTAGCCCAATGGAATCGATTCGCAGGGGTCAATAAGTTCAATCGCAACATCAACTTCCCCTACACCAAAGCAATGATGTTCCTCACCTACCTTCAAGGAGACCTTGTCGACGAATGGGCCACCAAAACCCAAGAATGGCTTGACAAACAGCCAGACCAAACCGACCCATGGCTCTGGAGTGGCGTCGAAATCGCCTTCAAAAAGCAATTCCGCGACAACCTCGAACAAGAAAACGCTCGCCTAGAGCTGGACAAAGGATTCCGCATGATCGGATCCGACATTGACAGCTACGTAACCAAATTCGAAAAGATGGTCCGACTAGCTGGCTACCGCCTAGATGACGCACTAGTCCTCGACAAATTCACAAGGGGACTACCAATGGAGTTGTACCGCAACGCCTACCAATTCCACAACCCAGGAAACTACACACAGTGGAAACAAGCGGTGATCGAGCAACAAAAGAAATGGCTCCACATGAAAGCCAGACAAGATGGGTTCGGGAGGCAATCAACCAAACCGCAGAATAAACCACAACAAATGCGCTTCCAAGCCCCCCAACGTCCAAACCAACCCACCTGGCGCCAGTATCAAGGACATCCCGACGCCATGGATACCACACCAGGAAGAATTCGAGCCCGAGTGGCAGAAGTAGGCGACCCAAACCGCCCAGAAATCAATCACAGAGACAACCGCCCTCCCTTCCCACCTAGGGGAGGCTTCATCCAACGAGGACACGGAGGACGCGGCGTCTTTAACGCTAAGGACGTTTCCTGTTACAATTGCGGACGCAAAGGTCACTTCTCACGTGACTGCTTCCAGCCTCGCCAACCACGCCAAGGACCTAACGGGCCTCCCCAAGGATGGGGCGCTTTCATCGAAGAAGTTCCTACCGCACCCCCAAGCGTAGCGGAGGAACCACTCATCAACCTAGATGAGCCAACTACGAACCCTCAAGAAACCGAAACGCCGATGACCCTGATGATGGGAAAGATGGCGGAGCTCCACAACCAGATGGGGGAATGGATGAGGAAGGATTTTCCCGACGCCTGAACCCATCGGCCTGGGTGAGGGCTTCTCAATGTAACTCGCAGTTCATAACGCGCTATCGATCTATGCATGTTTCAGTTTCAATCCGCACGAGTAACTCAATGGCCGACAAACAAGCACTAGTGGACTCAGGAGCCACTAACAATTTTATGCATCCCAAATTCGCCAAACAAATGGGCATTGGGATCAAGGAACTAGAACGACCCCGCGACATCTGGAACATCGACGGAACACACAACAAAGGAGGGAAAATCACTCACTACACCGACTTAAACGTACAAACGGACGGGAAGATCAAAACAATCCCGTTTTTCATCACAGACGTAGGAGGAGAGGACATCATACTCGGATATCCCTGGCTCGCCACCTTTCAACCCAGAATCCACTGGGCCACCGCAACCCTAGACACGAAGCAATATCCCATCATCATATGAACAACCAGCCCGCCTAGACCGTTCACGGCACGGTCAGCAATGGAACAACTACGGCAGACACTGGAGCAATGTATGGACCAACACAAAGAACACATCCTCGCAGAACTAGAAGAGGATTCACTACCCGTCCATCTACGAACCACGGCAACGGAACTGGCAATCACGGCACAACAATATACGGAAAAGAAGGAAATCCCAGACGAGTACAAACGGCACGCCAAGGTCTTCAGCGAAGAAGAATCACATCGTCTCCCACCTTCCAGACCATGGGATCACGCAATTGAATTCAAACCGGACGCCCCCGATCACATCGACTGCAAGATCTATCCGATGAACCAAGCAGAGGACAAGGCACTTAAGGAATGGCTCGACGCAGAACTGGCAAAAGGGTATATCAGACCCTCTAAATCCCCGTACGCATCCCCTTTCTTCTTCATCAAAAAGAAGGACGGAAAGCTACGACCAGTACAGGACTATCGAGTAATCAACAAATGGACCATACGCAACCAGTACCCACTCCCTCTCATACCCGAACTTATCGCAGACCTAAGCGGTGGAGTAATCTTCTCCAAATTCGACGTACGATGGGGATACAACAATATACTCGTCAAGGACGGCGACCAGGAAAAGGCAGCGTTTAAAACAAAATACGGACTATACGAACCACTGGTCATGTACTTCGGACAAACGAACTCGCCAGCCACCTTCCAAGCCATGATGAACTACATTATCGCCCCACTCATCGAATACTTCGAACGCAAAGGGACCATCATACGAGCATACATGGACGACATAGGCATCGCAACGACAACGACAGAACAAGATCACACGGAAGCCGTACACGCAGTCCTAGACCTACTCGAAGAACACGACCTCTACCTGAAACTGGAGAAATGCACCTTCCACTCCACGTCCCTCGATTACCTGGGGGTAATCATTGAAAAGGGGGTGATTCGCATGGACCCCATCAAAATTTCGGGCATACGCGAATGGCCTACCCCAAAAACCGTCAAACAGGTGCGATCTTTCCTAGGATTCTGCAACTTCTACCGCGCTTTCATCCGAAATTTTGCCACACACGCACGACCCCTCAACAAACTTACACGCAAAGACACGGAATGGACATGGGGAACAGAACAGCAACAAGCTTTCGACAAGCTCAAGGAACTAGTAACACAGGAACCGGTACTCAAACACCCAGAACTAGACAAACCCTTCGAACTAGAAGTCGACGCATCAGGATACGCCGTAGGAGCAGTACTACTTCAACGAGGCGAAGACAACAAACGCCACCCCATCGCGTATTATTCCAACACCCTCAATGCAGCTGAACGAAACTACGACATCTACGATCTGGAACTACTCGCCATAGTCAAAGCCCTACGCAACTGGAGACAATACCTTGCAGGATCACCGCACAAAATCAAAGTGTTTTCGGATCACATGAATCTGCAGTATTGGAGATCCCCTCAAAAGATATCCAGACGCGTAGCACGGGAAGTACTCGAACTCTCGGAATACAATATAGAGATTCACCACATCAAAGGCACGGCCAATGGACGAGCAGACGCATTATCCAGACGACCGGATTACGATCAAGGGGACCATGACAATGAACAGGTCACAGTACTACCGGATCACATCTTCGTCAGAGCAGCAGAGATCGACACCACGGAAGACCCGACGCGACTAGGGAACACGGTAACCGTCGCAGAGATGCAACCCGCAAATCCGGTATACACTCAAGACGAAGAAACCATCCGACGATGGGTGGATCCTCACAAGCTCAAGAAAATCGAAGGCACATGGTACAAGGACGGACGACGCGTAGTCACGGGAGACCAAATTGAACGGAGACATCTCATCCAAACCCATCACGATCCACCGATACATGGACACCCGGGAATCAGCCGAACGATAAAAATGGTCGAACGATACTACTGGTGGCCAGGACTACGACAAGAAGTACAGGACTACGTCAAAGGATGCGCGGACTGCCAAAGGATCAAAGTGAACAACCGCCCCACACGCGCACCACTGCAGCCCATATTCCCAAAACCGGAAGCCATGCCGTTCGAAACCATAGCGCTGGACTTCATCACAAAATTACCCCAAGCGGATGGCTGCGATACGATACTAACAGTAACAGACCACGACTGTTCAAAAGCGGCCATATTTATCCCATGCCTGGAAGAGATAAGCGCAGAAGGAACCGCAGCCCTGTACGTAAAGCACGTCTTCTCCCGATTCGGACTACCGGCGCGCATCATCAGTGACAGAGATCCACGATTCGCATCCAAATTTACGCGCGAACTATGCAAGATACTAGGGATCGAACAAAACATCTCTACGGCATACCATCCCAGAACAGATGGGCAATCAGAACGCACCAATCAATGGTTGGAACAATACCTACGCTTCTGGGTAAACGAGCGACAAGACGACTGGATCCACTACCTTCCAATGGCGGAATTCACGCATAACAATTGGCCACACGAATCCACAAAAGAATCCCCTTTCAACATCCTTATGGGATACAACCCACGCGCCGACTGGATCGATCGACCTTCTCCCATCCCACAGGTAGCACTCCGCGTCAAACAGTTCAAAGAGGCTAGAACGCGCGCCCAGGAACTGATGAGAAAAGCGCAGCAGGGGTGGATCAAACACAAAGATACGCCCAAGTACCAAATCGGGGACCTCGTATGGCTAGAGGGACGCCACCTACGTACCAATCAACCAACCGCCAAACTTGCGCCCAGAAGACACGGCCCTTTTAAGGTTGTCCAGGTGATGTCCGCAGTCAACTATCGATTAGAACTTCCCACGCAGTGGAGCATTCACCCAGTGTTCCACACGGACCTCCTGACCCCTTATCGCGAAACTCCCACACACGGCCCCAACTATCAGCGCCCGCCACCAGATCTGATTGATGGCGAAGAAGAATACGAAGTCGAGAAGATTCTAGACTCTCAGCGCTTCGGCAGGACAAGGAAACTGCAGTATTTGGTCAAATGGCGCGGATACCCGGACTCCGATAATCAGTGGGTCTCGAAGGATGACGTATTCACTGATGAAGCGATAAGGGAGTTCAAACGTTTAAACCCCGCCAGAGAAACACATATAAGCGCAGGGCTTTTCCAAGAGACGTCCCCATCTCCCTCTCTTCCACTCCCATCCACTCATGTCCCAATCCCCAGTCCAAGTCCACTATGTCCTCGACGACCTACTCCCCATCTCCGTCCAACCTACAGTTATCATTCAGAACGCCCCGCCATCACCATCCCTGTCGCCTGCCCAGTCCGTTCAACCCAGCCCCAGTCGTCCAACTACCCCCATTCCATCCCTTCTTCCTTCACCAACACCTACAGCAGCGGGCACACGAAGCCCGTCTCCGCAAGGCTATGTTCCCACGAGACCTCCGTCCCGTCAAGACGAGGCTCAGGTACAAGAAGATCGAGCATACGACCGGTACCTGTCGCAGGAGCATTGCCCCCTCAATCAACATCTCACGTATGGGACTCACCTCACGGAAACTCACAACAAAACCCCGCCGCTATGCAGTACGGACGGGGAACCACTCACTCTCCCCCCATCGGAAAGACCCGAGAAGCGCCGCCTCTACCGTCCGGAGGAACACAGTCCAGTTTCCCGATCTCGCGTGGAAACTCCGCCACCACGCGGGTTCCACCACAACAGGGGAGTCCATTTCATCCCCTTCCAGATTCGCGACGCTCAGGGCCGGCTGCACCCAGCTCGGTATACGCAGCTCGTCTTTACGGCGGACCCCTTCGTCCTTGCCTACAGACGAGGCAGCGACCAGCAGTACGGCAAGTCGGTGCACGCCGCCCCCAACTATGACGAACCCACGCCCACCTACAACGACGACGACCTGGTCTTTTTAGACCAGGACAGCACCTACCGCGAGTCGGTCGACATGGCCTGCATGGCTATGAACGACCTGACGGTCACGGCGGAGGTCCACCGCTACCGCTGCCTCCAAGCGGGTTATGCTGCGAAAGAGGAGGAGCTCAAGAAGAAGATCGACGAGCTCGACAAGATCGGACGCATGCGCCAGGAGTGCGTACTCCGTCTCCAGCGCGCCAATGCCATCAAGCGCATCGAGGACGAGCGGGACTCCTACCGCCCCTGGAGTCGAGGAAGGAGCCCTGGATTGCGCGCCTCCTGAGAGGAGATCTGCCGCGGTCGGTCTGGTGCCCGATCCTGAAAAGGGGGTGATGTTACGTTTCGGCCCGGAAGTGGACACTGACGCTCGGGGATGACACCACGTCAGCAGTATATCGTCATGGACTTGTTGGATCAGTCAGCCGGGTAAGCTCCGGCGCATGTGATTGTGTACGATAACGGATCGGATCATGACTCGATGTGACTCATTCCTAGGATAGTCGTATTAGGGTTTGCTCTACTTACGCTATTGGCTAGGATAGTTCAAAGCGGCGCTTGAAAGCCCGCGAGTATCTGTATAAGTAGTAGCGATGGAAGACCAGGATCGCCATCTTGGTCTTCTTCAAATACCACCATCTTCTTGTCTCTTCGTCTCTAGGACTCTCCTCCCTGTGAAGTGAGTCACCTCCGGTATATCCCCTTAGACCAGGGATCCCCGTGAGCTTATCCCGAGTTCCCGTACGGGGCAGTGGACGCGTATCCTCTTGGATCGGTATTTCATCGCGTATTCCTATATCACAACGAACGAGTTGCCAAGCCATACGGCTACATCTACATCGTCGACCATCCCTCTTGGAGAACGATCGTCCCTCTCGACGAACCCCCGGCAGACGTACCTCAAGAGGAGGACTTGCACGCCTTTATCGCATTGAACGGAGATCTAGCTCCACACCCAGTTGAGTACCCCGACGCCATTACCAATCGTCTATTCTACAGATCGTTTAGGATCGCCGCGACTACCGAGGCCTAAGTCAGGCAAACGTCAGTGGTAGACGTTACACTGCCGCTTTTCGTCGTCTGTAAACTCGGTGGGTTCAGTCGGGGAGAATGCGATGGTGACTTCCCGTTGCGTAGTCCGAAGAACCACTGGGTATGCGTCTTCCTTAATGACGGCGTGTTGCCAACTGATTTGGGGTTCATAGGCGGCTAGCCAGGGGTATCCAAGGACGATGTCTTCGTCGCCTGTGTCGGTGATGAGGAAGCGCATTACTCTCCTGGTTCCCTTGGTTTCTACTTCGAGATCTGCGCAGTGGGTGATTAGTCCTGCTCTGTTCTCGGATTTATCGATGTTCCATATCTTTTTGGGAGTGTCCAGTTCTTTTAACCCGATCCCCATTCGCTTCGCGAACGTGGGCTTAATGAAACTGTCTGTGGCTCCACTGTCCACTAGTGCTTTTATTTCGGCCATGTTGTAACTTGTTCGGACGGATACTGGAATTCTCAACGATCAGTAGCGTGTGATTATTACAGAGTTACAACAGAGTGCCCTCACCCAGGCCGTCGGGTTCAGGCGTTTGGAAAATCCTCTCTTCCCCACAGTTCTTGAAGGACTAGGTCCTTTACTTCGTCCGGTGCTCCGGCCACTCCCTGCAGCCAATCCTTGGCTTGTTGTTGTGGCGTGACTGCGGCGCGGGCTTCTACCCTAGGTTCTTGGGCGTAGTAGTCAGTGTCCGTCCTTCTGTTGCTGCTGCTTTGCGTGTTGTTGCGGTTCTGTGGGCAGTCACGACTGAAGTGTCCCTTCTGACTACAGGTATAACAGGTTACTCCCCTAGGGTCTCGGGGTGGTCCCCTTCCTCATTGCCTTGGCCCTCCTTGTGGGGGGTATGGTGGTCGTTGTCGATCAAGGATGTGTTCTGCCCCGGCGAGTCTTGCCTGGGTGTCCTCAGCGTGTCCTCCTCGGGCTCGTACCCGGTCGGCAGAAGTGTCCATCGCATTCGGATCGCAATATTGGAGATTTCGCGGCGCCCATCCGCTTTGCGGGGTTCCCCATTGGCTAGGACGTGGGGTAGTCTTTGGTGGGGATGGTTTAAGTGAATTGAGACGTGCCTGGAGATGCATATATTGTTGTTGTTTCTTCATTGCTGCTTGCTTCCATGCTTCGAACGTGGCGGGTTCGTATTGTTCGTACACTTTGGTGAACAATGCTCGTGGTAGTCCTGCTGTAAATAGGTCCAACGTTTGGGGGGCGTCGAGGTGGTAGTCAGCCTGGCGAGCTAGTCGTTCGAAGGTTGCTACGTAGCTGTCAATGTCCCCGTCCTTCATGTGGACGCCCTTGCGCAGTTCCATTTGCGCCTGTTCCTTCTCCATGGTGTTGGCGAATCGCCTGGTGAATGCGCAAGTGGTTTCATCCCACAAGCGTCGGGTGTGTTCCGGGAAGCCGGAGTCTATCTGGCGTATCAGCCAGTCGGTCATGTACATCACCCACTCGTTGACTTGTTCCCCTTGGATATACCCGAGGAATAGCAGGGACCGGCGGTAGTAGTTGCGCATAATGTCGCTTGTACTGTTGATTCCCTGGTATAGGTTCCATTGTGCCCGGAACTGCAGGGCCTTAGTGCGGTCGCCGTTGAACACTTGAGGTGGGTTGCCCTGCAATCTGTCAGACGTTCGAGGTTGATTAGCGGCGGGGGCTAGCCCCGGGAAGCCCCCCCCTCCTCCTCCGGGTGGTCCTCCGCCTCCTCCTCCGGGTGGTCCTCCGCCTCCTCCGGGTGGGCGTCCTCCACTGGCTCCTCCTCCTCCTGGGGGGTCCGGCTCATCGGGACCCATTGCCCTCATAAGGGCTGCGTCGTCGGCGGTCATTCGGTGTCCAGTGCTGGGATTGATAGGGAGTAGATCTTCTGGGACCCCGTCTTGTGGCAACTGTACGGGGTCGAGTTGGAGTGCGTATGTTGGTTCTATTTGGGTGGTCGTCATCTCGTTAGGTGGGTGAACGATGATCTGCTCAGCTTGTGACTCCTCGTTTAGTGTTATCCCTTGCGCTAGGTTTGCTAGTTCTTCTTCTTCTTCCGCGTTCACTTGGGAGAGGCGGTCTTCTTCTTCGCTGTGTTGTTCCGATTCGGAATCCTCTTCTTCCGTAGTGCTGGCGGTGGGTGCGCCGTCGATTGGTCCTACCCTTGCAGAGGGGACTACCTCGCTTTCTAGGATGTCGCACCGGTATGCGCTTGTGGTTGGTCCGACTATAGTTCGCACTCCTGCGTCGTTTGTTGCGAGTATACACCAGCAAGTGTGTTCGAAACTGAACTCAACTGGGTAGTATCAACTCGGTCGATTGGGGAAGTCGACAAAGTATCCGGTTTCTCCCCGGTGTGTCCTCCACCTGGCGGCTTTCAGATAGCGTGTGGGGACGTTCCGTTCTCCTCTTTCTAGGATGGTGTATGATTGGACTTGGTTCCAGCCCCACCGGTCTGCTGTTGTAGGCGCCACTGTGTTGTGCCTGGAGGTAGCTTGGTCTTAATGTTGCGTTAGGCCCGTCCTAACGTGCTCGACTTGAGCGAGAGACAGTGGCAGGGTAGACGTGGAGCGACTTAGCAGAAATAGATACACGTCCGTAACAGGAACGCGATCGTCCACAGCACTGGGGCAAAGTCCACCAGGCGTATACGTTGTCTTGCTAGCTGCCGAACAAAGGCAAGCCGCACCAGAAGAGAGAGAGAGAGAGCGAGGCAGACGATTAAGAGGATAGGCAGTATGGTTCTGGTGATTCAAGAAGACCAAGCTGAGGAGCTCGGTCTTTGTGCACGACAGTAGATATACAGTTGACGAGGAGCTTTGAAGCTCCTCCTGAATGTAAGGTACCCAGTAGCGGTAATAGCTCGAACCCTACTACGACTGTCCTAGGTATGAGTAAAGTCTGATGCATGTGATACTCCACTCGACGCTGACTGATACGACTGTCCCTGACTAATACTAAGGTAGTCAGAACCCTACGAGTCCGCACTCCGTACTGATGAGTCCGATCGTAACACCGTCTCCCGTACCCGCTAACATCCCTGCTGAGGAGGACTACGCTTATACTAGCGACTAGTCGAAGTCGTGGCGACTTCGGTTCTGATGGGGGGGTAATGTTACGATTTCCATCCTTTGACTTAACTGTACGATTACGATGTGACCCGGTGACTCGCGCCTTCTGATTCTCACCTTGCGCCTTGCGCCTCGGCGATAGGATAGGTCGTGGTACGCTTCTCATTGTCCGCTAACCATTTCTGAAGCCCGCATGACCCCGCGGAATTCCCTCATACTATACGAGGTCTCTCCCTTTGTTTACGTTCTAGGACTCTTGACTCACAATCGCGCCATATGTTTGTTACTCACAAACATCCTGTACTAGTATATAAGCCACGCCCTACCTAGCTTGTACGGTAGACTTGACTTCTTGTGTAATACCACATCGTCTTTGCCTCACGAACGACCTTCGACTCGCCTTTGCGCTTGAGTCTCCATTTTCGCTTGCCGATTGCGCTTGAGCCTGGTCTCTCTACTATTATCCTCGGTTCCAGGGAAACCGAGTGATACTTGTGCACCACCGAACTGAGTCTTAACTGACTCGCGCTCTTCCGATGTCACGGTACGCGCGAAGTGGACCCTTACTTACGGACATGGCCTCGTTAGTAAGGAGTAATGTGTCATGGACAGGTAGATCAGTCAGCGAGTAGCACTATCACATGCCGATGTGGCATGAAGTCATAACTAGGATAGCTGATAGTAGGGTTCGAGCTACTTACGCTATTCGTCGTACGGATTCGGAGAGGAGCTTTAAAGCGTCCTCGTATATGTATAAATAGTGGCTCGATAAGACCAAGATACGCCATCTTGGTCTTCTTCAATCACCACTCCTTTCTCTCTCTTCTCACGCGAACTTCACTTGCCTCTTCGTGCAAGTCGACTTCATCGATCATCGGATTACCTAGTGGCACGACTTGCCCTAGTGTACCAGAGTGGGATCACGTGCCTCTACTCAAGCGCCGTGTATCTCGTAGTTATCAGGTCACGTGACCTCGAAGGAATATTTCGCTAAGTCGTGAACGCCCTTCTCGCAGTCCAAGTCGGACTAACGCCAGTGGTGGCGTTACATTAAGACCAAGATCGCTTCATCGTGGCGTTCACAACTCGAGACCAGTGGAGAAACTTTCAAACTTACTCCCTCGAACGCAGGGGAGACCGCAACGTACCAGAACAATTCCTAGGAGCCGCCAGGTGGAGAGAATACCGAGGAGAAACAGGTTACTTCGTAGACTTTGCATCGGGGCCAACCCGATATCGCCCCGTTGAGTTCAACTTTGACAACTTGTGCTGGGTTGAGATCACGTGGAACCCCATAGATAATCGCTACGACGCCGTACGCCCAGCAGGTCGCAACTACAACTGCGACATCGACTCTAGAAACCTACCTACACGAGGCAGAGTGGGGACGCATAGACGGACAGCCAGAAGAAGAGCCTAGTACATCAGAGCCAAGGACTCCCGCCCCATCAGAAACTAGCGGGGAAGACGACGAAACAAACGCGGACGACGCATCCGAAGTGGAAGGAAATAGTCCAAACAGCTGAGTCCCTCCGCATAAACGAACCAGAAGAGATTGAGGTTCACGCACCTATAGAAATGGCAACTGCGACAGTCACCCGAGAGGACATAGCAACCGAAGAAGCACGAAGGATAACAGAAGAAGCAGAAGCCTATCTGCGACCCATCAACCCAAGCACAGGACATCGCATGACGGCCGACGACGCAGCCATATTCAGGGCAGTAGGCCCCGACATCCCCGATCCACCTCCAGGAGCAGGAGGACCACCGCCGCCCAGAAGACCGGGAGGAAATTTCGGCCAAGGACCACCAGGAGGCGGAGGGGGAGGACGACAACCCCAATTCGGAGGAGGAGGCGGAGGACACCCTGTTCGGTGGAGGACCACCACCACCACCACCAGCAGGACCAATCCCAGGAGCGCCCCATGGAGCGGACAAACTAGTAGGAGAGCCACCAAACATCTTCGACGGGAACAGAGATGAGTACTGAATCGTTTCTCACCCAGTGGCACATTTACTGGGGTCAGAACGCAGAGGCGCCGATTATGACTAACGTCTATCGGCGATGCTTACTCTTCCTTGGCTTCATCAAGGGACCCCGAGTATCAAACTGGACTCTCGGTTTCCTCCAATGGCTCAATAACGAACTCCACCACGGACGCAACCGATACGACCCATTTCTGTGGGACACGCTGACAGCCGGCTTTCTCGGATCGCTTCTCGAATGTACTCGAGCAAGAACAAGCGCAGGCCACGTTGGCCAAGGGCTTCAAAATGATAGGAGATGACATCGATTCGTACGTCACCAACTTCGAACAATTGGCACGGAAGGCTGATTATCGACTCAATGATCGCCAAACCCTGGATCGGTTCACGGCGGGATTGCCCAAAGCCTTGTTTACTAAGATATACGAACTCGACGACCCACAAAGCTTCAACGAATGGAAGGAAGCTGCCCTGCGTCGGCAGAAACAATACATCCACCTACGCGCAAGGTTGGGTCTCAATGCAACTACCCCACGAAGCACTCCACAAACTCGACCAAATCAAGCACGCGGATATGCACCACAATGGGCACCACCACGATTCCCACCACCGCGCTATGACCCAAACGCGATGGACACCTCAGCAGACCGCACCCGTGCCCGAGTCGCGGAGGTTGGAGATCCCAACAGAGGGAATTATCAACGACCGCCATTCCCACCCAGAGGAGGCCAGGACAGGCCAGAGGAGGCGGGCAGCGCCGCGACATGAGGGAAGTCATCTGTTACAACTGTAACAACCCCGGCCACTTCTCACGAGACTGTACGCGACCCAGGAAACCAAGGCAGCCGTATCAGCCGCGCGCCAGTACCAGTCGAAGCGCAGAAACCGACTACTACAGTCAGGAACCAACAACCGTACGTCGCACCGAAGTAACCCCCGAGGAACAAGCAAAGGTTGGATGGATACCATCAGGGGGGCTAGTGACGAGGTAAAAGACCTCATATTCAAGGACCTATGGACCCAAGAGGGTTTTCAGGACGCCTAAACCCATCGGCCTGGGTGAGGGCAGTTAATTGTAACTCTGTAATCATGACTCGCTACCGTTCGCTCCGAATTCCAGTCTCGATTCGTACCAGTTACTCCATGGCCGACATCAAGGCGCTCGTTGACTCGGGCGCCACCGACAACTTTATAAGACCCGCGTTCGCTAAACGCATGGGCCTTGGGTTACAACCCCTAGAACGACCCAAGAAGATATGGAACATAGATAATACGGAAAACAAAGCTGGGTCCATCACGCACTTCGTAGATCTAAACATCCAGACCAATAAGATCAATAGGACCATGAGGTTCTTAGTCACGGACATCGGAAACGAAGAAATAGTTCTTGGATACCCCTGGCTCGCCACCTACGAACCTACCATCAGTTGGGCTCACGCAACCATCCATGAAGACGCCCTCCCCGTCGTACTCCGATCGATCAACCCAACGGAACCTCACGTCACCGTTGCAAGCGCGATCACACAGGACGAAGCCGAAAACATCGTCCAAGAGCTTGAAGAGGAGTGCCAGATCCGCACCACGGCCACCGAACTAGCTATTGCAGCCAACCAGAACACTCGTCGCGGCAGTCCTCCCCGAACCGTACCAAAGATTTGCGAAGATCTTCAGCGAAGAAGCGTCCCACCGATTCCCGCCATCACGACCCTGGGATCATGCAATCGAGTTCAAACCAGGAACTCCAACTAGCATCGATTGCAAAGTCTACCCCATGTCGCAAGACGAAGACAATCAACTACGCAAATGGCTGGACGAGCAACTTAAAATGGGCTACATACGACCCTCCAAATCCCCATACGCGTCATCATTCTTCTTCATTAAGAAGAAAGACGGCAAGTTACGTCCGGTTCAAGACTATCGGAAGATCAACGCATGCACCGTGCGTAATCAATACCCACTACCACTCATGTCAGAACTCATTAACGACCTCGGGAACGGACGCATCTACACCAAACTCGACGTACGATGGGGGTATAACAACATACGAATCAAGGAAGGCGACGAACCAAAAGCGGCCTTCAAAACCAAATACGGACTCTACGAACCCCTCGTCATGTACTTCGGACTCACCAAATTCCCCCGCCACCTTTCAAAACATGATGAACGACATCTTCGGCGACATCATCCCCTACTACGAAGCACGAGGGACGATTATACGGGTCTATATGGACGACATAGGTATCGCCACTAGCGAAGAAGCCGGACTACAAGCGCACATCGATGCGGTCAGCGCCGTCCTGCAGATCGCACTCGACCACGACCTTTACTTCAAGCTGGAGAAATGCCTCTTCCACCAACCGCGAATGGATTACCTGGGGGTAATCCTTGAAAAGGGGGTAACTCGCATGGACCCCGTCAAAATTGCAGGCATACGCGACTGGCCCACCCCCACGAAGGTACGCGACGTACGCTCCTTCCTAGGCTTCTGCAATTTTTACCGCCTCTTCATTCGCGGTTTCGCCACACACGCCCGAGCACTCAACAAACTCACGCGTAAAGACACCGACTGGACCTGGGGCAAAGACGAAGAAAAGGCCTTTCAAACCCTCAAGCAACTCGTCACCAGCGAACCCGTACTCGCACACCCCACCTTAACAGACCAGTTCGAACTCGAGGTAGATGCGTCAGGATACGCGGTGGGCGCAGTACTCCTACAAAAGAAGAAAGACGGAAAGCGACACCCCATCGGCTACTTCTCCGCCACCCTGAACGAAGCGGAACGCAACTACGACATCTATGACTTAGAACTCCTAGCCATCGTCAAAGCACTGCGACACTGGAGACCGTTCCTAGCCGGCTCGCCACACAAAATCAAAATCTTCTCCGACCACCTCAACCTCACGCACTGGAAATCCCCTCAAAAGATAAGTCGCCGCGTCGCTCGAGAAGTCCTCGAGCTCATGGAATATGACTTTGAGATTCATCACATCAAAGGCACCAACAACGGACGAGCAGACGCACTGTCGCGAAGACCGGACTACGACCGAGGCGACAAAGACAACGAAGGAGTCGTAGTGCTACCCGAAGCTGTGTTCATACGAAACCTCGCAACGCAAGCACCAGAAGCTCACGACCAAGACGAAGACACCCTACGCCCTTGGGTGGATCCGCACAAACTCAAGAAGGTCAGCGGAACTTGGTACCGCGGAGAGGCGAGAGTGATCACAGGGGGGACAAGACGCAATTCGCACCATTATCGCCAACCATCACAACCCTCCGGTATACGGACATCCGGGAATCAAGCGAACGTCTAGAATCATCGAACGCAACTACTGGTGGCCCCAAATGCTGAAGCACGTAACCGAGTACGTCCAGGGATGCGCGGAATGCCAACGCCACAAAGTCAACAACCGACCGACGAGAGCACCGCTGAGCCCCATCACACCGATAGCTGATGCCAAGCCGTTCGAAGTCATAGCACTCGACTTCATTACTAAACTACCCGTTTCCCAGGGATACGATTCTATTCTCACAGTGACGGATCATGACTGCACCAAAGCCTCCGTATTCATCCCATGCAACGAAGAAATCTCCGCCGAAGAAACTGCTGCCCTGTACGTCACCCATATCTTCAGGAGATTCGGACTACCGGCAAAAATCATCAGTGATCGAGACCCACGATTCGCATCCAAGTTTACCCGCGAACTATGCCGAATCCTAGGCATCTATCAGAACATTTCCACGGCCTATCACCCCCGAACGGACGGACAATCGGAACGGACCAATCAATGGTTGGAGCAGTATCTAAGGTTCTGGGCTAATGAGCGTCAAGATAACTGGGCGCAGTTCCTACCCATGGCAGAATTCGCTCACAACAACTGGCCACACGAGGCAACAAAGAAATCCCCATTCTCGCTCATGATGGGATATGACCCGCGCGCTGATTGGATCGATAAGCCATCCCCCATCCCTCAGGTACTCACGCGACTCCAACAATTCCGAGAAGCACGGAAAGAAGCCCAGGCACTCATCAAAAGGGCCCAGGCGCTATGGGTTAAACATCGAGGTACGCCCAGGTATCAAACGGGGGATCAGGTGTGGCTGGAAGGGCGTCACCTTCGAACCAATCAACCAACCGCCAAGCTAGCGGCACGACGGCACGGACCCTTCAAAATCACACGAGTGCTGTCACCGGTCAATTACCAACTCGAACTTCCCACGCAGTGGAGTATTCACCCCGTGTTCCACATTGATTTACTCACCCCTTATCGCGAAACGCCCCTGCATGGAGAAAATTTCCAAGCGCCCGCCACCGGATCTAGTTGACGGAGAAGAGGAATATGAAATCGAACGAATCTTGGACTCACGGCACTTCGGCAGAACTCGGAAACTTCAATACCTCGTGAAATGGAAGGGCTACCCGGACTCGGAGAATCAGTGGGTCAACAAGGATGACGTCTTCGCCGACGAAGCCATAGCGGAGTACGAGCGGAGTCTTGAAAGCTGCAAGAACACATATAAGCGAGCCTGACGACGCTAAGTACACCCCATCTCTTCACACTGGATTCCTCTCTCAACCAGAAATGTCTCTTCCCACTTCCTCCTTCTCCTCCCATGCGGCTCCCCGCCTCAGGGGGTCGTTCACCCACGAAGAACTCACAACCGCCGTCAACAACCTCGCCGCCATCGAGGACCTCGACAACCCCAACACCCCCACCACTTACTGGATGCTTGGCAACGACGGCCAGCGCCTCAACGTCACGCCCTATACGCAGGCCGAAAGTTGATCGGCTTCGCGCAGCTCTCCGAGACTGTGCGGCTCCCTCACCGGGACCTCTCCCTGGTTCGAGTGGAGTACTGGGTCGACAATGGCCAAGAACCCGAACACGCGGCGATGGGAGGAGTGGCGGGAGGTAGCGGCGAGGTGGAGGCTCGAAGCAACTGGCACTGGCAGCGACAAGGAGAACGAGGATCCTCGAGAGGAGGAAGTTGTTCGACGAGATGATGCGCGCCAAATCCAAGAACAACCCGAGCGGGAGCTGAAGGAATGGTATCCAGCTGAGCACCCATTCATCATTTCCACCACCGACTCTGACCACCCCGACGAAACGCCCTACACACTCGACACAGTGGGCCGCCCCCTCTACCGGGGTTCCCTGAGGGTGGACCTCCCTTCCACGACACACCACACCGCCGTGCTTAATCGCCGGCTTTCCGACGCTCGCTTCGCCCCCTATGGTTACGTTCATAACCGAGGGGACAAATTCGTTCACTTCCCCATCACCGACGCCCAGGGAGTCACCACCCAAGCGGCGTACGTCCAGGTCATCATGACTCCGGACCCGCTGGTTCTCGCGCTCGCCGCGGACAGCGACAAGACCTTCTCCAAACCCCTGTACGCCGAGCCACAAGTCCGGGAGCGAGGCAAGCCGTACTACACGGAACTCGAGGTCCAAGCCCTCGCCGCGGGTCACGCCAACCAACACCGCCTCGACACGGCGGTGAACGAGCTGAAGGACGTGGGGCTTAAAGCTGAGTTACACAGATTCCGCTCGTTGAAGAAGGAGGCTGAGCGCATCGAGCATAGGCTCCTGGCCCTCTCCCAGGCGTTGGGCGGGATTCAGGGGGATGTCGCGAAGTCGAAGTTCAGGTTGGAGATGGCGGACATTCACAATCGGGTGGAGTCGGTTCAGGAGGGGTGGCTAGGAGGCATCAGCGGCCCCTCGGCGCCGTGGTCGTCGCGGCTGAAAAGGGGGTGATGTCACGGTACGCGCGAAGTGGACGCTTACTATACGGTGATGACCTCGTTAGTAAGTCGTAATGTGTCATGGACAGGTAGATCAGTCAGCGAGTAGCACTATCACATGCCGATGTGGCATGAGTCATAACTAGGATAGCTGTAGTAGGGTTCGAGCTACTTACGCTATTCGTCAGTATGGATTCGGAGAGGAGCTTTAAAGCGTCCTCATATATGTATAAATAGTGGCTCGATAAGACCAAGATACGCCATCTTGGTCTTCTTCAATCACCACTCCTTTCTCTCCTTCTCACACGCGAACTTCACTTGCCTCTTCGTGCAAGTCGACTTCATCGATCATCGGATTACCTAGTGGCACGACTTGCCCTAGTGTACACAGAGTGGGATCACGTGCCTCTACTCAAGCGCCGTGTATCTCGTGATCACAGGTCACGTGACCTCGAAGGAATATTTCGCTAAGTCGTGAACGCCCTTTCGCAGTCCAAGTCGGACTAACGCCAGTGGTGGCGTTACAACAACACAGACCACAATGACGGAGTCCTCCGAGAAGAATCTGGCGGGGGAAAAGCCAGCGTCGAAACTACTACCATGTGCAAGGCGTCCGGAAGCACCAAGCCACCACCGAAGAAGGCCTACGCAAAGGCTGTGGAGACTAGCGACGGTAAGCTTGACTAGGTGCCAGTTGGGCCTCACGTTGCGGCGAAAGAAGCATATATCGAACTGTCGGACGACGATGGCGATTAGTTTTTGCCAACATCTGTGCTTTTTCAGAATACTGTACATGTGAGAATACCGTAGAAGTGTCACGACCGGCTCTTGACTTTGCATTGGTGTTGCTCACTATTAAGTAGATGAACTTTAGTGAAGGTCCTGGCAGAGAAGATGAACCAACGGGCCTTGTAAGCCTCCACGTCGCCCTTGAAGCTTGAACTTTATAGCTGTGCACATACCCAGAGCTATACAGACAAGATACATCAAAACGACTGTGAAGAGATAGCTACGGTTTCGGACCTCTTTTGCGACTGACGATATAAAAAAAACACTCGTCGTAAGGGACAATGATGACACCACCGTTCTACGTGTTTAACGCAAACACCAACACGCGAGACGCTACCCAGCACCAGAGATCCATCGGGGAAAGTAAGAAGCCCAGTATGGTCTACGTACTTCGTCCAAAAATAGGATGATGTGGGTGTTGCAACGATAGAACGGCAAACGCAACGAGTGATCTTTTGGCCTCCACTCAGGGTGTCGACGGGTCGCAGTCTCGTCGTCCCGGTGATATGGGGGTTCCCTATGTGCTGGTGGCATGGGAACTCGTGCGTGAGGAATTGGACAGGGTTCATCGTGGCGTGGGAAATAGCATCTCCACATGGTGCCGCGCAAGGATGAAGGAGCATTTACCTGAATGGGAGTGAGTAGTCAAACACTAACTTAGGAGACAACAGAGGGGATAAGAGGAGAACCGCATCACCCAGTCACACGACGACGAGAAGAACAGCTCTACATCGAACATTCATCACTCGTGAAGCCCAGATAACAGCGGCAAAACAGACAGTGTTGTCCAAGGGGGTGCTTATATGACGCAGAGGGTTAGTGCCTTCTTTGGATTTACTGGTGGCCTTCAAGACCGGAGCTGAGCCTTCTCCTGTGTCAGGCCATCCAACCTCTTCAGGGCTTCTTTAATATCCGCTCTTCCCGCTAGTTTCTTGAAGATATCTCAAGGAACTAGTAGGAAGATTGGAAATTGTTTCCGATTAAATATGAGAGTGACCAAGTGTTAGTTGAATAGAATTTCTACTCATTCGACTTTGTTGTCGTCGTGGTGGAGAGTACCTGGTCGCAATTTTCCAGTATCTCCACCACCTTGGTGATATTGGAGCACGAACCTCAGGGTGACCGGGGAAGACTTGAATGCGCGGAAATTTGTTGAGCGCATCACCCTAGCTCGCCCGGACATCCCTTGCTAGTAAAATATCAGCATTGAAAGGGTCAAAATAAATAAAAATGCGTGTTGAATTAGGTCCTCGGCGGAGTTGCAGCTTTGCAGTTCCTTGATGGGCCAGTCGTCTAAGTGGCCATTCCTAGTCATCTTCTTGTACTCGCTCGACGCAGTATCATGAATTAATTCGAATTGCCAAGACGTGGTGCCAGTGATGAAAGATATTGTGAGAGCAAATCAAGGGGGGGTTTCTGGACTAGCAAAATCCGCGCGCGATACGAGAGATAGCCATGGGTGACAAGTGACCTCGACATGGCCGATGATTGCAGAGCTACATCCAAAACCATTCAGCGATGACGGAAGCAGCTGAGATCCGGTATGAGATGCTGGGTGAGGCAAGGGGTGCGCGGAAAATTTATCTGGCATATGAAGTACAAAAATACACTAAGGTCAAAGGTGAGCTGGGGGGGGGGTACATAAGCGAGCGCCTATCTGAATATGGAAATACATTCTCATGGGACCTGGGTATGGGTTTGATGGGTACGGGTACAAGTACAACGTTGGGTACCCGTTCAGAACCCACACCCGTGCAATGAGTTTGACGGGTTTTTTCTAGCATACGACAACTTTATTGACTAACATACTGTTTGTACATGAAGTATTATACACCAACTATTACTGTAATATCTCGAGAATGCCCGTGCAGAGCTCATGTTCAAGTCGGCGTCGTATGTCGTGTTGTCATCGTTGTCGTATCTTGTATTGTTGTGTCGTCGTACCGTTGTTGTCTTAATCGTCATCGTCATCATCTTGCTGTTGGTCGATGGCAGGGCCCTGGCGGCAGCGGCGGTTGGTAGCCATCCAAGTTGTCGTGTCACATTGTCGTTGTCGACATCATCTTGTTGTTGTTGTTGTCATTGGTTGTCGCTACGTTATTGTCATTGACATCATCTTGCTGTTTATGATAGCAGGGCCCTAGTGGCGGCAGCGGCAGTTGGTAGCATGTGCAGCTGTGGTAACTTAGGTATGGGTGGTGAACAGAACAAAACCGGCAATCACCGCCGGAACTAGAATCGGGAATGCACAAGCATCAATGGCAAACCCTGCCCATGCGCTGCTAACCACGACCCACGACGACAAAATTTTGCCAGCCCCGAACTGAATAGGCTACTGACCGCTGCCGCTGCACCAATGCAGGTCCCAAATGCAATGACGGCGGCACCCCGACAACCTATGACACTAGCGGCAGGATTGATGGCGAGGCACAAGGCGAGGCAGCACTGCAACTCCAAGCGACTTGATGACAACAACAGCAGCGACATGCGACAATGATGGCAACATGCGACAATGACAGTGACACGCAACAACGATGGCAACACACGACAACAATGGCAGCGATGATGGTGATGGTGGGACAGACGGCGGTGGTGACACAACAACGGCGGGGGGCGATGACGATGCAGTGGGCTTTGTAGTTGTCTTACAGTAGTACTTTGTATAGTAGTGCAGAATTCATACGAGCTCATCATGCCGACCCGCGGTGCCAACCTGCAAACCCGTGCTACCCGTCAGTACCCATACCCAATTCCATCTGTTACCATACCCGTGAGCACAGGTACTGGTTTCATGTGGGTGTGGGTACGGGTAAGGCCTGAGTGACCCATGGGTTACCGGTTACCCATGACAGGCACTAGGAATTGGGGGGTGTGAAGCAGTGCAAGATGTCACGCAGGCCACCACGGAGTGCGAGATGTCGCATGTGGGTCCGCAGCAGTCACGAACACGTCAGAGTCGAAGGGTTACAGCCGCGCGTGAGTGTGGCAAGGTCGAGGTTGGAAACAGGGTCAGTTGGTTGCAAGGGATTGGAAACGGTCGCGCACGCTTCGGCGTGGTGCAAAACTTCGTATGGGTCACCACTGCGGTCGGAAATGTGTCGGGTTCCAATCGCTAAGGCTGCATGCAAGTGCGACACACCGGGGAATACAAGGTAGTGACCTGACTCAAAACAGACAATCACACAAAAAGTAGGGGGTTGCTGATCAAGCAGACTTTGGCATGACTTGTAACTTTGTACCAAGGATCGCCTAGATCAGGGATGCGTCGCTCTAAAGTTTCAAAGGGTATGCAAAGGTGCAAGGCCCTCAGGAACACGAGGAAGAGAACACACCAAGAACTACAAGGGCTCTGAAACCCTGAGAGAGGGGGCACTGAGATTTACAAAGGCGAAGGATGTTGTGCAGCAATGCACGCAGCTAACAGGAATGGTGTTCTCACCTTTGAGTAGGTTGAGAGACTGCAAGAGTGGAGAGGGCGCACAAGTGAGAAAGAGAGTGAATGTCTATTCGCCTCCCTCCCCATAGGAGGGTTTTTATACTCTATGGTCCTACCCTGACCATTTCCGTAAAAGTGATGAGTACAGGCGTCCACAATATCGCGTTTTTACACACGCCTGATGTAAACTACCACTTCAAGATAGGCATAGGGCTTCTCTCACTTGGAGGGCGTATTGCGCCCATTGTAGTACGTATCCCAACTACCGTAATAGGCAAACATACTACCGTAATGTTGTAACTGCTATAGATAAGGTCCTTACATACTTATCACGTTCCAACAAAGGAAGGTAAATAGCCTAGTACAAGAGATAGTTATACAAGCAAGCAGAGGACAGATATAAAGTTAGAATGGAATCCAGAGAGCAACCAAGCGAGGTCGCAAAGCCAGACGCTGCCAGAGGAAAGAGTGTAGTAAAAGCCTGGAATGACCAAAGCGCGGGAATGTATGGCCCAGTGGTGCAGGAAAGTACTGTATGTCCCGGTCCCGATAATGCTGACACTGCTTAGCGCCCTATTAGCACTGGTCCACGAAAATCTGCTAAGGCCCCTTTGAACCCACCCCCCTCCCTAAGTCCATATGGGCGCTAAAAATCCCGTGCACCCCTTGGGGTGAGGTTTGCGATGCACCTGGCCGTTGGGCCGAAGACGGCGGTGCGCTCTTACATGTAGGTGACTCTTTCAGGAACTTGAACGATGTCATCACGTCCCTACCATCTCTGCTTACGCCTGATGCCGCCATGGAGCCCACCGAGCTTCAGCATTGCCGCTTTTTGTGGTTCCATCAGGAAAAACCTCCTGCGCTAGCGAGCGATAATATCACTAAATTATCAAAATTATTCAAATTATCACGATTTCGTTGCCACAACTAAATTAGTGCTAATTTTGTGATAATCCAGGTAATTCTCAATAGGTTAGCGATAAATTTGCTCTCAATTATCATGTCTTAGTACCATTATCATGTCTTAGTGACCATTCTCGTTTTAATAATCATTATTAGATTTATTATAACTATCAAATGAGCGGACAGGCACAAAAACTAGGCATAATCAAATGAGCAAGGAGAAAGACTTTTTTTTTTTTCAGGATTTTGGATAATCGGCTGTCAAGTTCACGTCAGCAATGTCATTTAGAAACAGTAGGGTAAACTTGCTATTGTTAAAAGGGTCCATTGAAATGAAAACGGGCCATTGAAACGAAAACGGGCCATTGAAATAAAACGGGCCATTGAAATGAAAACAGGCCATTGAAATGAAAAAAACACATTCATTCAAGTGCATTGAGATTGAGATTGGCGATCAGAATAGTTGACAATGGGACTGTACCTCCCCCAGTGCCACCGCTATAGCACTAGTCAGGACCACAATAGTGTGAGTGAAGGTGGCGGACTCACCTTGCTTGAGTATAAATATCACTCATCATGGTATGGAAGGCACACTCTCGGTGGTTCAGGATATGCCTGAGCGTGTTCATGTTGGCAAGGTAGGCATCCATGTAGGCATTTGCTGAGAACTCTGTTATCTGCTGTTCACTGCCACACCACTCATAGAGAGTGGCATACAGCTAATACACAAATTTAGTGTCATAAAAAAAATGTATTATTCAACTCACCACAGTGGCAACAAGAGCAACCATAGGCATTGGAACTTCCTGACGTTCCACTCCATCTTCACCTTGGTGCAATGTGAAAAGATGGTGGAATTGAGACACAAAAGAAGTCGAGCCACCCATGAAATACAAATCCCGGATGACTGTGATGATCCGTGCATTTTGATATGGCAGCAAAGTCCTCACAAGTCCAGTAATGCCCATGTTCTGTAAAGGTATCAGAATGGTTTACCAAAGGCACAGGGCCCACACACACCCCAGGTGCGCCCGGGAAAATATAAGTGTAGTTGGAAAGCTGCTTCCGAATCAACCGGGAAATATCAGTTACCGAACCAATGGCAATGATTGATGCCACGCTGATGGCATTGCAGCGCTCCTTGACTTCACCATGGAAAACGGGGATCCGTGCGCGTGCCTGTCAATTAACCTGAGTAATGTCACTGCCAATATCATAAGACTTACCAGAGAAATAAGCTTGGTCAGATATTTGTCATTGACTTGGAGTCGGCATTGGACAATGCCTCCACCTTGTCCGTGATTCTCAGTAGCAGTAATAAGGGCATCCTTGGTCAGGGTAAAGGTGACAGTCGCATCTGGGAAGGCATTAATAAACAGGATGGAAGCTCGGAGGTTCTCGATTGCATCCTGAACAACTGCTCGAATGAGTGGGCGCTGGCTAGTTAGCATGATCTTGGTTGTGTTTCCCACGAACACCAAGTCCGTGTCGACACGTGATACATTGGGTACCAGCGACCCAGGCGTTGCCTGGTTCGGCGATGGAGTAGCTGCTTGCAAGGGTCAGCCATCAAAGAACAGACACCAGGAAAAAAAAACCCCGTCACCTGAGAGTTCAGCCAGGTCCGCCTTCGGTCCAGGTGTCAGTGGCAGTATTGGCATGGATGGTCGGGTAACATCTGCAGATGCATGGCCACCCACACTGCTGGGTGAGACAAGAGTGGGCCGCTGTGAAAGTGGGGTCAGACTAAAGGATGTTGTGAAAAAAAAAACTTACTTCGGTAGCCATAACCTTTGTTGCGTACGGACGCGAGATGCCCGAAGAATTCTGCGACGGAGACGAAGTCCGCGCGTTCGGTGCCGGAACCGAGGAGCATTGGCGCGCATGGAGACACATCGAGGCAAGCTTCCTCCCTGACCCGCAGTGCTGAAGATCGAAGATGGCCGTCACGTGACCCTGGCACGTGACCCGCCCTAGAACCCGCTAGAAGAGTCCAGAAGGATCCGGATGAGCTTGAGCCCGGATTAGCCTCGTGTTTGTGACTGATGTGACCGCTGACTCATATTGACTTTGATTGGCTTGCGACTACCTTGTGATATTAGGATTAGCGGCTGTGTATTAGGGTTGCTGAGCTTCAAAGCTCCATCCCTCGTAGTATAAGTAGTGGACGCTGCCTGTCCTTAGACGGCAGCTTTGATATCTTGAAGAACTCCTTCCCTTGTTCTATCTCTGCTCCCTCTACTACGCGTGCCCTCTTGTCGTTCATCGCTCCCTGCTATAAGTCGTTCAACTTCCCGTTATCATAATCGACTTCGTTCTCGTTCGGATCCCTGCCCGGACTCGGCAAACCGGTTCCAAATCCAAGTCGGATTACTACGTCCCGAAGGAACGTACCAACCTTGGAGAATTTTGCAGGGTTTTTGAGAGCCAGTTCGATGATCTGCTTGTCCTCAGAGTCATCCTCGGTTTCGCTATCGTCTTCATCCACATCAGGGTTGTGGAAGTTTTTTGGTTTTGGAATAGGACGGAACGTGGGTGGGAATGTGGGTGGTACCAACGCGACCCGGGTAAGAAGAGGACGGAGCTGAAATTTTTCTGCTTGTTTGGAGAACAAACAGATTAGAAATTTTTATATTTATTATTTATATTTTATTAAAATTTTACCCCCTTTTTTTAATATTTTCACTCACCACCTTGCCTCTGAACTTGTTTCCCCTTCATCGCACCATTATCATATCTTTGTCAATCCATTATCTCGCTTTCATGGGCCAAATCAAGTTGCATCAGATGACCATGGGCAGGACCTTTATCGACTTCAAGGTCAGTCTCATCATCGATCTCTTTTGCGACACATACCAATGGTTCGGCCTTTCTTAGCTGCACCCAGCTGTATAGGAGTATCTGGTGTACGTATGATGGTGTTGGCAAAGGTACGTTTCCTGTGTGCTTGTAATAGTGAGACACATACCTCACACCACGAAGTTTTAGACTTACTGGGTGGGGGGACCCTAATTGCTATGTTATTGTTCAAGCCTGTAGTGCTGCCTGTAGCGGTGCGACTGCCGCGCTACGTTAAGCAAGGTGAAAGTGAAGGTGAACTGAACCGGTGACACACCCAACTTAACGCGGAGACAAGTCACGCGCTAGATGTGCAGTCGACGTGGAGGGCGTGGAACGTGTAAGACTTTGTACAAGTCCCTTAACCACAGGTATCACACGGCGGCACACTGAGTGGAGAACCAAGAGGACAAGTTCAGATTGACAGAGTATGGAGAAGTACAAGGGAGATACGCACCTGAGTGGAGAACCAAGAGGACAAGTTGGTTCCACTCAGGACGCTACATGAGGGTTTATATACGCTACTGTAGCTGAGCTTGAACTGAGTCTAAACACTATTACTAAGTGTACAGTAAGACTCCTTGACTCAGGAGCTGACGCATCGTGTCTAATAATAGCGCCTCTTGTTGTGCTGACTGATGCACATGTCATTGCGCTTACGAGCGGCTCCACTTGCTGAGTAAAACTTAATACAGCGAGTAAGCGTGAACTACTAATCATGATGTAACTACGTTCTAGATCCTTCTAGAGTCTTCCATCTCCTTCCATCCAATCAGAACTTAGCTAAACGTATAAGGGACTCTTGTCCCACGATCACGTGCACATGGGTGGCAGTCCGTGTGACTAACTCGTTATCAGTACTTTGGCCCTTTATATCTCTATCAAGTAAATGCGCATAAATACGCAAAAATAAGATAAAAATAATACGCGTCCGTGACATCACCCCCCTTCTTAAGGGTCGACGTCCGCGTTGGCCTCTGTGTACTGGTGAGGTGCTTGCCAAGGCAAGGATGCGTATATGAGAGCAGCTATTTTCCTAGGTGCGCCCGGGTTTAGGGAGTGGAACTCCTGTACTTTTTCCGGGGCGTGCGCTAGATTTTTGGCTGGTTCCCAAGTGTCCTCGCCTTCACCGTAGCCCTTCCAGCGAACGAGGTACTTAAGAGTACGGCCAAAGAGTTTACTGTCTCTTATGTGGTCGACTTCGTACTCTTCCTCGCCTTCGACTGTGACGGGGTCTGGTGGAGGTGGCAAGAGCCCGTTAACTTCGTTTCCCTTGTAAGGGGAGAGGCGGTCTACATGAAATACATCATGGATCCGTAATGCAGGGGGGAGTGCAAGCTTGTAGTCAACGTCACTTAAGACTTTAGTGACTTCAAATGGGCCTAGTTGCTTAGGTCCTAATTTGGATGACTGCTGGTGTATCTTTATTTGCTTAGCTTGCAACCAGACTTTATCCCCGACGTTGAAGACGTATGGTTTATGTCTTTGTTCAACGTCTGTCTGCATTCGCCGTTTACTTAGGCGTAGAGCTGCCTCTGCATCCCTTCTTGTAGAAACTAGGTTCTGTAGACGTTTATCGAGCGTTGGGATACCGGTAGGCCTACCAGCGGGGATTGTGAAATCGGGCGTATAGCCGTATAGTAGCTCAAAGGGTGTATGACCCGTTGCAGAGTTGAGCCTACTATTGACCACAAATTCCGCTGTAGGGAGCAGGTCGGCCCAATCATCCTGCCTCTTACTAATGAACAAGCGCAAGTAGACTTCTACTTCTTGGTTTTTGCGCTCTACCTGTCCATTAGCTTGAGGGTGATAGGCAGTGGTAAGACCTGCGTCTATCCCTAGTCGCTTGTATAGTGCTCGCATGCTCCTTGCAGCAAACTGGGGTCCTCGATCACTGATGATCTTTCGAGGAATCCCGTGCAAGGGGAAGACTTGCTCAAAGTAGATGGATGCTACCCCGTCAGCCGTAATCTGAGAAGTCACTGGAAATAGATGGATCTGTTTCGTGTAATGATCCACTATGTTGAGGATCATATCCTTTCCACGTGACATTGGCAGTGGGCCGATTAGATCGACGCCGACTAGCTGCCATGGGCCCTCAGGTACTTCTTGCGGCTGAATAATGGCTTTGGGGTGTAGATCCTTGCGATAGCGTTGGCATCGATCGCATCCTTCTACATATGAGCTGATAAAGCCTGCCATGCGTGGCCACCAATAGTAGCGACTGACTAGCTCGATGGTTCCGTTTTTACCCGGGTGCCCGGTAGTAATTGAGTCGTGGCATGACTTTACCACGTCTCTACGTAGGGCACGGTCGTTGGGTACATAGAGCTTCCCTCTATGATAGACGAAACCGTCTTCTTCTTCCCACAGCGCAACTCCGTCTGTAAGAGCCTTTGGAGCGGTCTTTTGTAAACTTTTAAGACCCTCTATGACTTCGGCTTCTCTTATGGATGCGAGTTTAATGCGACTGCCTAGGGAATCCACTTCTGGGCGGAAGTGGGCTTGGGCGGCGTTGAGGAAATGCTTAGGTTGTAACACCTGAACCTGGCGGTTGTCCTCACTGTCTTTTACGTGGTCTTTTGAGAATCTACTGAGTGCGTCGGCTTGCATGGAGTCTCCTTTCTTGTAAGTGATTTTAAAGACGAAGCGACTTAAATACAACGCCCAGCGAGCTTGCCGGCGATTTAAGTCTTTCATGCTTGCCCACCACTCCATATTCTTATGGTCGGTGATCACTTCAAAGGAGATGCCTTCGAGGAAGTGTCTCCAGTCCTCTAAGGCGCGGATTAAGCCGAGCATTTCTCTGTCGTAGATTTCATAGTTGCGTTCTTCTTTGCTCATAGACTCAGAGCGATACGCAACTGGGTGCCAAAGACCATCTGGGTACTTTTGAGTGAGTATCCCGCCAGTGGCAAATCCAGAGGCATCGGTTTCGACACGCGTGGGGAGGTTTGGATCGTACACCTTTAAGATGGGTTCCTGTACGAAACGCTCCTTAAGCTTGTCGAATGCAGCCTGCTGCTCCGAATGCCAGTGCCATGGAGTATCCTTCTTCATGAGATCATGTAAGGGTCGGGCAATGGCCGCGAAGTCCTTAATGAACCGACGATAGAAGTTGGCGAACCCAATAAACGCTCTAACCTCTTTGAGCGTTGTAGGTGTTGGCCACTCCCTTACTGCAGAGACCTTGCCAGGGTCCATCTGCACTTCTCCGGGACGGATTATCATCCCTAAGTACTCCATCTCTTGCTTCTCAAATTCGCACTTCTCAGGTTTGAGGTAGAGGTCGTAGTCTCTTAGACGTTTGAGCACTTCGCGTACTATTTGGCGATGATGCTCTAAGTCTTGACTATAGATGAGGATATCATCCATGTAGACTGCGACTTCTCCTGAGGCGATGAGATCGGCAAATACGGCGTTCATGAGGGCTTGAAAGGTGGCCGGGCTGTTGGTCATGCCAAAGTACATTACCTTTGGCTCAAACAGACCTCGGTTCGTGACTATAGCACCTTTCCATTCGTCACCGGGCTTGATGCGAATGTTGTGGTAGCCCCATCTTACGTCGAATTTAGTGAAGTACTTGGCCCCCTTTAACCGATTAACAATGTCGGCTGCAAGTGGAAGTGGATAGCGATTCTTAATAGTAATCTTATTGAGCCGCCTGTAGTCCTGCACTAGATGTAGCTTTCCGTCTTTTTTCTTTATAAAGAATACTGGTGAGGCCATCGGTGACTTGGATGGGACCAGGTATCCTTTTGAAATGTGCTCTTGCAGGAACTTATCCAATTCCTCTTGCTCGTTAACCGACATAGGGTACGACTTGACCTTCCAGTGCTTGACTGCGTCTGGTTCTAGGTCTATGGCGTGATCCCATGGTTGGTGTTCAGGGAGCCTCTGAGATTCCTCCTCAGAGAATACTTTCGCGAAGTCTCTATAGTGCTCTGGCACCATTTCTTCGAAGGTTTTCTTAGGTTTAGCGGCTGTGGCTTTCTCAGCGATCTGTTGAGAGTATGTAAAGCCTGCTAAGCAAAACACTTCGTCTTGGGCCGTGTCGAGCACTTTCTCCGCAAGGAGACGGTGGCGCTCCATTCGGTTTGCCATAATGCACGTCACCTCTACCTCCAACTCTGGTTGCGCTATTTCAGTGGTTGAGTTGAGGCGCATGGTGCCTTCCTGCCAATCTATGTTGGGGTTCCTCAGTCTTAGCCATGGCAGTCCCAAAATGACGTCCTCTGGGCCCAGTGAAGTGACTAGGAAGTCATGACTGTCTTCAGTGGGTCCGACTTGGAGGGTGAGTCGAACTTTATGGGTAATACTGCCAGCTTCATTGAGCGTTCCATCAATATTGTATAAGGTGATGGGGTGCTCTAGAGGAACCTGCAACATCTTGTGGCGGTCAGCGTACTTCTTGTCCAGGAACAACGAAGTTGCCCCGGAGTCTACCATTGCTGCTACTTTTACAGTACGATGACGTCCTTTTAAATACACAGAAATATGAAAGTGTGATTTTTTATCTTTAGTTTCGGGAATAATAGTTGAAGACAGTGCTGCATCAGAAATCATCACGTGCGGCGCTGCTTCGAAAAAGGGTGGAGCAACAGAAACACTACTAGTATTGTTCATCTCCGAGGCAGATGTAAATGTGGGGGGACCGGGAAGACAAGAAACGGAACCGACACTACTATCTAACTTACAGGCAGAAACTGTGTGAGTACGAATTACAGAAAATGAGTCCGAAACACGAGAACATATGGTACAGGTACATAAGTCCGTCTCATCTACTGTTAAGGGGCCGGTCGCAGCTATACGCGACCCCTTAATCAAAAAGCCGCCTTGAGAGCCTCCAATTGCTCCTGTTGGCGGGTTACCATCTCCATCAATTTGGCTACATCTGCCTGTGACGTCTTTGCCGGAGTGGTGCTTGGTGAAGCGGCAGCTACCGCAGTACTTGACGAGGATGGTGGGCTCGGGGATTCCGTGGTAGTGGCCGCTACTTTGGCCTTCCCTGGTTTCCCCATCTTCTTGAGCTGACAGACGGTGGATCGGTGTCCAACCTTTTGACAGTGATTGCATACGTCCCGCTCATGGTTTCCATCCTTTTTGACATGGTCGGGTGATCCACACCCATAGCACTTCCCTTTCATCCAGCTCTGGTATTCAGCCTTGGTTTTAAATGTGTCCCCTTTCTTCTGGTTGCCTTGCTGACGCGTGGCGTCTACTTGCATGGCGTTAGGGTCGGGGGACGAGGTTTGATTTGACGAAGTCGGTTTCCCAGACTTCTCAGCTCTTCGCTGGCGCATGCGCTGATCGATGGTTTGCGCCGATTGCTTGAGCTCTTCATAGGTTTTGTAAGGCTTCTCTGACCAGGCCAGGACGTCTTTGATGTCCTCGTTGAGTCCATCGTAGAATCGGGTGCGAAGGTCCTCCTTGGACCACCCTGTCTGCCCTGAGTACTGCTCGAATACCGACATGTATTCCAAGACTGGCTTCTTTCCTTGTTTTGTCTTTTTGAGTTCCTCGCGCGCTATCTCCTGCACGTCGAGGGGGCTAAACCTGCGGTTAAACTCCTTGACGAACCCTGCAAAGGTTCCGCCGAAGGGAGTTCCACCTGAGTTGGCCTCTTCCAGGTATGGGAGGGCCCAGGTTTTTGCGTCTCCTTCCATCAAATTGAGAACAGCCGCTATCCAGCGGTGTTCATCCGTGTACCAACTACTTGTGGTGGTATCCCACGTATTCATAGCATCTCCTGCTGCTCCTGCCCAATTACGGAAGGCGGCAAGGAAGTGACGGGCATCTGTAGAGTTGCCTTTCCCATCCCAGGCTTTGGGACGGGCCACTACTTCCTTCTGCTTTCCGGACGAGGGGCGACTCGAACTGATGGTAACTTGCGTGGTTAGGTCTGCGACCTGTTGTGCAAGTTGGCCCATAGCGAGGCCCAATTGGCTTATGAGTGCTAGACAGTCGTCTAGCGTAGGTGGTGGGGCGGGGGCAGCGGGGGTTGTCGAGCTTCCGGCGGGTTGACTCATCCTGTCTAATTCTTTTTGTCTTTCTTCTCTCTCAGCTTTGTCCTGCGCCCTCTGGAACTCTTGTAGGAGTTCTAATTGTTCGTCAGGGGAGATCTCGTCCCAGTCTTGGATACGAGAGATATATTCCCTTTCGGCTTTAGTGGGCGGCGGGAGGTGGAACTTCGAGCGAGCTCCTTGAGGATACTGGGCTTGAGCTAGACGAGCTGTCTGCTTCCCTTTCCGGGGAGGAGCCACGTTCGGAGGGAGGGGGAGAGAGGTGTGGAATTAAGTTTGCAGCAGCTGCTACAAGCTCGGGGACAGTGAAGTCGGTACCGTCTACTAGGTGCTGGAAGCCGTAAAGTTCCAGGAGTCCGTTGACAAATCCAGGCTCGTGATAGATTGCCTGAATGTATTGTTCGGCGAGGTTACGTGGGGGGAGTTCTAACTGAAAGGTTTGAACTCGGATGTTGACACCGTCTTCGTCTACAAAGCTTTCGCCTGACTGGGCGAGTGTCTCGTTGGAGGAGGAGTGGGCGGAGTGGAACGACTCGGCCGATAATGTGCGTGATCGAGATGTGAAAATGGGGGAGGGGATCCGGTCTTGTTCAGACTGGGAATCCTGGTGTACGTGAAGCGATGCTGAAGCAGAGGCTTGTGTCTGAGGTGGTGTGATAGAGGCTTGTCTCCTCCTAAAGAGATGACGTAGACGGGTGCGAACGTTCTGGAATAGACGAGGCAGCGTTGAAATGTGTGTGGGGATAGGTGGTTTAAAAGACGACGTGATACGACGAGCGCGAAACGCTAACTCGAAGATGATGGGAGAGTCCGATCAAGCGAGACCGATACACAGTGATTGTTTCACACTGCGCGAGGCTGCGGCGATAACGGAACACTCAGGAATGGGGTAGGGGTATGTGTAGAGCTACAAGGCTGTCTGCCTCAGTCTTCTCGACCTGTTGGCTGCCTCTCACGCCGAAGCGCTCTCAAACTTTTCTGGTTGGTACGCGTACAGCTGTCGCAGGCTAAGCCTGGCTGGCTTCTCGTCCAACTGCAGCTTATCTGGCGTGGTGACCAGTTCTGCAGAGGGTACCCAAGCGTTCCACTGAACTCAGATGGAAGCCTATAGGCAAGCACAATCTATGCCGACTTTACGGACACTAGAGTTGTACCACAATAGCGCAGATTCTGCTTACGGACTTCCCCAGGCAAAGGATGAGGTAGATAACACAAGGGACTTGTGGTCGTCAACCACCTAGAGGGAGTAAAGGGACTGGTGAGCGTAACGGGGCTCAGGAGTGTAAAAGGAACTTGTCCTAATGTAGCGGTGCGACTGCCGCGCTACGTTAAGCAAGGTGAAAGTGAAGGTGAACTGAACCGGTGACACACCCAACTTAACGCGGAGACAAGTCACGCACTAGATGTGCAGTCGACATGGAGGGCGTGGAACGTGTAAGACTTTGTACAAGTCCCTTAACCACAGGTATCACACGGCGGCACACTGAGTGGAGAACCAAGAGGACAAGTTCAGATTGACAGAGTATGGAGAAGTACAAGGGAGATACGCACCTGAGTGGAGAACCAAGAGGACAAGTTGGTTCCACTCAGGACGCTACATGAGGGTTTATATACGCTACTGTAGCTGAGCTTGAACTGAGTCTAAACACTATTACTAAGTGTACAGTAAGACTCCTTGACTCAGGAGCTGACGCATCGTGTCTAATAATAGCGCCTCTTGTTGTGCTGACTGATGCACATGTCATTGCGCTTACGAGCGGCTCCACTTGCTGAGTAAAACTTAATACAGCGAGTAAGCGTGAACTACTAATCATGATGTAACTACGTTCTAGATCCTTCTAGAGTCTTCCATCTCCTTCCATCCAATCAGAACTTAGCTAAACGTATAAGGGACTCTTGTCCCACGATCACGTGCACATGGGTGGCAGTCCGTGTGACTAACTCGTTATCAGTACTTTGGCCCTTTATATCTCTATCAAGTAAATGCGCATAAATACGCAAAAATAAGATAAAAATAATACGCGTCCGTGACACTGCCCTGGCCGCCTGTATGAGTCGCAGTTTGAAATGAAGTCGGACTTTCATTTCGTCCTCCCTGCATGTGTTCAGTCGGTGCACACATCTGAGAGCGGTGGGTTCGTGGGGCCATCTATGAAGCTCAAAGCAAAGGTGACAATATCAAGAGGAAGAGATGGGCAAATACAATCAGTAAGTAAAGACAGGAATTGGGATGGGGAATGAGGGCGAAGGTCCCTTTTCCCTCTACTGCCACCGTGACTGACCCACCATGCCAGTGAGCCAAGCGCAAATACACTGTCGTGGCTGCAATCGGGCGTTCACCTATCGGGGCCTTTCCCAACACGTCAACAGGACCCAACTTGCGAGCTGCCGCGCCCTGCGTGCAACTATACAATCACCCACCACACGTCAGGCTCAAGGAGGGTCTAACTTAGCATCAAACACAGGTCCGACATCATGGGACCACAGCGAATTCGCTAATCACAGGACTGCTGATGGTGAAGATATTGCTGCCAAGTGTGAGGACGCCACCACCAAGTACAAAGATGCCACCACTGAACGTGAAGGCGCCACTGCAAACCAGGCAGACTTGGATCCAGCTGACACCATAGATGCCGATCTTTTCAAAATGCTAGCTCAAGATCTCCATTGTCATGTTGGCCCTGACCAGGGACTTTCCACATCATCGGATCAGCCGGATCAACCCCACACATCTGGGTCACCGCCATCTGACCTGGCACAGCCTCTACTACACTCCGAGCCCAGCGACTCAAACAGCTCCCAGCTGGTCATCGACCACTTTCCACATGGCAGTCCTGGTGCACCAATACCCGGCACTCTTCAAGGCACTCATTTGTATCAGTCCAGTCACGAGACACTTGGGTCCTCAATTTGGGCACCGTTTCGCTCCAAATGTGACTGGGAGATCGCGTGTTGGGCTAAAACATGGGGGCCGATGACGTCGGCTGTCGCTGACATACTTGCAATCCCTGAGGTACGTGCACATTTATTGTTTTGTTGCATAACTAATGTATATTGACAGGTCGTTGACAAACTTGACTTGTCATATCGCACGCCCAATGAATTGAACAACATCATCGACAAAGAATTACCAGAATGCCCTCAATTCAAGTGCGAGGACCTGATCATCGCTGGTAATACCTTTCAGTTCTACTTCCATGACATTTTGCAATGTATTCGATCACTTTATGCAAATCCTGAATTCGCGCGTGACCTGGTGTTTGCGCCAGAGTGCCACTACACCGATCACAAGCAGACATGCCACGTGTATAGCGAGATTCACACTGGCGACTGGTGGTGGGCAGTACAGGTGCGTCCTCATTTCTTGGGCTGTTTTGTGTACTTACAATCTGTAATAGACATCCCTTGAAGCGCACCAGCCAGGTGCTACCGTCATCCTGGTCATCCTCTCCTCTGACAAGACCCAACTCACCCTCTTTCGTAGTAAGGCCACTTATCCTGTGTATCTCACAATCGGAAATATTCCAAAGCATATCTGTCGAAAGCCGTCACGCCACGCTCAAATGCTGATCGGCTACATTCCTACTACCCGCCTTGAAGGAATCAGCAACAAGTCAGCTCGGCACCGTGCGCTCGCAAATCTATTCCACTTTTGCATGCAATTCCTTTTAGCCCCGATTGCATCCCACGGCAAAACGGATGTTGCAATGATGAGCGGTGATGGGATCTGGTGCCAGTGCCATCCCATTTTTGCCATGTTCATCGGTGACTACCCCGAGCAGGTGCTCGCAACTTGCACGTTCAATGGCCGGTGCCCAAAATGTGCTGTGCACCGTAACAACCTCGGTGATTATTCCAGATCCCCTGCCCGTGATTATGGCAAAGCCCTGGATGCTTTTCTTTTGGCAGATGGGGATGTTCACATGTTCCATTCGGTTTGTCGTGAAGCTGGCGTCAAGCCCGTCTTCCATCCATTCTGGGAGACGCTTCCCCTTACTGACGTCTTTGTCTCGATCACACCCGACATTTTACACCAACTGCTTCAGGGTATTATGAAGCACTTGATTGCATGGCTGACAAATTCTAGTGCCTTTGGATCAGCACAAATCGACGCGCGATGTAGGTCTTTGCCACCCAACCACCACATAAAGACTTTTGCCAGGGGTATTTCAACCCTTTCTTGGGTCTCGGTGTTACATTTCAGCCCGGAAGTGGACACTGACGCTCGGGAATGACACCACGTCAGCAGTACATCGTCATGGACTTATTGGATTAGTTAGCTGGGTAAGCTCTGGTACATGTGATTGTGTACAATAATGGATCGGATCATGACTCGATGTGACTCATACTAGGATAGCTGTACTAGGGTTTGCTCTACTTACGCTATTGGCTAGTATAGCTTGGAGCGGCACTTGAAAGCCCGCGCGTATCTGTATAAGTAGTCGACGCTGAAGACCAGGATCGCCATCTTGGTCTTCTTCAATACTACCACCTTCTCCATCTTCTCTCCTCTGTAAGGGCTCTCCCCCTTTAAGTGAGTCAACTCCGGCATATCCCCTTAGACCAGGGATCCCCGTGAGCTTATCCCAAGTTCCCCTCCGTGGGCAGTGGACGTGTATCCCCCAGGATCAGTATATCATCGCGTATTCCTCTATCACAACAAACAAGTTGGCCGTCCGTACAGCTATATCTACATCATCGACAACCCTGCGTGGACCACCATCGTACCGCTAGATGAACCTCCTGTCAATGTTCCTCAAGAGGAAGATCTCCACGCCTTCATTGCATTGAACGAAGATCTAGCCCCGCACCCAGCTGAGTATACAGACGCTATCACCAACCGCCTCTTCTATCAACCACTTAGGATCGCCGTATCGAACGAAGCCTAAGTCAGGCATACGTCCGTGGTAGACGTAACACTCGGGTCTTGAACACAAACAAATGTGCCGGATCTTACTTGGTCTCGTTATTGAGCTTCCACTTCCTTCTGGAGGCTCCTCTGCACGGGTTATTAGGACCGTGCGTGCGCTACTCGACTTCTTGTACCTTGCACAACTTCCATCACATACCTCTGAGACTTTACTATGCCTTGAGGCGTCCCTGGCCCGATTTCATGAGGATAAGGATGTATTTATTGACCTCGGCATCCGCGAACATTTCATTATCCCCAAACTCCACAGTCTCTTACATTACGAATCGTCGATTACCCTTTTCGGCAGCACGGAGCAAACGGAGCGACTCCATATCGACTTCACAAAAGGATGCTTACCGTGCAACCAATCATAAGGACGAGTACCCTCAGATGACCACATGGTTGGAGTGCTGTGAAAAAATACAACAGCACATGATGTTTATTGCATGGCGGCAGCGGACTCAATACGACAACACTCAATGCTCAGAGCCAACTGGACCTTCTAGGCCAGTTCTGCGGACTGTCCAAATGGCTCGAAACCCGTCTTTGAAGGCTGTTTATTTCAATGACCTCACTGACAAATATGGAGCTTTCGACTTTCAGGACACCCTCACCAATTTTATTGCCCAGCTCAATCACCCCCAAGCCTCTGCAACAGCATTAAGAGCCCTCGCTGAAGACACATTATTACCTTTCCGTCATGTCCCGGTATTCCACAAAATCAAATTCGTCTCGACACCTGACCTTGATATCATTGATGTTGTTCATGTTTGGCCGGACCAAAAAGACACTCATCGGCACACAATACCATCATGTTTTGATACAGTCATTGTCCACAGCAGACCTCAAGATGCCGCACATGGGAATAAAGGTAAGTTCACGCTATTTTAGTGTAAGGGCCCATCCAACTACTTTCCAGGTCTCCAAATTGCACAGGTTCGTGTGGTGTTTCAACTACCGAACAAGGTGCTTTCCCAGCTCTTCCCATCTACAGATGTTTCCCCCCCCAACACATCTCGCATACGTGGAATGGTTTTCCCCCATTCCTACCACACCAGACAGTAACAGTCGCCTTTTCAGAGTGTCTAGGTTGACTCGAAATGGCCAGCGTCTTGCCAGTGTCATCCCAGTGGATAATATCTACTCGAGCGTCCACTTATTGCCCCGCTTTGGTCAACTGGAAGACACTCCCAGATGTAATACGTTTTCGGTATTGGAATTATGCCACAGCTTTTACATAAATCCGTTTAGTAGCCGAGACATCTATCTCCTATTTTTGTAGATAATCAGCACAATGTCATCGCCTGTTTGGTAATTATCGCTCTTAGTGTGAATTACTTGTGCATTATCTCTCTTAGTGTCTCTTAGTGATAATTTATGGGCGCTTTAGCTTCACTAGCGCAGGAGGTTTTTCCTGATGTCGTGGCCCTGTTGCGTGCATATCGGTTCTGCATCCACGATATGAAGTAGCAACAAGGATCGTGGAAGTGGGGTTGAGGGGTGGTTGTGACTGTGGGAACTTGGGTACGTTCAGTGGTAGCGTGAACGTAAATGCTTTGGGTCTAACTAAAGTTCTGGCGCATGGGCACTGATGTGCTCCCCCGTGCCAAGTGAGGCCCATGCTAGTGTGACCGAATGCCAAAGGTGGCCGAGAAACATGCGATATAGGTGCTCGCTATTGCTGTTGCTGCGGTTGGGGGACGAACGTTCCTGGAGGGAAAGAACCTGAAAACCGACCTTGGTGCTTCCATCGGGGACGTCAAGCCCAAACCTGCGGACATCAGGAAAAACCTCCTGCGCTAGTGAAGCTAAAGCGCCCATAAATTATCACTAAGAGACACTAAGAGAGATAATGCACAAGTAATTCACACTAAGAGCGATAATTACCAAACAGGCGATGACATTGTGCTGATTATCTACAAAAATAGGAGATAGATGTCTCGGCTACTAAACGGATTTATGTAAAAGCTGTGGCATAATTCCAATACCGAAAACGTATTACATCTGGGAGTGTCTTCCAGTTGACCAAAGCGGGGCAATAAGTGGACGCTCGAGTAGATATTATCCACTGGGATGACACTGGCAAGACGCTGGCCATTTCGAGTCAACCTAGACACTCTGAAAAGGCGACTGTTACTGTCTGGTGTGGTAGGAATGGGGGAAAACCATTCCACGTATGCGAGATGTGTTGGGGGGGAAACATCTGTAGATGGGAAGAGCTGGGAAAGCACCTTGTTCGGTAGTTGAAACACCACACGAACCTGTGCAATTTGGAGACCTGGAAAGTAGTTGGATGGGCCCTTACACTAAAATAGCGTGAACTTACCTTTATTCCCATGTGCGGCATCTTGAGGTCTGCTGTGGACAATGACTGTATCAAAACATGATGGTATTGTGTGCCGATGAGTGTCTTTTTGGTCCGGCCAAACATGAACAACATCAATGATATCAAGGTCAGGTGTCGAGACGAATTTGATTTTGTGGAATACCGGGACATGACGGAAAGGTAATAATGTGTCTTCAGCGAGGGCTCTTAATGCTGTTGCAGAGGCTTGGGGGTGATTGAGCTGGGCAATAAAATTGGTGAGGGTGTCCTGAAAGTCGAAAGCTCCATATTTGTCAGTGAGGTCATTGAAATAAACAGCCTTCAAAGACGGGTTTCGAGCCATTTGGACAGTCCGCAGAACTGGCCTAGAAGGTCCAGTTGGCTCTGAGCATTGAGTGTTGTCGTATTGAGTCCGCTGCCGCCATGCAATAAACATCATGTGCTGTTGTATTTTTTCACAGCACTCCAACCATGTGGTCATCTGAGGGTACTCGTCCTTATGATTGGTTGCACGGTAAGCATCCTTTTGTGAAGTCGATATGGAGTCGCTCCGTTTGCTCCGTGCTGCCGAAAAGGGTAATCGACGATTCGTAATGTAAGAGACTGTGGAGTTTGGGGATAATGAAATGTTCGCGGATGCCGAGGTCAATAAATACATCCTTATCCTCATGAAATCGGGCCAGGGACGCCTCAAGGCATAGTAAAGTCTCAGAGGTATGTGATGGAAGTTGTGCAAGGTACAAGAAGTCGAGTAGCGCACGCACGGTCCTAATAACCCGTGCAGAGGAGCCTCCAGAAGGAAGTGGAAGCTCAATAACGAGACCAAGTAAGATCCGGCACATTTGTTTGTGTTCAAGACCCGAGTGTTACGTCTACCACGGACGTATGCCTGACTTAGGCTTCGTTCGATACGGCGATCCTAAGTGGTTGATAGAAGAGGCGGTTGGTGATAGCGTCTGTATACTCAGCTGGGTGCGGGGCTAGATCTTCGTTCAATGCAATGAAGGCGTGGAGATCTTCCTCTTGAGGAACATTGACAGGAGGTTCATCTAGCGGTACGATGGTGGTCCACGCAGGGTTGTCGATGATGTAGATATAGCTGTACGGACGGCCAACTTGTTTGTTGTGATAGAGGAATACGCGATGATATACTGATCCTGGGGGATACACGTCCACTGCCCACGGAGGGGAACTTGGGATAAGCTCACGGGGATCCCTGGTCTAAGGGGATATGCCGGAGTTGACTCACTTAAAGGGGGAGAGCCCTTACAGAGGAGAGAAGATGGAGAAGGTGGTAGTATTGAAGAAGACCAAGATGGCGATCCTGGTCTTCAGCGTCGACTACTTATACAGATACGCGCGGGCTTTCAAGTGCCGCTCCAAGCTATACTAGCCAATAGCGTAAGTAGAGCAAACCCTAGTACAGCTATCCTAGTATGAGTCACATCGAGTCATGATCCGATCCATTATTGTACACAATCACATGTACCAGAGCTTACCCAGCTAACTAATCCAATAAGTCCATGACGATGTACTGCTGACGTGGTGTCATTCCCGAGCGTCAGTGTCCACTTCCGGGCTGAAATGTAACACCGAGACCCAAGAAAGGGTTGAAATACCCCTGGCAAAAGTCTTTATGTGGTGGTTGGGTGGCAAAGACCTACATCGCGCGTCGATTTGTGCTGATCCAAAGGCACTAGAATTTGTCAGCCATGCAATCAAGTGCTTCATAATACCCTGAAGCAGTTGGTGTAAAATGTCGGGTGTGATCGAGACAAAGACGTCAGTAAGGGGAAGCGTCTCCCAGAATGGATGGAAGACGGGCTTGACGCCAGCTTCACGACAAACCGAATGGAACATGTGAACATCCCCATCTGCCAAAAGAAAAGCATCCAGGGCTTTGCCATAATCACGGGCAGGGGATCTGGAATAATCACCGAGGTTGTTACGGTGCACAGCACATTTTGGGCACCGGCCATTGAACGTGCAAGTTGCGAGCACCTGCTCGGGGTAGTCACCGATGAACATGGCAAAAATGGGATGGCACTGGCACCAGATCCCATCACCGCTCATCATTGCAACATCCGTTTTGCCGTGGGATGCAATCGGGGCTAAAAGGAATTGCATGCAAAAGTGGAATAGATTTGCGAGCGCACGGTGCCGAGCTGACTTGTTGCTGATTCCTTCAAGGCGGGTAGTAGGAATGTAGCCGATCAGCATTTGAGCGTGGCGTGACGGCTTTCGACAGATATGCTTTGGAATATTTCCGATTGTGAGATACACAGGATAAGTGGCCTTACTACGAAAGAGGGTGAGTTGGGTCTTGTCAGAGGAGAGGATGACCAGGATGACGGTAGCACCTGGCTGGTGCGCTTCAAGGGATGTCTATTACAGATTGTAAGTACACAAAACAGCCCAAGAAATGAGGACGCACCTGTACTGCCCACCACCAGTCGCCAGTGTGAATCTCGCTATACACGTGGCATGTCTGCTTGTGATCGGTGTAGTGGCACTCTGGCGCAAACACCAGGTCACGCGCGAATTCAGGATTTGCATAAAGTGATCGAATACATTGCAAAATGTCATGGAAGTAGAACTGAAAGGTATTACCAGCGATGATCAGGTCCTCGCACTTGAATTGAGGGCATTCTGGTAATTCTTTGTCGATGATGTTGTTCAATTCATTGGGCGTGCGATATGACAAGTCAAGTTTGTCAACAACCTGTCAATATACATTAGTTATGCAACAAAACAATAAATGTGCACGTACCTCAGGGATTGCAAGTATGTCAGCGACAGCCGACGTCGTCGGCCCCCATGTTTTAGCCCAACACGCGATCTCCCAGTCACATTTGGAGTGAAACGGTGCCCAAATTGAGGACCCAAGTGTCTTGTGACTGGACTGATACAAATGAGTGCCTTGAAGAGTGCCGGGTATTGGTGCACCAGGACTGCCATGTGGAAAGTGGTCGATGACCAGCTGGGAGCTGTTTGAGTCGCTGGGCTCGGAGTGTAGTAGAGGCTGTGCCAGGTCAGATGGCGGTGACCCAGATGTGTGGGGTTGATCCGGCTGATCCGATGATGTGGAAAGTCCCTGGTCAGGGCCAACATGACAATGGAGATCTTGAGCTAGCATTTTGAAAAGATCGGCATCTATGGTGTCAGCTGGATCCAAGTCTGCCTGGTTTGCAGTGGCGCCTTCACGTTCAGTGGTGGCATCTTTGTACTTGGTGGTGGCGTCCTCACACTTGGCAGCAATATCTTCACCATCAGCAGTCCTGTGATTAGCGAATTCGCTGTGGTCCCATGATGTCGGACCTGTGTTTGATGCTAAGTTAGACCCTCCTTGAGCCTGACGTGTGGTGGGTGATTGTATAGTTGCACGCAGGGCGCGGCAGCTCGCAAGTTGGGTCCTGTTGACGTGTTGGGAAAGGCCCCGATAGGTGAACGCCCGATTGCAGCCACGACAGTGTATTTGCGCTTGGCTCACTGGCATGGTGGGTCAGTCACGGTGGCAGTAGAGGGAAAAGGGACCTTCGCCCTCATTCCCCATCCCAATTCCTGTCTTTACTTACTGATTGTATTTGCCCATCTCTTCCTCTTGATATTGTCACCTTTGCTTTGAGCTTCATAGATGGCCCCACGAACCCACCGCTCTCAGATGTGTGCACCGACTGAACACATGCAGGGAGGACGAAATGAAAGTCCGACTTCATTTCAAACTGCGACTCATACAGGCGGCCAGGGCAGCACTACAGGCTTGAACAATAACATAGCAATTAGGGTCCCCCCACCCAGTAAGTCTAAAACTTCGTGGTGTGAGGTATGTGTCTCACTATTACAAGCACACAGGAAACGTACCTTTGCCAACACCATCATACGTACACCAGATACTCCTATACAGCTGGGTGCAGCTAAGAAAGGCCGAACCATTGGTATGTGTCGCAAAAGAGATCGATGATGAGACTGACCTTGAAGTCGATAAAGGTCCTGCCCATGGTCATCTGATGCAACTTGATTTGGCCCATGAAAGCGAGATAATGGATTGACAAAGATATGATAATGGTGCGATGAAGGGGAAACAAGTTCAGAGGCAAGGTGGTGAGTGAAAATATTACTAATCTGTTTGTTCTCCAAACAAGCAGAAAAATTTCAGCTCCGTCCTCTTCTTACCCGGGTCGCGTTGGTACCACCCACATTCCCACCCACGTTCCGTCCTATTCCAAAACCAAAAAACTTCCACAACCCTGATGTGGATGAAGACGATAGCGAAACCGAGGATGACTCTGAGGACAAGCAGATCATCGAACTGGCTCTCAAAAACCCTGCAAAATTCTCCAAGGTTGTTACGTTCCTTCGGGACGTAGTAATCCGACTTGGATTTGGAACCGGTTTGCCGAGTCCGGGCAGGGATCCGAACGAGAACGAAGTCGATTATGATAACGGGAAGTTGAACGACTTATAGCAGGGAGCGATGAACGACAAGAGGGCACGCGTAGTAGAGGGAGCAGAGATAGAACAAGGGAAGGAGTTCTTCAAGATATCAAAGCTGCCGTCTAAGGACAGGCAGCGTCCACTACTTATACTACGAGGGATGGAGCTTTGAAGCTCAGCAACCCTAATACACAGCCGCTAATCCTAATATCACAAGGTAGTCGCAAGCCAATCAAAGTCAATATGAGTCAGCGGTCACATCAGTCACAAACACGAGGCTAATCCGGGCTCAAGCTCATCCGGATCCTTCTGGACTCTTCTAGCAGGTTCTAGGGCGGGTCACGTGCCAGGGTCACGTGACGGCCATCTTCGATCTTCAGCACTGCGGGTCAGGGAGGAAGCTTGCCTCGATGTGTCTCCATGCGCGCCAATGCTCCTCGGTTCCGGCACCGAACGCGCGGACTTCGTCTCCGTCGCAGAATTCTTCGGGCATCTCGCGTCCGTACGCAACAAAGGTTATGGCTACCGAAGTAAGTTTTTTTTTTCACAACATCCTTTAGTCTGACCCCACTTTCACAGCGGCCCACTCTTGTCTCACCCAGCAGTGTGGGTGGCCATGCATCTGCAGATGTTACCCGACCATCCATGCCAATACTGCCACTGACACCTGGACCGAAGGCGGACCTGGCTGAACTCTCAGGTGACGGGGTTTTTTTTTTTCCTGGTGTCTGTTCTTTGATGGCTGACCCTTGCAAGCAGCTACTCCATCGCCGAACCAGGCAACGCCTGGGTCGCTGGTACCCAATGTATCACGTGTCGACACGGACTTGGTGTTCGTGGGAAACACAACCAAGATCATGCTAACTAGCCAGCGCCCACTCATTCGAGCAGTTGTTCAGGATGCAATCGAGAACCTCCGAGCTTCCATCCTGTTTATTAATGCCTTCCCAGATGCGACTGTCACCTTTACCCTGACCAAGGATGCCCTTATTACTGCTACTGAGAATCACGGACAAGGTGGAGGCATTGTCCAATGCCGACTCCAAGTCAATGACAAATATCTGACCAAGCTTATTTCTCTGGTAAGTCTTATGATATTGGCAGTGACATTACTCAGGTTAATTGACAGGCACGCGCACGGATCCCCATTTTCCATGGTGAAGTCAAGGAGCGCTGCAATGCCATCAGCGTGGCATCAATCATTGCCATTGGTTCGGTAACTGATATTTCCCGGTTGATTCGGAAGCAGCTTTCCAACTACACTTATATTTTCCCGGGCGCACCTGGGGTGTGTGTGGGCCCTGTGCCTTTGGTAAACCATTCTGATACCTTTACAGAACATGGGCATTACTGGACTTGTGAGGACTTTGCTGCCATATCAAAATGCACGGATCATCACAGTCATCCGGGATTTGTATTTCATGGGTGGCTCGACTTCTTTTGTGTCTCAATTCCACCATCTTTTCACATTGCACCAAGGTGAAGATGGAGTGGAACGTCAGGAAGTTCCAATGCCTATGGTTGCTCTTGTTGCCACTGTGGTGAGTTGAATAATACATTTTTTTTATGACACTAAATTTGTGTATTAGCTGTATGCCACTCTCTATGAGTGGTGTGGCAGTGAACAGCAGATAACAGAGTTCTCAGCAAATGCCTACATGGATGCCTACCTTGCCAACATGAACACGCTCAGGCATATCCTGAACCACCGAGAGTGTGCCTTCCATACCATGATGAGTGATATTTATACTCAAGCAAGGTGAGTCCGCCACCTTCACTCACACTATTGTGGTCCTGACTAGTGCTATAGCGGTGGCACTGGGGGAGGTACAGTCCCATTGTCAACTATTCTGATCGCCAATCTCAATCTCAATGCACTTGAATGAATGTGTTTTTTTCATTTCAATGGCCTGTTTTCATTTCAATGGCCCGTTTTATTTCAATGGCCCGTTTTCGTTTCAATGGCCCGTTTTCATTTCAATGGACCCTTTTAACAATAGCAAGTTTACCCTACTGTTTCTAAATGACATTGCTGACGTGAACTTGACAGCCGATTATCCAAAATCCTGAAAAAAAAAAAAGTCTTTCTCCTTGCTCATTTGATTATGCCTAGTTTTTGTGCCTGTCCGCTCATTTGATAGTTATAATAAATCTAATAATGATTATTAAAACGAGAATGGTCACTAAGACATGATAATGGTACTAAGACATGATAATTGAGAGCAAATTTATCGCTAACCTATTGAGAATTACCTGGATTATCACAAAATTAGCACTAATTTAGTTGTGGCAACGAAATCGTGATAATTTGAATAATTTTGATAATTTAGTGATATTATCGCTCGCTAGCGCAGGAGGTTTTTCCTGATGGATGAAGTCTGGTCAGCTGTCCGCACGTGCGGGCATTGCTAAGGGAGCAAGTGACTTGTCAGTTGATAAGCCTGAGTGTTGGATGAGCAGATTGCGTCTGGTGCGAGAGGTGTGCCAGGCGCTGGCGACTAAAGGAGCTTGTTGTAAACCTGGAATGGTGGTAGACTACAGCTGTAGTGCAATGATCACATGCTGGAGAAATAACTCCCTTGTCAAAATATTATTGGAAAGATTTGATTGTGGCACCCCTATCGGACGTCTGCATCCTGGTTCTTTTCCAGTACGAGTCATCGGTGGCCCGGGTGCCAACTGCCAGTGTCAAGCTGGCTACTGTACCATAATATAAGGGCAGCATCTTCGTCCGCAAAGTCCAGTTCATTATCCGCATTGTCGATAGATTTGCAGAGGTCTGTCAAAGCCCTCCTTTACCGCATTGTTGGATTACTTGAACTGAATTCAGGTACTCTCCAATCAGCCATCCTTTCCCTCTCTGAGCTTTACTGAACCCTTTCCATCGACCGGCTCTCCCAGGTGTGTCCGGTGCTTCTATTCGCGTTTTCCCAACCAGTTGTCTGAGCACTTACCGCCAATCTTTGATAGTATTAGAGTGCTCTCCTCACCAAGTGACCTGCCCTCTGGTGCCACCTCACATATTGGCAAGATGGCTCAAATTCGCCGCAGTGAACGATTACGCACTCAATGTGCGTCCTTCAGCACCCCTGTGGCAACCGTGGCGAGTGGCACAGGTGGCTCTGCAACGACAATCGGCATGCTTCTGGACAATGTATTACTTGAGATATTTGATTCTTATCGAATCCGATCACTCACTCATCAAGATAATGTCCCTGTATGGCCATGGCACTTACTGGTCCACGTATCTCAAAAATGGCGACAAATCATATTCAAGTCCTCCACTCTAGACGCTGGACTGGCGCTGACCCATGACATACAGTGCACCTTCCGCACCCGGCAGAAATGTGCCGCACTGCTCTTTGACATTAAGGGATTTTTCGATCACGTCAACAAGGAACGATTGGTTCACATGCTGCGTATCCTCGGCTTCCCCAAGTCGATCGCGGACTGGACCGACTCCTTCCTTTCCGATCGGTCCACCTCCCTTTCATTCAACAGATCCCTCGACCTCCCCCAGAACCAACCGGTGGGCACCCCACAAGGATCACCCGTCTCCCCAATCCTCTCTGCCCTCTACACCTCAACACTGCTCAAGCTTGTCCCGGAATACCTGGACTCCACACTTGGTATGTATGTAGACGACGGCATCATCTTCGCACACGGTACCACCTGGGACGAGGTGGACACCATCCTCCAGGAAAGGTACCACCAATGCGAGGACTGGCTCCGCCGGTCCAACCTCTGCTGCGAACCAGACAAAACCGAACTCATTTACTTTACACCCCCTGGCACTCATAAAACCACCCCTCCCCCACCACATTCTTTACTACTACCTGATCCCACACACCATACCTACTATTACGTTCCTTCCTCCCTCACTATACGTTACCTGGGTTTTTTCATTAACCACCGCCTAGATTGGGAGCCGCATGTGACCACGGTGTGCAACCGGGCCTGTGCCTCCCTCAAGGCTTTACAGATGCTTGGCAATTCCCAGAGGGGTATTTCCACGGCGAACTGGCGGCTATTGTTCAATGCAATATGCATGCCAGTCCTGTCATATGGATGCCAGCTCTGGATGACATCAAGAAAGAGGCTCAGCCTCCTGAAGAAAATCCAGGTAGTTATGAACGAGGGGGTCCAGGTCATTTCCAGCTCCTTCAAGACCGCACCCCGTGGCCCCCTCCATGAGCTCCTCCGCATTCTGCCCGCACGGCACTATTTCGAGAAACTCACGGCCACTTCCTCCGTCAGACTGTTCCGTGTTCCCTGGACCTCTCAGCTCATTGCCCGCCTAGGTGGTGACTGGGGGGCCCCGGTCCAGAGCAGCCCGCACTCCAGCAATGGAGGGGCGGTGTGTAACAGAGCACTGCGCATCCGGTCTGGAGGACCACAACGGCGCCCCACCGCCTTGGAGGCTCTCGGCGTGCGAGTAGACCCCATGCTCACCGAACGTGTCAACGTCACGGCCATCGCTCCCTGGGAGGTACACAACTGGGAAGCGCATGTCACCGTTGAAGGGCTCGCGGACCCCCACGAGCGGAAATCCTTTGTCAACGGGCTCTACGCCTCGCGACATGAGGAAAGTACGCTGATTATCCACGTGTCCAGTCTCATAACCAATCGGAACAGACCGGACAACCAGGTGGTAGGAGTGGCCGCAGTTTCACTGTGGCAGGGAGAGTTGGAGCTGCGTGCACGGACGTGGACGCTCGGTACAGGGGTGGAACCACATGACGTCCACCTCTTTGGCATCTCAAAGGCTGCCGAGCTTGTTTCAGCTGAGTTCTCACATGCCCCGCCCGCACATATTTACATACTATCCTCGGATGACTCGGCCATCACGGGCATCACGAATATGCATTCACTTTCACACCAGTTGGACATCTTACGTTTCCATAACGCACTGACGGCCTTCTACTCCACACACAGGGACACGAGCATCCACCTCGTGTGGTCCAAGGAGCTCAGGAAGAGACCCACAGATTCCCAAGCCCAGAAAGCCGCCAGTGCCGCATGTTCCCTTACCCCCCCCGCATCCATCCGACAAGTGCAAACCCCTGCATTCGTCAAAAAGACCCTCCGATCAGCCGCCTTCCGCTTGTGGACAGTCGAGTGGAGCACTGAGATCAACCACCCCACCCGCCTAGGGCCCCGTGCCTACGGCCACTCCATCAATTTCACACATCCACCCGATGGACGTAACCACCCTCTATGGCTGGCCGCCATTCCCCCCAAAAGCCCAGTGAGGACTATGTCCACATCACCAGACGCTCCCACTGCACCGCATTCCAACTTGCCACGCTCCACTCATTTACCTCCGACTACACACTCCTTCACTGTTACGATTCTACTCGCTGACTTGGTTGTACGATTACGATATGATCCGATGACTCGCGTCTCATGACTCTTATCTCGCACCTTGCACCTCGGCGATAGGGTTGGTCGTTTTACGCTTCTTGTCATCCGCTGACCATTTCTGAGGCGCGCGTGACCCCGCGAGATCCACCTGTACCACATATGACTCTTCCCTTTGTTTACGCTTCGGGACTCTTGACTCATGGTTGCGCCATATGTTTGTTCCTCACAAACATCCTGTAACAGTATATAAGTCACGCCTTACCTAGCTTGTACGGTTAGACTTGACTTCTTGTGTAATACCACACTCGTCTTTGCCTCACGAACGAACCTCGACTTGCCTTTGCGCTTGAGTCACTATCTTTGCTCGCCTATTGCGCTTGAGCCTCGTCTTTCTACTATTATCCTCGGTTCCAGGGAAACCGAGTGATACCTGTGCATCATCGAACTGAGTCTTAATCGACTCACACGCTTCCGATCCCGATTGACTTAGTCCAGCACACGTCGTGCTTAATGCCCCTGTGGTAGCGTTACATTCACCGCCCAGACCTCCCTCCCAACGCATCGCAATGCCCCTGCAGTTTCTGGGATCGGTCATTCTACCATCTCGTGTACGACTGCCTGCGCTACATCACTCAACGCTGGGAACTGTTCTCGTCACAAAGCCTCACAGCACGCATCCCGGAGGACGCAACTCCGCCGGTTGATCTCTTCACAGGGGACGGGGACTTGCCACATGCTTTTTGCCGTTTTCTCCAACAGACCGGCGTGGCCTCAAGACCGGAGGCTGGGGCCCAACCCCCAGCTGATCATGGGTGATCGCAGCGATCAACCTCAACTCTGGAAGACCCTGCACCACGCAGCCCGCCAACTAGGCCATCGTAAGTCGCCGTGCATTTCACTTCCTTATTTACCCTGTCCCGGACCGCCCGCATTTCTCTTTACGACTGCCCGCAAGGGCCTATGACCTGACCCGGCTTCCTTGGAAGGTGCCGCCTAGTCGTGCCAGCCACGATTATTTACCATTACGGATACCTTGACCGCATGTGGAGCTCAGCTTTACAATACCAGTGTTTCATAAATTCCGCTCTCTTGATAGAGGCGGAGACCGTTCTTGTACTATGTACTGCCGCGGAATATAAATGGTTTCAAAAAAAAAAAACAAAAAAACAAAAAAAAATTCATATTCGAGTCACCACTCCGTCTTAATCTCCAAATTCTCTGCACAGACAGAATCCCTGTCAGGAAGAATCTCGGCATTTGGCCAGCCTTTCCTATCGCTGTTAGTTATCACCCACCCAGATGGCCATTAGGACAAGTCATTGACGCACTTAAGCATCCCGATCTTGTATGTTATGTCACCCTCAATGTGACAGGTCATCCTCAGTAAAAAAGGAAGTCAGGCAAAAGTCATTCAAAAGTCAGCTAAAAGTCATTGACTTTCAGTTGACCGACGTCCTATTTTTTCGACTTTGAAAGTCAGGATTTAGTCACAAAAAAGTCAAGTCAAGGTCAATGTATAGTCACAGGTCAATAAAAAGTCATTGTAAGTCATTGACTTTTTGTTGACTAAAGTCCTAATCTTTTGACTTTGATTTGACTACAAAAGTCAAATAAAAGTCAATAAAAAGTCAATACAAAGTCAGTTGAAGTCGATGATGACTTTTTGTTGACTTTGAATAGACTATAGAAGTCAAGTGCAAGTCAGTAAACAAGTCAACCAAAGGTCAACAGAAGTCAATGGAAAGTCACTTGGAAGTCATTGACTTTCAAAGTCGATTGTAAGTCGATCAAAAGTCAGACACAAGTCAAACAAAAGTCAGACACAAGTCAATTAAAAGTCAAACAAAAGTCAGCCAATTTCATTGACTATAGACTGACTTTGAATTGACTGAAAGCCGACTTTGATAGTCAGTTAGCAGTCAATTTAAAGTCAATTCAAAGTCAATTCAAAGTCAAACAAAAGTCAGCCAATTTTATTGACTACAGACAGACTTTGCTTGACTGTAAGCTGACTTTAAAAGTCAATTAGCAGTCAATTCAAAGTCAAATAAAAAGTCAATTCAAAGTCAATTCAAAGTCAATCAAAAGTTAGCTAATATCATTGACTACAGACTGACTTTGCTTGACTGAGAGCCGACTTTGAAAGTCAATTAGCAGTCAAATCAAAGTCAAATCAAAGTCAATCAAAAGTCAGCTAATACCATTGACTACAGACTGACTGGAAGCCGACTTTGAAAGTCAATTAGCAGTCAAATTAAAAGTCAAATAAAAGTCAAACGAAAGTCACACATAGTCAATCACATGACCAGAATATCTGACAGCAAAAAACATATATTTTTTTGAGATCAACACAGACCGACAGTACCTAGAGCGCGAGTAAGAAAACTGGCCGCTATGCAGCCTTCGTGATGCGCTTCGATTTGCGCTAGAGCACCAAGTTAGTCATAATTGGGCAGTTGAGTATGCGCACACTTACCTCCTTGATGATGCACTCAATGTCCTCTTTGGAGGGCTGTTCCGATTTCGGCGCTCCTGCTATCGCGTCGATGAGGTCTGTATACAATGGGGTGAGCAATGGACAAGAAGGAAAATGGGAAGGGAACGACGTACCCCTTCTTGTTGGCCGCTTGCCCTGCGACTCGATTTTGTGCTCCTCAACCCAAAGCACGAGCTCGTCACGCTGGAGGGCCTGGAGGTGCGAGTGCGAGTCATCGTCGTCGCCACCTGAATCCTAAAAAAACGAGCCATCAGAAACAGAAAGGCGTGGTAAAGTAGTTACACACCTCGGACGACGATGCCGCCTTTCCGGCCTGATCTTGAGCACCTGATCTTGGACTTTTGCACCGGTCCGAAACAGGGGTCACCGAGCGCGACTTGGACTGCAACTGGGTAGTGACGTCGTCATCATCCGTCGTTGTGAGAGGACTGGCCTTGGCCTTGGCTGACCGTGTCGACGGAGCCTTGGCGCGTGACGTGGCGTGGTCTTGTTTGGAACGCGTCATCTGGGGAGGGGCAGGTTCACTCGAATTCTACAAAAAATGAGCCATTAAAATGTAGAAGTAGATGTACGAGAAGATACTCACCTCAAACGACGAAGTCGCCAGTCTGGCCTGGACTTGGGCACCCCATCTTGGTTCGTCGAGAGGGGTCACCGAACGAGACTTAGACACTGGCTGGGTAGCCACATCGTCCTCGCCGTCCGTCATCGTGAGACGGCTGGCCTTGGCCTTGGCTGACCGTGTCGATGGAGCCTTGGCGCGTGACGTGGCGTGGTCTTGCTTGGAACGTGTCGTCTTGGGAGGGGCAGGTTCACTCGAATTCTACAAAAAATGAGCCATTAAAGGGCAGAAATAGATGAGAAGATACTCACCTCAAATGACGAAGTCGCCGGTCTGACCTGGACTTGGGCACCCCATCTTGGTTCGTCGAGAGGGGTCACCGAACGAGACTTAGACACTGGCTGGGTAGCCACGCCATCCTCGCCGTCCGTCGTCACGGCAGGATTGCCCTTGCCCTTACCCTTGGCCCGTGTTGATGGAGCCTTGGTGCGTGATGTGGTGTTGTCCTGCTTGGCACGCAACGTCTTGGGGAGGGCAGGTTCGGAGCTCGGGGGCTGTGAGCGGCAATGCGGCGCATGGGGATGTCGTAGGGATTCGGTGGAAAGAGTCAAAAATCGAAACAGTATAAAGATGGAAGGACTTACTGGCTGGGAAGCCGTGTCGGGTTGAACCAACGACATGAAGGCGGGGCGGGGGGAAGGAGGTCGATCTTGAACAACGAAATAGTCAGCTTAACCCATAAAACATACTTGCAGGCCCACCTGCACTAGAACCCGTTGACGTCCCGCTGGCACCCTCGCCGACTTTTGAACGCTTCCTGTTTCGCCGTGGCGGGCTTGGATCGCGCCTACGCTTTGCCTGGGGGCCGGCCTTGCCTGCTGGCTCTGGCTCCTGGGGCGGCTTCACTGGTCCTGACAGTGCACGCGGTGGAGGATGGGGGGACTTGAACGAGGCACGACGAGGGGACAACTGTGAGAGGCGGGAAGGTGCGACACTGGAAGGAGTGGAAGAGTGGGAAGCCGAGGCGTGGGAAGAAGCAACTCGGCTGGAAGGAGGGGGACGGGAAGATGTGACGATGCTAGGGGTCGAGGGACGGGAAGGAGGTACAGGGTCAGAAGATTTGTCCAGCACAGCCCCAAGGACCATATCGGCCTTCCAATTCCGGTTGCACAGTGAGAGGAGAGGGGCTAAACGCTCGAGTGCAATGAGAGCTTCATACCACGCGTCCGGAAAGGTTTTCTTGACGAACCCCTTCTTGTGCATCTTGTCGAGAACAGCGCGGGGATGTTGCTTCAGTGGTTCCATGTGGGAGCGAGCGATGATCACCGCAGATTGGCGAATATCCTTCCACTCCGACTCTGAGATAATCACCCCATCTTCATGTCGAACTGCGCGGTGCATGGGGGGTCGGGACTGGTTGCTGGCCGAGCAACCGACGTCGGGATCGGTCTTGCAATCGTCTTGGGTCCAGACGACAGATGGTGGGTAGCAATCTGGGCGGGTGAGTGGACGAGGAGAAGGGAGTGGGGATCGGAGCCGGGCACCGCCAGAGGAAACTTGCGAAGCCGACTCGCTCGGGCGCAGGGACGAAGTGGTGATCGAGCTAATGTTTGTGGCTGATATATAGAGAGAGTAAGCGAAAAGTAGGCAAACGAGGGAAAGAGCGGGCACTCACAGTTCGCCACAGCCATAGGATTTCGCCGCAAGCTGAGCAGTTCTTGAAGCTGGCTGACCATTTCAACATATTTCACGAATTCCGGGTTATGCGTGAGCTCGTCGTGAGTCAACCGAGCGATGGTTGCGATGGGGAGGCCCGAAGGTTGAGAGATATGAGAAGGTGTTGCAAGGGACCGCGTACTGGCGGTCGCAGAAAAAGCCCCGCCTTGGGCAGAAGACCGAAAACCCAGACAGGTCGTCATCCACATCGTCAAAGTTTAAGAATGGCTCGTCATCATCAGCAAGGGTCGAACATGATCGAGAAATGGAATTGAAGAGGAGAAAATGGAGGATGAGAAAATGGAAGAAGAGAAGATGGAAGAGGAACGATAGAGAATGGGGGACAGAAGAACGAAGTGAGGGTAGAGAGAGCGAGCGAGAAAAAACCCAAAGTCAACATTCGCTTAGCGCTGACAACGCGGTGGCCAACGCCGGCCCGCGGTTACAAATACCTCGTATCTCTTGCGACTCGTTATCTGTAGGCATCAGCATACACTTTCTGTGCTACCTAGTTCATATACACATCTTCTTACAACAACTATGGCCCCAATGTTAAAATATATTTGCCCCTGCTTTAAGTGTATCTCACAAAAGGAGCTTTCCAAGAGGACTATTAGGTTTCACTTCAGGGAAAACCTGAAGCACCTAAATAATCTGATGGCTTCTGGTGCACATCAGAACACTGTGGACTTGGTCCAGAGCTGTCATTACCAGCTTGCAGAGCTGCTTAATAGCCTGACTGAGGAGTCTCAGCCATCTAGGCAACCTGGATCTCCTTATCCAGATGGTGAGCACTTAATTTGTATGGTCCTAATTACCACTGATCTGCTTAGATCTAGCTAATGCCCCTATTGGCTCACCTCCATTTTCAGAGGGGGGGATAGGCAGTAATGATGCTATGATGGTTGATGGTGATTGTAAGTAATATATTGTGAACTTTTTCTAATATTTATCCTAATGCTACAATGATAGACACCCCATCTTCCTTGCACTGGCAGGAGGGACTTGGAGACCCTATGGACAGAGAGGAGGACAATACAGACTATGAGGGTGATAGCTCTGTCATCTTTAGGATTCCAGAGGAGACCTTGGATCCTGCTCCAGACCCTGGCTCTGAATTTGGCTCTGGTTCTAGCCAACTGGATAATAATGATGGCTCTTTAGCATCTGATGAAGACTTTCCCTCTCATGGGACTTCATATGAACCCTCTGGTGGTAGTGGTAGTGGTGATTTGCCAGAAATTGTTATTCAGCTTCAGAAACAGCTGTTGAAGGAATACACACTCCCTCCTTGTCCTTCTCATCCCCCATGGCAACACACACTATCCAGGGCAGAGACATTATCCCTTCAGCACTACCTTGCATGGATAGGGTCCAATGGCACTGTTAAAGCATACAATGCCCATGCACAGGTACTTGGAGAGGCCACAAAGGAGGAAATCCTCAGCCTTTATATGGTCAGAAAGCTAGCTGAAAGTCTCACTGGGCTACTCCCCTCATTTGTTGATATGTGCCCTAAAAGTTGCATGGCATATACTGGAGACTCTCATTCTCAGTCCACCTGTTCATACAAAGACTGCAATGAACAGCGCTACAAACCACAGCAGAGCTCTACAGTCAATCCAAAGCCAAGGGCAACCATGCTCTACATGCCCATCACTCCTATCATCCAGGCATATTATGCCAATGCAGAGACATCCCATGAGATGCGCCATAGGGATGAATGCTTGAAGAGGACACTAGATATGCTTGCAAGGGGTGCTGGTGTAAAGAGATCAGAGTTTGCCAACTCTGATAATCATATTCGCCACCACACTGAATTAGGGCTGTTTGATGATGAAAGAGACACTGCTCTATCAATCTCTACAGATGGTGCTCAGCTCACTATGAAAAAGCAGTCCAATATGTGGCTCTTAATTGTTGTGCTGCTCAATCTCCCACCAGAGATGTGCTACAGAGCAAACAATGTCATTATTCCACTTGCAATCCCAGGCCCAACAGCACCTGGGAACATTGAGTCCTTCATATATCCCCTTTTTGAAGAGATGGCAATGGCAAGTGTGGGAATGTGGACATGGGATGCTGTTGATTCATCCTACTTTGTTCTGAGAGCATATCTCTGTGGTGTAAAAGGAGACATGCTTGGATCTGCCAAGTTGAGTGGGATGGCAGGACATTCAGCCCTTTATGGAGATCGCTTTAGTTTGGTACAAGGTGCTCGCCCTGCCAAGGACAGAGGTGCTAGGGCCCAGTACTATCCAGTCTCTCCACCTCAAAAGGAGAGACATAATCCAGAGCGCCATATTATTGACCTGGACAACTTACCCATGCGAGGCCAAAGACATTATTGGCAGACTATTGAAAGGCTTGAGTCTGCAAGAAACCAAGCAGAGCTCCAAAGGATTGTGAAGGAGACAGGGATTTCACGCCTTACAATATGTGCAGCCAGTCCTACATTTTTCCATCCATCATTCTTCCCATTGGACCCCTTCCATTTATTCTATGAAAACTGCATGGTGCACATCTGGGATTTGTGGGTGACATACAGTTCCATTGATGAGAAGATACACATGGATAAAGACATGGCTTCAGAACTTGGTGCAAAGGTTGAAAAGGCAGTACAAACCCTTCCTTCATCTTTCTGTGGGCCAATTAGGGACCCATATAAAAAGCGCCATAGCCAGTACAAAGTCTATGAATGGATGGCCCTCCTTCATTGGTTTATCATACCAATGGCATGGGAGCTAGGATTTGATAGAGATGTGCTGAGGAACTTTGCACAATTTGTGGACATTGTTGAAGCTGCAATGTCTCACTCACCAAAGTCTGATCAGGACTTAGCATCTTTACAAGGTCTAGTCAAGTCCTTCCTCCAAGGATTTGAGAGGCTTTATGTTGGGGATGACCCAGTCAAGGTCTCAAGATGTAGACTGTGCATCTGGCAATTAATCCATGTCCCACACCATATTTTCTGGAATGGCTCAATCAGATTTGGCTCTCAAGCTACAGTTGAGAGGGCCATTGGAGAAATTGGCCATAAAGTCAGGTCCAAGAAGGCACCCTTTGCCAATATAGCTACAATTCTATATGAAAGGGCAAGCACCAAGGTGCTAACTCTGCAATACCCATTCCTGGCCATTTCCTCTAAAGAAGGGAAGAAGAAAGAAAATATGTTTCAGTCACTGCCAATAAAGAAGACTGAGATAGACAATCCCTCAGAACATTATGATCACCTTGCTGCAATTTGTGATTTTCTTGAAGTCACTCTGGATGTGGACCTTACAATTCAAAGATGGGGAAAGTGCAAAATTCCAGGAGATGTTACTTTGAGGAGCAGAATGTCTGAGAAGGGAGGTCAAGCCTCAAGGTCATCCAGATATTTTGAGGCCCACAAAGAGGATGGACCTATCTTTGGAGAGGCATTGGCATTTTACTCTCTGCTAGACTATGGCAATGTAGTGGTCTATCATCAACTAGAAGAGATCAGGGATGCTGTTAGGAAGATGGTGTGGAGAGTGGTCAAAAGACTGCATGGTGTTAAAAACAACCAGTCTTGTTACACTGGTTGGAGTTTGGGAATGGGAGTCAAAGGTTCATATCTTGAGAAAGCACCCAGGATTAGATATGCTTAGTTCTGAGGAGTATGGTGTGGAAGAGGAAGAGGAGTAAAGTAGTCAGATAGATGTCTTGTATATATAAAGAGGTTGAAAAATGTCTACAATAACAGGCTTCTTGGAAATGAATGTTTGAACCATAGGAGAGATGAAGCATTGAAGGGCAAGGGCCATCTGTAAAAGCAGTAGATGTCTGGAGCTGTTTGGACTCTGGAGCCATTCAAGGACACTCCAAACAGACCCTGTTACTAACAGGGCCAGCATCACCTCTACTAGTGATATGGTGATACTCTGCATCTGGTGCTCCACATTCAAGGACCACCATTTGAAGGAGGGAGTTCTGCACCACATGCCAGAGAGCCCAGCTCTATCTTCTTTTCCTGTCCACTTTCAGCACAGGAAGAATGTTTATGCTATCACCACACAGAAACACATATGTGGTACAAGAAAGGTGGCGCAGGAGAACATGAACACCTAAGCACCTTGACATGTTTCTCCCTGGAGAATGTCATCCCACCAGACCTGTTAATGTGTCAATAGGGCCAGTGTCATCTCCACTAGTGATATATGACACTCTGCATCTGGATGCTCTATAGCTCTATCTTCTTTTCCTTCTCCACTTTCAGCACAGCAAGAATGTCTATGCTATTGCCACACTAGAAACACATATGTAGCACAAGAAAGGTGGCCCAGGAGAACATGAACACCTAAGCACCTTGACTTGTTTCTCCCTGGAGATTGTCATCCCACCAGACCTGTTAATGTGTCAACAGGGCCAGCATCATCTCCACTAGTGATATATTGACACTCTGCATCTGATGCTCTATAGCTCTATCTTCTTTTCCTGTCCCTATTCCCATGCCCATCCCCCTACACCCACCCATGTTTCCATGCGCATGCCCATCCCACCCACACCACCCTCATATTCCCCATCCCATCTCACCTATACCTATCCCAGTGTTCCCCATCCCCATCTCACCTACACCCATCCCAGTGTTCCTCATCCCCATTCCCCCCACACCCACCCCCATGTTCCCCAATTCTCCCCCCCACACACCCATCCCCATGTTCCCCAATCCCCCCCACACACCCATCCCCATGTTCCCCATCCCCATGTTTCCCATCCCCATCCCCATCCCCATCCCCATCCCCATCCCCATCCCCATCCCCATCCCCATCCCCATCCCATCCCCATCCCATCCCCCATCCCCATCCCCATCCCCATCCCCATCCCCATCCCCATCCCCATCCCATCCCCATCCCCATCCCCATCCCCATGTTTCCCATCCCCATGTTTCCCATCCCCATGTTTCCCATCCCCATGTTTCCCATCCCCATCCCACCCACCCCCACCCCCACCCCCACGTTCCCATCCCCCATCCCCATCTCACCTCCACCCATCCCAGTGTTCCCACCCACACCCATGTTCCCCATCCCCATCCCCCACACCCACCCCCATGTTCCCCATCCCCATCCCACCCACACTCACCCCATGTTCCCCATCTCCATCCCATCCCACTCACACCCAACCCCATGTTCCCCTCCCCATCTCACCTCCACCCATCCCAGTGTTCCCACCCCACCCCCACCCCCCATGTTCCCCATCCCCATCTCACCTATGCCCATCTCCATATTCCCCATCCCCATCCCCATCCCACCCACCCCCATGTTCCCCATCCCCATCCCACCCACACCCACCCCATGTTCCCCATCCCCATCTCACCTCCACCCATCCCAGTGTTCCCACCCACCCCCACCCCCATGTTCCCCATCCCCATCTCACCTCCACCCATCCCAGTGTTCCCACCCACACCCATGTTCCCCATCCCCATCCCCATCCCCATCCCACCCACCCCCCATGTTCCCCATCCCCATCTCACCTATGCCCACCCCCTGTTCCCCATCCCCATCCCACCCACACACCACCCCATGTTCCCATCCCCATCCCATCCCACTCACACCCACCCCATGTTCCCCATCCCCATCTCACCTCAACCCATCCCAGTGTTCCCACCCACCCCCACCCCCATGTTCCCCCATCCCCATCTCACCTATCCCCATCTCCATATTCCCTATCCCCTATCCCCATCCCTCCCACCCCCATGTTCCCCATCCCCATCCCACCCACACCCACCCCATGTTCCCCCATCCCCATCTCACCTCCACCCATCCCAGTTCCCACCCACACCACCCCCATGTTCCCCATCCCATCTCACCTTCACCCATCCCAGTGTTCCCCACCCACACCCATGTTCCCCATCCCCATCTCACCCACCCCCCATGTTCCCCATCCCATCCCCATCCCCCCCACACCCACCCCATATTCCCCATCCCCATCCCCCCCACACCCACCCCCCATATTCCCCATCCCCATCCCCCCCACACCCACCCCCATATTCCCCATCCCCCATCCCCCCCACACCCACCCCCCTATTCCCCATCCCCATCCCCCCACACTCCACCCCCATATTCCCCATCCCCATCCCCCCCACACCACCCCCATATTCTCCATCCCCATCCCACCCCACCCCCATGTTCCCCATCCCCATCTCACCTATGCCCATCTCCATATTCCCCATCCCCATCCCCATCCCACCCACACTCACCCCATGTTCCCCATCCCCCATCTCACCTCCACCCATCCCAGTGTTCCCACCCACACCCACCCCCATGTTCCCCATCCCCATCTCACCTATGCCCATCTCCATATTCCCCAATCCCCATCCCCATCCCATCCCCCCCACCCCCATGTTCCCCATCCCCATCCCACCCACACCCACCCCATGTTCCCCATCCCCATCTCACCTCCACCCATCTCAGTGTTCCCACCCACACCCACCCCCATGTTCCCCATCCCCATCTCACCTTCACCCATCCCAGTGTTCCCACCCACCCCCATGTTCCCCATCCCCATCTCACCTTCACCCATCCCAGTGTTCCCACCCACACCCATGTTCCCCATCCCCATCCCACCCACCCCCATGTTCCCCATCTCCATCTCACCTATGCCCATCTCCATATTCCCCATCCCCATCCCCCCCACACCCACCTCCATATTCCCCATCCCCATCCCCCCCACACCCACCTCCATATTCCCCATCCCCATCCCCCCCACACCCACCTCCATATTCCCCATCCCCATCCCCCCCACACCCACCTCCATATTCCCCATCCCCATCCCCCCCACACCCACCCCCATATTCTCCATCCCCATCCCACCCACCCCCATGTTCCCCATCCCCGTCTCACCTATGCCCATCTCCATAATCCCCATTCCCACCCCCATATTCCCTATCCCCATCCCACCTATGCCCATCTCCATATTCCTCATCCCCATCCCACCCACACCCACCCCCATGTTCCCAATTCCATCTGACCCCATCCAACCCACACCCACCCTGATGCCCCATTTTTCCATCATTTAATCCCTAAGTTTAGCTGACCTGGCATTGACTTTGACTGACTAAGTCATGCCCTCAGATAATATCCCAGTCAAAGTTTTTTTTTGTGATATCTTCTCCAAGTTTGAATTGACTTTGGTCGACTTGAACTTGACTTTGCCTGACTTAGTGCAAAAATATTGACTAACAGTTGACTATGGATTGACCGACGTCCTATTTTTTCGACTTTTGCTTGACTTCCTTTTTTACTGAGGGTCATCAGTGGGACAAGATGGCCACGGTAATGTGAAAGCCATTCCCGGTGCTGACGCATCTCAATGTTTCCATGGATGACAGAAATGCATCAGTCCTTCCCGTCAATCTCTTAGGAGGATCCACACCATGTTTACAGACAATCCATTTCTGCAACATTTCCTTTCCAGCATTACCCTTGCTTCTTCTGTCCGCCAGTGACCTCGTCATACTCGAACTTTGCAATATACCGCCGACTGGTTACATTCCACCTGAGGCGATGGTTACGTCAATGGCTGCGTTGCCCAGGCTCAAAACATTTATCATGGAATTCCAATCAGCTGCTTCCCGCCCTGATCGAATACAACTGCCTCCCGTAACATGGACTGTCCTCCCCTCTCTCACTTACTTAAAATTCGAGGGTGCTAGCGAGTATCTAGAGGACCTTGTCACACGAATCGATTGCCCTCAACTGGATCAGATCGTCACAGTTGACTTGAATCAACTTGTTGACATCCAGGTTGCTCAGCTCTCCGAGTTCATTGATCGCTCGATCGGCCCCAAGTCAAACCCATTCAAGATTGCACATGTCGCCTTCTTCAATACCAGAGCAGCCTTCGTCGTGTATAGTTTTGCGAGTCCAAATCGTCGCCTTATTTGGAGTAGCATCTTCTGCCTGTTGATAAGTGACCTGTGTGCACTTAGCGGCTCAATGGACACGCAGATAACGGACTGCTTTAGATTAGATATACAGGACTTGTAGATTAGATTACTTTTGATCTTTACAATCTCGGACTTCTTGTATTCTCTTATCTATGACATCACACATGTACATGACATCATGGACCACTCTGGATTGCCCTTGTACTTCGTCTATGTACTTTCCTTTGTTCTTATCTTTATTGTGATGTCACTATGATATCATAGTCTGGACTCTTCTTGTTCTTTACGCCTTGTTCTCTTTGTAGTCCACTCCTTTGTCCGTGTACAGAACAATGCGCCTTGTATTTACTGTGACCTGCTGTTACCAGCGTCACCCTCTGTAGCAGTATAAGTAGAGTACTTTGTACGCTCCTGGTCCACATCAGTTCTCATCTGTTGTGTGCCAGGTATGTCTCCACTTCTCCAATGTAACATCAGCTCTCATCTGTTGTGTGCCAGACACTCTATCTGCTTCACTTGCTAGATCACTCTGTTGCTGCTTCAAGCCACCCTTCATATCTCACCACAGTCACCAGTTCACTGTGAGTATGATCCCTTCATGTGCGCTGTTCATCAGGTTATGGGCCCTGGTGCCCAAGCCACTCCACTTGGCTGGTCACTGTGTTCTTAGGATCACACACCAGGTCAAGGTCTGTCTGGGGCCTCACCAGCCTTGCCCAAGGCAGTTGACACTGGGGCGCCAGTGGTCACTGCTGAGGAACCTCCTGTATCATGTACTGCCCAGTAGTCCTACTTTCATCCCTACTGTTTTCCTAGCCCCTGCGCTATGCGCAAGGAGATTGGATCTGGCAGCCCCATAATCCATATCCAGGTGTGCATGGCCCACTGGGCTGTGTATTGTGGAGCTTAGCGCCAGCTGTCTCTGGTGCTCCACACTGGGCGCAGGATCTCCTCACCATGGGAGTGTAAAACCTGGTTCAGACTCTGGGGGGTGTTCACCACTATGGTGTTCTGCAGCCAGATACCTGCCTTGTAGCGGCAATGGGAAAGGATTCAGTAAAGCCACTTGTGGCGATGAGGCAACCAACAGGCCGAGAAGGCTGAGGTAGACAGCCTTGGGCTCTGAAAGCACTCCCTCCATTTCCCCCTGACGCAAACTGGTGAAGCTGTGTCCTAGACACATCCTGGCTGGCAGCTAGCTTCCAGTATGGCAAAGGGACTCCTCCACCCTGGGCCTAGCCCTTGTATCACTGGCATACCATCAGGAGGCAGGACGCATTAGCGTTCTGGCCTTACAGATTCACAGACAGGAGTGGTACCCCCCATCCACATCTTGCAACTGTTATGAAGCACTATCGCTGACTGCTCCTCGGCGATAGATAAATCATCCCTATGGCATCTTCAAACAACTCTTCTCGTGCTGCCTTGCCCACTGGTGCCACCGGTGCGGCTGCAGGCGCCACAGCAGGCGGCTCACTCCCACCTGCTACTGGGTCCACACCCTCCTCGCGTATCTCGAACGCGTATGGCAATTCCTTCGGCATGCCTTCAGGCATTCATCTTACCAGATTTGATGGGTCAAACTGGAATGAGTGGTCTGGGACCCTGGAGGCTATCCTCACGCTGCATGAAGCTGAGGACGTGTTCTACCTCCAGGTCCCACCCTCAGGAGTCACTGCAGATGAGTGGGACTCTGTCCAGCGTCGGGCCAAGGTGTTACGTTTTCGCCTTCACCTGACCCTCGGACACCCCTCGCCAAGACCCCGGACACCGTTGGACGACATATGCAAGTGCGATTCGGCAAAGACGGAAGAACTAACACCAAGATTATGCACTGCATTCCCACTGCTAAGTCACATGACTCTGGTCACGTGATCATCCAAGCTAACAAAACATACGAAGTGCGCACGTAATCTTAGCGCCCGCCCGTCACGTGACCCTGGCATGTGACCTGGCTAGACCTGCACCAGAAGGGCCCAGATGAGCTTGTGCCTGGACCGGCCTCGACTGCCTCATGTTTCATGACTCGTACGCTCCCATCGATTGTGTCTTGATTCTGATACGATAGCGTGTTCCCATTGGCTCCCTTATCCTGACTGTATGCCTCGTTCCCTTATCCCTGACTCATACCTTTGCGCCTTACTGCCATTGGTTGGCTGCTTATCTCTGACTTGTTGTGACTCATTCCTAGGATCCCCTTACTAGAGTTTCGGAGTTCCAAGCTGAGGTTCAAACCTCCTTGGACTTGTATAAGTAGATGGGCTTATGGTCGCTGAAGACCTAAGCTTGACTTCTTGGACTATACCACCCATTGTACTTGCCTTCTACTGGCTGTCTGCCTATAGTTGTGCTGTTTGTGCTTTTGGTGCCTATACATCTGCGTTTGTCCTTAGCTGGCCAGTGCGAGTGATCCCTGGCATCCTTTCTCTATTCCTTCATCATCGACGTGCTGCGCTGCTGTCGCCTCCTCTCTCATATCTCTGTGCTGTCCTCACCAGAGACCCTCTACTACCTCACCTTCCTCCTTGTTCATATCCTCTGGGCAACTCTGTTACGTCTTACCTGCGAGCTGATTGCCGCCCGAGTACGTAACTTCGACATCTCTCGTGATCGTTAGGTCGCCGCCTTTTCCCTAGAATCTCCCTACAAGACGCTGCTAGAAGAACGCCCGGTGGAGCGTTACACAAGGCGTACCTCCGCCTCTATCTCAAACCCGACGTCTACTCCCTCATTGCCGACCCTCTCGTCTACCCCACCTTCAAGTCGAAGTGGGACAAACTGAAGGATGTCTATGCTGGTGCTAGCGGCAGCACCACCATCTTTAACTTGTGGATCCAATTAACCCAAGCCCGCCTTGACGACTCCGCACCTATGGCCTCTCAGTTGGCCAAGCTCAATGAGCTGCAGGTCGGCCTTTCCAACGCGCAGATGGGTGTCACAGACACCCAATTCTGTCTCATACTTCTCCACGCTCTGCCAGCCTCTTATGAGGTTCTGGCCTCTACCATCCTTGCCAGTGGCGCCCCCTCCAAACTCAAGCACGCTGAAATAATTGCGCGCATTGTATCGGAGGAAGCGCGCCGCACTGGCCCCTCTGGATCTTCCCTCAACAAGGCTGCCCCCATTAAGCCTAGCAGTGGCCCACGTAAGAAGAAAGATCACTCTCAACTTACTTGCCACTACTGCAACAGGAAGGGGCACATCAAGCCTGACTGCAGGCAGAGGAAGAAGGATGAAGCTGCGGGGAAGTTGAAGGACACTAGCAACAAGGCTGCCAATAGTCATGTATTAGTACCAACCACCGCCTCCATTAAGGAGGTCGATGACGAGCCCGCCATTAACTGGGCAGACAATGCAGTTGGTGTTGCCTTGTATGCTGCCTCGCGCGTGCGTTGGATGATGGACAGTGGTGCAACACACCACATCACACCACATCGGTCCGACTTCAAGGACTACACCCCATGTAAAGGTGCGGTGCGCCTGGGTGATAAGTCCACAATCGACCAAGTTGGTGTAGGCTCCGTCGTCTTCACTACGAGCCAAGGCATTCCCATCACCCTCAGTAATGTGCTACACCTTCCAGAGGTGAAAACACGCTTCTTGTCGACGCGTGCTCTAGCACAAAAGGGTGCGGAAGTGGCCTTTGACAGTGGCTCATTTAAAATATCTGTCAGTAAACAATGTGTAGCTGTTGGCTACTTGGAGGACAACCTTTACTGGTTGGATGCTTCAAGCATTGGCCTCAATGCTCACATCAAAAGTGCTGCCACCACTCTTGATATCTGGCATCAGCGCATGGGACACATCTCCCCTGCTGCTCTGAAGTCGTACGGTCCCTCTGCCACTACTGGCATGGACATTGACAGCTCTACCACACACACTGCTGTGTGTCGTGGATGCGAGTTAGGCAAATCCACTCGCCAACCCTTCTCTGCATCCTCCACCAAAAGGACAACCCGTATCTTTGAGATTGTACACAGTGACCTTGCTGGTCCAATGCAAACTCAGTCCCTGCAAGGCTCCGCGTACACCGCCACCTTCATAGACGACCACTCCAAACATGCAGTGGTATACTTCATTAAGTCGAAGGATCAGTTTGTGAAAGCGTTGCAGATGTATTTGGCCTGGGGTGAAACCCAGACGTCCCATAAACTGCGCGCACTCCACTCTGATCGCGGAGGCGAGTACATGGCGAGCCAAGTACAGGACATTCTCAAGCAGAGAGGGATAGAGCATCACCTTACGATGCCAGGTTCACCACAGTCGAACGGGAAAGCCGAGCGGTTTAACCGCACCATTACAGATAAGGCAATGGCCATGCTACACACAGCAGGCATGTCTAAAGGCTTCTGGGAGCATGCCATGAGCACTGCGGTACACATCTATAACCGCTCTCCCACCCGTACGCTCAAGTGGCGCACACCTTATGAGCTCTGGTACTCTGGCAAGGTACCAGATGTCTCACATTTACACGTCTTTGGATGCAAGGGGTACATGCACGTACCCGCTGATAAGCGTCGCAAATTGGATGCGAAGGCTATTGAAGTCACGCTTATTGGGTTTGAGCCTGAATCTAAGGGCTATAAGCTCTGGGACCGCCAAACCCGCTCTGTCCGTTTGTCCAGGGATGTGACATTCGACGAGAGTAGCTTCCTGTCCCTCCAGGGTGTTGAGCCACACCCACAACCTTCTCAAGTGGCCTCACAACCACTACCTCCACCAGTGATTGCCGTACCTAGCACGTCGGCGTTACCACCACAGCGAGCACCCTCCCCTGCACACTCAGACAGTAGTGAGGAGGAGGATGTGGAAGACATTCTAGACCCTAAACAAGAGTGTCCCCACACGCCACCACCACCTGCACCACCCACTCTTCCTGTCACGCCCAAGCGTGAGCAGCCCACTCCCACTTCGCCACCGCCGCGTCAAAGCGCAACACGCATTATGCGCCATGTCCCTCCTCCTTCCCCAGATATGCTGGGAAGTTTTGAGGACCGTGCACAGCATAGTCAGCTGTTGCGCGAAATGGACAATGCGCCTAGACGCTCTGCCTGTGCACCTGTGCCCAATCCCCGCTATTTCTCAGCGGACAATGTGGCCATGTGCGGCAGATGGTTGGGATATGCGGAACTGTTGGCAGCAGCTTATATAGGAAGAGATCCTGCATCTTACGCAGAGGCCATGCGGTCTGTGGATGCAGATGAGTGGACTAAGGCGTGTCAGTATGAAATGGACGCACTTGCCCATAATGGCACCTGGGAGTTAGTAGATCTCCCGCCTAATCGTAAGGCAGTAAAATCCAAATGGGTCTTCAAGCTCAAGGCGGATGGCCGCTACAGAGCTCGCTTGGTGGCTAAGGGGTTTACGCAAATCCCTGGCATAGATTTTGATGAAACCTTCTCTCCCGTCGCACGTTTCGAGTCGCTGAGATTACTTCTGGCGTTGGCCGCGCTGGAGGACTGGCACATCCATCAGATGAATGTCAAGTCTGCGTTCCTCAATGGCGTGCTTGACGAAGAGATTTACATGGAGCAACCACAAGGATTCATCACCACTGGTGCAGAGACGAAGGTGTGTCGCCTAGTCAAGGCGATATATGGTCTTAAACAAGCCTCCCGTGCATGGAACTTGCAATTCCATGGAGTGTTACTTGCACTCGGCTTTAAGCGGACGTTTGCCGATGCCAGTGTATATGTGTTGCCTCAACGAGAGGGGGATGGACCACTCTTCGTTATCGTTTACGTTGACGACATCACTATATTGGGTGCCTCTTTGGAAAGGATTAGGCGTTTGAAGTCAGATCTCTCTGAACGCTATGAGATGACAGATCTTGGGGAGATAGAATCTTATCTTGGTATGCGCATTGTGCGCGACCGCTCCCTCAGATGCATCGAAATAGATCAGTCTGGCTATGTCAAGGATGTCCTTGAACGCTTTGGCATGTCTGATGCCACTCCACACTCCACACCCTTGCCCGCTGGTGCTGACGAGCACCTTCATAAATATACGGGTCAGGCTACTGCCTCTGACATTACGCACTACCAGTCACTCATTGGTAGTTTACTGTACGTTCAGATTGGTACTAGACCGGACATTTCCTTCGCTGTGTCACGTCTGGCGCAGTATGCAGCGAATCCCTCACCCCAACATCTGCGGCTTGCGCAATATGTTCTGGCTTACTTAGTAGGCACTGTGGACATGCGGATAGTCTACGATGGCACCAGTGGAGACAGCCTTCATGGCTACTCTGATTCTTCCCTGGGCGACCAGGTTGATGACAGACACTCCACTTCGGGTTATGTGTTCCTTCTAGCCAATGGTGCAATAAGCTGGTCTTCGCGAAAGCAAAAGACAGTGGCCCAAAACACTACAGAGGCGGAATACATGGCCATGACCGATGCGGCCAATCAAGCCGCTTGGTATCAGAGCTTCCTTGCGGAACTCGGGTACGAGGTCAACAACCCCATCCCACTACATGGTGACAACAAGGGTGCCATTGACTTGGCCTTGAACCCTGTCACTGGGAGGCGATCAAAGCACATTGCCATTAGGCATCATGTCATAAGGGAGTATATCGAAAAGAGGACCATCACTCTTATTAGAACCCCTACTGCGGAAATGGTTGTGGATGGCTTTACCAAGTCACTTGCGCGCGTCCTGCTGCAGCAACACAATGTTGACATGGGCTTGTGCTAGTCCCAGATTGCTGATCACGGGGAGATGTTGATAAGTGACCTGTGCGCACTTAGCGGCTCAATGGACACGCAGATAACGGACTGCTTTAGATTAGATATACAGGACTTGTAGATTAGATTACTTTTGATCTTTACAATCTCGGACTTCTTGTATTCTCTTATCTATGACATCACACATGTACATGACATCATGGACCACTCTGGATTGCCCTTGTACTTCGTCTATGTACTTTCCTTTGTTCTTATCTTTATTGTGATGTCACTATGATATCATAGTCTGGACTCTTCTTGTTCTTTACGCCTTGTTCTCTTTGTAGTCCACTCCTTTGTCCGTGTACAGAACAATGCGCCTTGTATTTACTGTGACCTGCTGTTACCAGCGTCACCCTCTGTAGCAGTATAAGTAGAGTACTTTGTACGCTCCTGGTCCACATCAGTTCTCATCTGTTGTGTGCCAGGTATGTCTCCACTTCTCCAATGTAACATCAGTTCTCATCTGTTGTGTGCCAGACACTCTATCTGCTTCACTTGCTAGATCACTCTGTTGCTGCTTCAAGCCACCCTTCATATCTCACCACAGTCACCAGTTCACTGTGAGTATGATCCCTTCATGTGCGCTGTTCATCACTGCCAAGGGGACGATTGGCAAGTTTCCCACATCGGCCCGGTATTCAGCCAATTTTCCGCTCTATTCTCCAATGCAGGCCATCTCAAGCTCCTCAGCGGGCTCGAGGAAGATCGTCAAGTAGAGGGTGTGGATGAGATCGAATGGCTGGCCCTCCTCTGCCAATTCTCTACTGCAAATGCTGCATGTATCTTGGAAGCTCGCCAAGCACGTTGCTCTTGCACTCGAAGACATCCCGGTGGAGATGGTCACCGAATTGTTGCCCTCACTTGACTTGATTTGCATAGAAGGCCAGCCGGCATCGTCCGTCGAGAAGTTCGTCACTGCTCGCAGGGTCTCAGGTCACCCTGTCACTGTCATTAACACAGAAATGGAGTTTAACAGAAGACTCGAGCCGTATGTCAGGCTTGTCGACTAATAGGAGAATGTCCTATACCGGTTGCGCACTCCGTGGCTTCATGTTTAGGATCTGACAGTTCTAATCATCCCTATGTCACGTTTAGGAGTCACCGACGTAGGCTAATGTATATATACCACTTTAGACTGCACTGTCATGATGAATTGTCGAATTCAGCAATGGACTTTTCTTAGACTATGACCTGTCGGCCGCCAATGATTGCCATTGATTGGTATTGACTGCACAGCACAATCAGGTCGTGCACCTGAATGTTCAACAAGAGCCACAACACGACCCATGCGACACCGAAAATGGAGAGGGAGGCGGTTACCTTGGTGGTAGCAGACTCGGATTCGCTCTCAGGATGTCATTCAACCGCACTTGGTCGCGTTATGGTTTGCTGTGATTGGATGTAGGATATGGACACGCATCCGGCGACTCAAACCGAGCCGAACATGTGGGAGAAGGATACCGAGTGCCAGACCATGGATCGATCAATGTTCGCACTCGTGGAGATAGACTTTTCCTTCACTCACATTGTGACTATTGCGACGCCCGTGCCCTGACATTCCTTGATCTCTCACATACTCTCCCCGTATCTCATGATGCGAATGATCAGCCACTGCGTTGGGCAGGGCGTGTACATCAGTGGAGCGAGATGTTCTTCATTCGACGTTTACGAGACAGACAGCCACAGACACGAAGACAATGTAATAATGGATAGGTGGCGGTTTTGCAACTCCGCCGCCGAATTATCGCGATTCACAAACCTGGAATAACTGTGTAATTGAAAGACGAGCGAGCTGTTCATCGATCATCAACTTACAAGTTGAGCATGCAATGAGGACCCAATGGTTAAATATATCGTGCGAAGCAAGGTCCATTCAATCAACACAATTCTACGCGTGCCACCCATCGTCTCCAAGCGTTGGCACGATCGACACGACGCTAGTAGGTGTAGACGACACCGGGCCGCGCGCCTTGCAGTGGCTCACCAATCATACCTCGATGACGCAAACACAGGCGGGCTGGGATACACCGTACTGGTGCGCGAGTCTGCCAGTGGACACGGAGGCGACGATACGCTCACGGTCGCCATTGCCGTCTTCTTAGACCACAGCGCAGCGCCGCAAGCCTGGAGCTGCGCAACGCCAGCCTCGAGCGCAGCGACCTGGTCGCGCAGTTTGCTCTCGCGGTCCTAGCACACACCCATCAGTTATTGGCGAGGTCGAACACGGCGCGAAACGCCGTACCTGTGCGAGGTGCTCGAGCCGTATCGGCACCAGCGAGTGTTCTGCCTCGAGCTGCGCCACGCGGTCCTCCGCCTGCTCGCGCGCCAGCCGCGCGCCCTCGAGCTCTGCCTCGTACACGTTCGCCCGTTGCTCCCATTTGGCCGCGCGCTGCCGCGCAATCACTGATCGCGATGCGCGTTACCTGCCCCTTGTGGCGGCGCTGCAGGCTGCAGGGTGGCGTATTAGCTCTCAAGCACCTCGGTGCGCTCGCTCATGCGCCGGAGCTCCTTCAGCTCCGGCTCGTTCGTCTGGGCCTGCGAGACGAGCATGGCGAGTTGCTCGAGCGGCTCGTTGGCGCGCCGGAGGTCTTCCCAATCGTTCTACTGTAATACGAGCAGGTCGTTCTCCTTTCAAAGTGCGGTGAGCGCTTCCACGGCCGCGAAGCGAAACTGGCCTGCGCTTCTAGACCTCGGGGACTGTGAGTCTGATATGCGCGACTCGACAGCTTGAAGGGGACGAAAACTCACCTTGGACACAGTAGCCTGTTTATCCGCATTCAACTTTCGGTTTGGCTTCTCGAGGTGGGACGTCTTCAGCCGAGCTAACTATTGCGACAGCGCCTCTTCCAGCTCCACGGTGAGCGCCTGCGAAGTGGCGGCACTCGTCGCACGCAGCAGCATGAGTGCCTGGATCTCGTCCACCTTGGCGCGCAGCTAGTCGCGTTCCGCCCCGGCCGAGGAGGTGCTCTCCAAGATGATGTCCTTTTCGGCTCACATTGGCCAGCTGCACCTGCAGATCTGAATTCGTCGCCATCATGCTTCGCACGTCCTCAAAGTCTAGAACTACACACGCATGTGCGTCCTCTTCGAAATCGTACCCACCAGGCCCGTGATCCTGCATAGGGTGTCCGAGCTTCTTGCGCGTAAGCCAGCCATACCAGTCCCAACTTAAGTGGTGGACTGCACGGGTGGTGGAAGAGTATCGCAGTGCCGACGCAAGGTAGGTGCAAAAGTTGGAGGGCTTGCAGATCTGATTTGAGCGAACGGTCATTGTCAAGGAGTTTATGAATGCACAAAGATGCGTCTGCATGTCGAGGAGCATCATTGTTACAGGGTCAAAGAAATGCTGCTGTGATTCCGGAAAAACTTGGATTGCAGTCAAGTACGAGAGTCACAGATCACCGGCAAACTTACCAGGTGAGATAGTCAGTGATCGGACGCGGCGGGTTAACGAGCTGACCGTATACCTTTCCTGGGTCATAGTCGATAACACCAACCCGGGTTTGCACCTTGCCATCACTTGTCATGCACTGGTAAAACTATTTTGTAGTTATTTAATGACTGGCACAGCGTAAGAATGCGTACAATTTCAGTAGTCAATTGCTTAGGTTGTGTGGGAGCCGCCTGCGTCGGCCAAAACTTGGGGTATCTCTATCCACCCCTTCTTGCCTTTGAAATACACCCACAAGTCATTCCGACTCATTCTCGACCATTTGTTCGAAAGGTATTGCGAGGTGGTCTTGCTCTGCATGCGCTTTGCTGCGGTGCAGGTAAATGTCCGGAGAGAGGAAAAAGGTAGAGACACGAACCAGAAATACGCTCCTGTATGCATCTCTTTTCCCCTCGCTACTTACACGGGCCCGAAAAAAAGTTGGGGACGGAGTGTATACGTGTTGCATCACCCAGTGCACGAGGAGGACGTGCATGGGAAAACGAGGGTGCGATGAATAGAATGCCGCCGCAGAGTGCCGTAGCTTCTCCCGAGTGGGGGTCGACAGAAGAGGGGATGTGTGGGGGTTCAGACAGGGACAGGTACGGACTCTCCGCTGAAAGGTATCAAGGACGGTATATGGGATGAGATGTGGCGTTTGTTCTGTGAATCGGTGAATATGAATGGCTCGATGGCAGGTGAGGGAGACTGACTTGTCTGATCCAGCTTGGTGGATAATCGAGCATCGCTGTTGCCTTTTTCAGCCGCGTCAAACTCACATCGGACCTTAATTCATTTCCCCTTTTCAGGAGTAGTGGCACCCGCGCCTCCCCTAGTTCCGTCCGAACGCCTCATGTCTAACCCGTGACTGCAGTTCGACATCAGCAACATTCCAAGACACGCCACTAAAAGGTGGGAAAGGTGGAAAGTCCAAAGCTGGCGAGGCTCCCACAACCGAGGTCAAAGGCTTCCAGACCCGCAGCGCGAAAGCCGGCCTTCAGGTTTGCCACCTTCCTTCGCCTTGCTCGAGCGCGCTCCGCACCCGGTGCTGATCGCACGGTTGTCGTGCTTCTAGCTTCTAGCTTCTAGTTCCCCGTTGGCCGTATTAACAGATATCTGAAAGAGCGCACTCAGAACAACGTTCGCATCGGCGCATAGGCAGCCGTTTATTAGCAGGTCCGTCGAGTGCTCTCCTCTCCTCTCTTCTCCGTGTACTTACGCATGTCGCGATCAAGGCAATGCATCAAAATATCTACGCGTCAAGCGTATCACACCACGGCATTTACAACTCGCTATTCGGGAAGACAAGGAACTCGACACGCTCGTATGAGCGACAATCGCTGGTGGTGGCGTCATGCTGTTCATTCATAAGAGCTCTTTGACTGCTGTCAAGATGATTAAGAAGCCGGAAGGGGCACCGGCGGCGTAATGTGTGCAACGGTGATTTCGTGGTTAGATGTGGGAATGACGGAACATTAGGTTACTTGGACGCCTTGAGGATACCGTTGTATCTCTATTTTTACGTTTTGCGTTTTCTTGTCTTTGTCCTAGGCTCGTAGACATCGCGTTCGCTCTTTTGCGTGGAATCAGTTCAGATCCAAAGCGAAGCGCCAAAGTCTGGCAATTGCGGTGGCGCTAAAACCACTTACAATAGGGACTGCACGTTTGTTGACCCCTAATTTTGCGCGCGGTTATTATATTCGAATCTGGGCTCTACGAGTGAGAGCTCCCAACGCAGCCCTGTGGGACTAGAAATCGGTTGGATCGGAGCGCGCGGGTGTACTGCAGTTCTTTCAAAACGGCGATTATCCGGAACTTGGCTTTCAGTAGCAAGCTTTACTGCTGCTCTCAAGGGGATGTCCTGTCCTTATCAAGTGGTGAGAGACGTCGAGCGAAATGCCTGAAGACAGTTCTACGAATCACTGTGACACCCGCCACTCTCCAGCAACTTGAGGTCTGCTCGCTGCATGTTGCGACGGTGTTCTCGACTCTGATAATGAAGCACTGTACTGTAATTAAAATGACGACATGGGACAGTTATACGGGTATTGACAAGAATTCGGAAGGACTACACAGTATTCTACACACGATTTCGCTACAAAAATAAGGACTAATGGATTCCGGTGAATCGCTGTAGAAAGGGTCAATGTACCGTAAACAAGCAGGGTAATCGTCACTTACATAGGTCGACAAGTCAACTATAACTCCGTCTCGTTCGTTCGTCGCGCAGCGTGTTGGGAGAGCAATCGTACAATTTCCTGCCGTTTTGGGCCATCGGCTACATCGGATGCAGTCTTTCCACTGAGGTCGCACAGCTGCGCATCCCCGCCGTGGTCTAACAAGAGTTGTACAACGTCCGGATATCCTTCTCCTCTCGAACCCTTTGATGCTTGGTGTAATGGGGTGAATCCATTGTTATTCTGGGGATTGACCTCCGCATTGCGCTCGAGTAGTATCCGAGAAGCCTCAAGATGACCGTACGACGCTGCAAAATGCAGCGCAGTGTCTCCATTGTTGTTGCGGACATCCGCATCCACATTGTGGTCCAGCAAAAACCGCACAGCATCATTTCCATCCATCGATGCCAACATAAGTGGAGTAAAACCGAGGACAGTTCGGGTGTTGACCTCCGCATTGTGCTCGAGTACTAGTATCCGAGCGACCTCGACGTGCCCGCGCCAGGCTGCGAAGAGCAGTGGGGTCTGGCCGTGCATGTCCTGGGAGTTCGCGTCCGCACCACAGTCGAGCAGCCACTTTGCGGCAGCGAGGTGTCCGTATTGCGACACAAAGTGAAGTGGAGTCATCTTGGACTCATTGAGGGCATTCACGTCAGCACCGTGCTCTCTAAGCAGCTGGGCGACCTCGATGTGGCCGTTGAACAGCGTTGCATGAAGCGGAGTCCCACGGCGGCCGACCTGAGCATTTAGATGCTGTGGATGTTTGTCAATGAGGCGTTTTACGAGACCGTGGAATCCACAGAGTGCAGCATAGTATAAGGGAGATGCTGAGGTCAGCATGGCGGCGGCAAGCCGCCACCTGGGCGAGTCTATGTCATGTATTCCGACCCACGCTCGAAGATACGGTTTGTCCATGTCGAACAAATAATCCATTGCATCCTTCATATATATGTCCACATTCCCGACCTGAGCATGCCCGACCCAAAATTCGGCAGCATATCGAGCAAGAGGTGCCTTCTTGACGCTGTCCGAGGTGTGACCATCCAGGCAGAGTAGGACGCCGAGACATGCCTGGGCAAGAATCATGTGCGAAGGTTCAATGGAAATATGAAACCGGGACACCTCTTCCATGCAACATGCGAGGCGATCCGATATCAGAAATTCCTTTACGGAGAAATGCGAGAACTGGACAACCCGCGAGCCTTTGTCGATGATCACCGTAACCAAACTGGAACAAGCTGATAGGACTGTCTCTTCTCGGTCCTCCCACCGCAAATCCGCGTTCAACCTCGGGATCCCTCCGGCATCGAGCTCAATGGCTAGCAGCTCCGCAAGCTCCTCGACTCGAAGTGGTCGAGAAGCCACCGTGAGACATTGCAAAAGTCGATACGAATGCCCCCGGTTCGCGTTGTTGATCTCCTTCAGGATCCGCTCGTACGTCTCGTCCAGTGATTTGGGTAATTCCTCGAGGGTGCGACGCACATTGGCCGGGAAGCAGTACCGAAGAACCTCCAATTGGCAATAAACCCACCGAAACCTGTGTAAGAGCGTGAGAATGTGAGACGACCGTAGGCACTCCAAAGATACCCTTACATGCCGTCCGCTTTCTCTGCGAGTTTCTCGATCACCATATCCTTTTCTTCATCTCGCCATCTCTTCATCCTTCTGTCCGACCGAACAACATCCGTAACGTAATTCTTAATGTCCTGCGTCTGTCCGCCTTCGTCGTGGAGAGATACTTGTTGAGTCGCCAAAGGCTTGAGCGCGGTACGGATGTCGAACTCGGGACGACTTGTGACACATAGCCGCAGAGTTGGAAGGCGAAGCTTGACAAGTTCATCCACGAGGTCCAGTAACTTTTCACGTGGTGACGGCAATCCAGTACCGTTCGGACACTCATCGAGAGCGTCCAGGACAAGATATATTGGCACTGGTCCTGCGGTGGTTAGCATATGCTTGAGGTATTGTGAAAGTGAGTCGGTAGTTGGTTGTTCCGATCCTCGTTTGTGCGCGGAGTACAAGGAGAAAAGAGTGTCACAGAATATATCTGATTGATCGGAGAGTTGGACAAGAAGGGAGGATAATAGAGCGCGGGAATTCTGCTTTGCTTTGTCCTTGAAATCGAAGTAAAAATAAGCCAAGAGAGCAGATCCGGCGTTGGACATGGTTTTGATGTCGCGAATGATCGCGGAGCTTGTTACAGTAATCATATAGTAAGTTCAACCAGATAGCAACTCAAGGTAGCGCACCTGAGGATACTCTTCCCAGAGCCAGCTAAAGAGTCGTTAGTGGTAACTAGGTTCAGATCGTGATAGAATATGTACGTTTTCCGTGAATCCATAATAAAGAACCAGATGTCTTCCAATTTGCGAGGGTGTCCCCTTTGGTGCACCATGCTGCGGTACCCTCGTGATGAGCATCGGAGGCAGTGTTATAGTTGACAGATGGATCGGGGGGAGCGATCCATTTTCGAAGATCCTTGCGTAACTCATTCCCTGGAAGAGGTCAAGGTTTTGTGATCGGCTGAGGTTAGAAAATGACGAACGGTTTAGGTCGCTGACTTGATTGACCACTTGTTGAATCGCTACTCCGTTCTCCTTCATACCTAACGGAGTGAAGGGCTGAGGCTAGATTGGGGGTCGGTTGGTGGGTATTACTCACCATGAGTGACTGAATCGACTTTGTCGTCGACGCTCCACACCCTCTCATCGATGCCATCCACCTTGTTATCAATGTCACGAGTGATTGTCAGGGCTTCTACTCCGGCCATCCGAGCCTCCTCTTGCGTCAATTTGTCCAGCCGCTGAAGTGCGTCCTCGACATCCTTCCTCCCAATCAACTTCTTAAGATACCTCACTACATGGTGATTGGTATTTGGGGATCTATCAAACGAGAAGGACGTACTTGTTCGTCCCTGCCTGATCTCTTTCGTCACGATCCCAAGGATCGAGATTACCTCAACCATGATCTTTACGATAATGTCTGTCATAGCTGCGGTTGGCCGAATATCGATATATTTTTCGAGCCGCATAAAAAAGTATTCCATGCGGTCAAACAGGTCTACAAGAACATTTTGGCTAGCGCGGACGTCCTTGACGGCCTAAGAGATAGGGGTATCAACAGGACACAAACGTCGGGTCAAGGGAGATACTCACTTGGAGGACACCAATCCCAGCAAAAATGGCTTTCGCGGGTGGGAACGTCTGTAGTCATACACGTCAGAGGGAAGATCTCAAGTGGCTGAACGTATCGCCACTCACCAGCCCGACACCCTCACCGAGGGTCGCAGAGAAAGCGTACAGTACTTTACAGTGGGATCCAGCCACTTTGTCAACTTTTCATTCGCGACTTGAGATTGATCGAACACCTGTACTTGAGCCCTTAGCACAGCGAGAATTGCACTGGGAGAGTCGCAGGATTGGAGCTGGACAGCTAGGGGATGGGAGATAATGTCCTTCTTCGTCTGCTTGTTGTACCCTTCTAAAGCAGCTCCGAAGATGGTCCCAAAGTTTGTAGAAGACGTGGAGGTACTAGACGGGACGTTGCCTGTTACGTGGGACATGGTGCTAGTCGAAGGAGCCTGGATGCTTAGGGGATAACAAGATGGTTGTGCCGGGAAAGGCAGGTAAAGGGCACTACTATCATAGCCTGAGTTCGCACAGCACTGGATTCAATTACGGCTGGCACGCCTCGTGCGCAACGGATAGCCGCCCTGATATTCCCAGGGAGCCAGCCACCACGAACTTACAGTGGACGCGCACACTAACATTCACTGCGGCCAGCTCGAGTAGAGCTCGAGGTGCAATAGATCAGTAAGAAAGAAGAAGACTCATCGCTTCGAGTCTAGTCTAAGACAGGTGCGAGTGTGAATACTCCGAGTCGAACCGCCTTTACGAAAAGCCGGTCTTGCCCGTGGTGCCCCGCGCCGGGCCGTCTTCAAGTTGGCGCTGAGGACAGTCTAGCCTAGTAACTTGAAGGCCTGGTTCTCCTTGTCGAGACAAGTCATTCTTGCGAGATCGTTAGTGCGTCAGAGTGAGGACCACACTTGGGACCACATCCGTTTACATGATAACCTTAGAGTCTGAGGTTCTTATAACGTTCGTACGGTACCGATTGGACTCCCCAGGCTCACATGGCAAGGGTTTATATTGCCTATGCAATGACAGTTGAAAATATATGCCCCCTAATACACGACGGAACTAATTCCGAAAGGCGAATGAGTAGTAACATAATCTGTGTTGGACATTCTGGCTCGAGGATGTGCGTCCGAGGGGAGGTGATGCCTATCGTTGATGGTGCCTTCCAAAGTAAACAGGGGATTATATCGACATACTACGCGAACCATTAATAGTCCCCTACGTCGTTACCGCGACGAACAATAGCCCATCAGCGTTCAGGCGACCTGCCTCCTCGAGCACCCGATCATCCGCTGTGCTCAAGCGTGGCGCTGCCAGCTTCCGCGGCTTTCCCAGAGCTACTCTAATTCCCGTGTTGCTGATACTAGCAAGTTTGGTACTGCGCCCAGCGTACGGCGTGCGTGGACATTGCGCAGGTCGCTATTCCCCGAGAAAAGGAGCGGCGCCGTCACGGTGCACGGTGGGAGAGTGAGGTGTAGCGCGGTCAGGTTCGCGTTCAGGTTCGTCATGGCTGCGAACGGGATGTTGCCGTTGCAGTCTCAGCGACGGCGGTGTTTCCGCGTTTTCCGTCTTCGTCTTCGTCTCCGCTGCACCGGTCAGGTTTTTCGTTTTGCATTGTCTGCGCCAGGAAGATCCGCGCCAGCCTGGGGCATCATCATTGTGACGAATTGATTAACCATCGATGATTTAGGACAGAACTGTTAAGGGCTCACGCATACCCGAGGGCATCTGCCAACCCCATCAGTCGCCCAAATATGAACTCGTGATGGCTAGGCGCTCCTAGCAGCCTGTTGAGATCCTCCGCGTTGTTCGCACAAGCGGCGGTCATGGCGGGGGCAGTCGCCGATGTACCGTCCGGTGCCGGGGCTGCCTGGGTAGATGATCACCATGCGTGCCCATTTGACCTGCGATTGCGCGATGCGCGCCATGATCGGCTCATAATCCACCCAGAACCCCCCGAACCTGGGCCCTTAGCCGGAAACACCGTCAACTTGGTCGCAGCGGGACAAGCAAGGGAGGGGGGACGTACTATTCTTAATCTCAGCTTTGAGTAGATATATGCACGCTGCTTTCGCGGTGGTGTGGGCAAGAAGCTCGGCGTGCGTGAGCTGCGCTGCCTTGATGGACGCGGCCTTGCTGTCGGGGAGATCATGAGACGAGAGAGGACATCTTGATGCAGTGCGAGAAGCTCAGCTGCGAACCGCTTCTCCTCCTGCAGCACGATGCAGCTCGAGCCTGCGTGAGATGTCCTGTGGGTGGACCGATGTGTCCGAGAACAACGTGTAGGCGTGCTCATCACGAGGAGGGAAGCGCGGCGGTGGAGGCGGCTCCTGCAGAGGGGTAAGAACGTCCCACCGGTCAGGATCGGTGATGAGCTTACCACGTGATGGTTTATGAGATGCGGCGGGGACGTGCAGGCTCGAAAAACTCGCGCGAGCTGAGGTGGCTTCTCACAGCGCGGCGGGTCCGTCGTTCCTCACCCTCTCCAGCAATGGTCGCATCGTTGTTGGTGTTGTCGCTCATGAGCGCCTTGAATAGGCCAGCGGGGACGGTGTTCGTCGATACGCGCTGGAGCGCGAAGTGCTTCTCGATCGGGGATGGGGGGTTTTCGTTTCTGAGGCGAAGTCGCGACGGGCGGGTGGGACCTTCCGGAGCGAGCTGATAAAGTCAGAAAACATGGCCTCATCACCGACCCTGGAGATTGCTAGGCGTGGCGAGCAGGAGAAATAAAAGTGTTCTGGTTTGAACCGCTTGGGAGGACGGATGGTGGCACAAAAAGAGGAACGGGCGTGTGCCGTCTCGTCCGTTCACAGGGATCACACTCAATGGCGCCGCTCCTTCGTCGCTCCGGCAGAAACCACCCATAGTTGCTTGATAGATCCAAAAATTAGTCAATAGGTGGCGGTGAAATCGAGTCTATCGAGAGTCAACAAGCCGTGCGACAATCGCGTGCCTGAGAAATAACCCCCTTGGCACCCGCGTGGTGGCCCGGGTGCCAACTGTCAACCTAGCTACTGTACTGTAATATAAGAGCAGCATCCTTGTCCACAAAGTCCAGTTCATTATCCACGTTGTCGATAGATACTCAGAGATCTGTCAAAGCCTTCCTCTACCCCATCGCAGGTCCTCACCGCTACTCTCCAATCAGCCATTCTTTCCCTCTTTGAGTTTTTCTGAACCGCTTTCGTTGACCGGCTCTCCCAGGTGTGTCTGGTACTTCTATTCGCGTTTTCCCAACCAGTTGTCTGAGCACTTACCGCCGATCTTTAATAGTATTAGACCGCTCTCCTCACCGAGTGATCCGCCCACTGGTGCCACCTCACATATCAGTAAGATGGCTCAAATCTGCTGCAGTGAACGATTATGCGCTCAACGTGCGTCCTTAAGCACCCTTGTGGTAACTGCAGCAAGTACTGACTTCGTGTGGCACAGGCGGCGGTCACAGATCTGCAACGATAATTGGCTCGCTTCCAGAAAATGTCTTACTCGATATATTTGATTCCTATCGAATCCGATCACTCACTCGTCAAGATAATGTCCCTGTATGGCCATGGCACTTACTGGTGCACGTATGTCGAAGATGGCGACAAATCATATTCGAGTCACCGCTCCGTCTTCATCTCCAAATTCTCTGCACACATAGAACCCCTGTCAGGGAGAATCTCAGTATTTGGCCAGTCTTTCCTATCGCTATTAAATATCACCCACCCGGAATGCTATTGGAACAAGGCAACATCATTGCTGCACTTGAGCATCCCGATCGTGTATGCTACGTCAGCCTCGATCTGACAGTTCCCCAGTTGGGCAACATAGCCACGGTAATGCAGGAGCCATTTCCGGTGCTGGCGCATCTCAACGTTTCCTTGGACTACGGAAATGCACCAGTCCTTCCCCCCAATTTCTTAGGAGGACCCGCACCATGTTTACAGACATTCCGTTTACACGGCATTTCCTTTCCAGCATTACCCTCGCTTCTTTTGTCTGCCAGTGAGCTCGTCAAACTCGAACTTCGCAATATGCCCCCAACTGGTTACCTTTCACCGGAGGCGATGGTTGCGTCAATGGCTGCGATGCCCAAGCTCGAAACGTTTACTATCACATTCCGACCAGCTACTTCCCGCCCTAATCGAATACATCCGCCTCCCGTAACACGGACTGTCCTTCCTTCTCTCACCTACTTCGAATTCCTGGGTGCTAACGAGTATCTGGAGGACCTTGTTGCACGAATCGATAGCCCACAACTGGTTCAGATCATTACAGCTAACTTGAATCAACTTGTTGACATTCAGGTTACTCAACTCTCCGAGTTCATTGATCGTTCAGTCAGCCCCAAGTCAAACCTATTCAAGATTGCGCATGTCGTCTTCTTCAACACCGGAACCACCTTCATCGTGTATAGTTTTGCGAGTCCGAATCGTCGCCTTATTTGGAGTAGCGTCTTCTCCAAAGGGATCGAATGGCAAGCTTCCCTCATAATTCCGGTACTCAGCCAATTTTCCGCTCTATTTTGCAATGCTGGCCATCTAAAGCTCCTCAGCGTGGCCAGGGAAGATCGTCAATTAGAGGTTGCGGATGAGGTCGAATGGCTGCATCTCCTCCGCCTATTCTCCACCGTGCAGATGCTGCATGTATCTCGGAAGTTCGCCACGCACGTTGCTCTTGCACTGGAAGACATCGCGGCGGAGATGGTCAATGAAGTGTTGCCGTCCCTTGACTTGGTTTGCCTAGAAGACCAGCCGGCATCGTCCGTCGAGAAGTTCGTCACTGCTCGCAGGGTCTCGGGTCGCCCTATCACCGTCATTAGCACAGAAAAGGAGTTTGACAGAAGACTTGAGTCATATGTCACGCTATAGGAGAATGTCCTATACCGGTTGCGCACTCCATAGCTTCGTGTTTTAGGATCTGACAATTCTAATCATCCCTATGTCACGTTTAGGGGCCAACGATGTAGGCTTATGTATATATACCACTTTGGACTACACTGTCGAATCCAACAATGGAATTTTCTTGGACTGGGACCTGTCAGCCGCCAATGATTGGTATTGACTGCACAGCACGATCAGGTCGTGCACCTGAATGTTCAACAAGAGCCACAACACGACCCATGCGGCGACACCGAAAAATGGAGAGGGAGGCGGTTACCTTGGTGGTAGCAGACTCGGATTTGCGCTCGGGATGTCATTCAACCGCACTCGGTCGAGACACGCATCCGGCGACTCAAACCGAGCCGAACATGTGGGAGGAGGAAACCGAGTGCCGGACATGGATCGATCGATGTTCGCACTCAGACTTTTCCTTCACATTGTGACTATTGTGACCTTTGTACGCGTCCGTGCCCTTAAATCCCTTGATCTCTCACATCCTCTCTGCGTATCTCATGATGCCGCACGAATGATCAATCGATCAATCACTGCGTTAGGCGACATGTGTACATCAATAGGGCGAGGTGTACTAGATCCTTCATTCAACGGTTACGAGACATACGGGCCACAGACATGGAGACTCTAAAAATCAATAGGTGGCAGTTTTGCACCTTCGCCGCCGAATTATCGCGATTCACGAAGCCTCAGAACATGAAGAATCCAGAACCTCAGGTAGTCGGAACACTGGCAGAAAGCGCTGGTGGATGGGTAAAAGGACACTTGTTGGTAAACCTGGATTACTAGTGACCGTGGAACCGAACGAAAAGACGAGTGGGTTGCTCATCGCTCCCATTTCTTCTTTCAATTTTCGGTGATCACATGTTTACATCAATAAACCCTTATCAAATTAATTTTTTTCCCTCAATAGGAAAGGCCTCGGGAAACGCCCTCGGTCATTCAGTGTTGTGCCAGTCGATGGTGGTAGTCGATAGTCGGGTCGCGACTTTACTCGACTGAGACGACTAAGACGGCGACTGTTGCTATATTGGGAATGTTAGTCGGCGACTGATGTCACGTGTACAATGGTACAGCTCAGGGATGCACACATAAACGTTTACGAAAACATAACGCTAAATTTGGATGTCGCGAGAAAATAGTACCATTTATAGATATCCTTATGAAACAATTGTACTGTGCCTCGTGTTTAGTCGCCTTTAGTCGAGTTCAGTCGCAGACCCGACTAATCCGACTTGGCGACCGCCTAAACCCGACTTAGTCCCCGACTGGCACAACACTGCGGTCATTGCCCCTCATGTTACCGTTACCCCTCATGTTCTACAATGCTGATATATACTGAGAGGAGAAGGAAGCTGCTGCTGCCGCTGCTGCGTTGTGTTTCATTGCCATCCTTGAGGCTCGTGATGCACGGAATGAGCGACGCCGACGGCGCAGGCGCGCCAAGGAGAGCCGCACGCGAATCCTCGTGCTAGGATACCCCGGCAAATGCTCCGAGAAAGCCAGGAAGACCGCGAGGGCGACGACGCGGAGGACGAGGAGGACGACTCGGTGTACACCGAGGCATCGTCAACATCGGACGACGGATTTAGTCACGATGATGACGATGACGATGGTGATGATGACGATGACGACGAATCTCCGGCAGAGAGGCGGGCCGCACCGGCGACCACTAAGAAAGCGACCTTTGAGACGAGCGAGTCCGGCTCGGATGTTGATATTGCGAATGATCCAGCTGTGAACGGCGACGATGAGGATTCGGAGGACGACCTGGTACGAGCGGCGCCAGCGAAGGGCAAAGGCAAGGTTGTACAGGCGGGAAAGCGCAAGTCGTAAGCGCTGCCCTCTATTCCATTCCTTTATTACCATTTTGTTTCCCGATCCTAACGGCTGCGTTTTATTTCGTTCGGAATTTAGTCTAGACAATGACGACGAGGATAGCGACGCGTACATCAGGCCTGTAAAGAAGGCCAAGACGGCCACACAGACCACGATGACGGAGTCCTTTGAGAAGAATCCGGCGGGGGGCAGGATAGCGTCGAAAACTACTACCGTGTGCACGGCGTCCGGAAGCACCTTGCCACCACCGAAGAATACCCACATCCAGGCTGTGGAAACTAGCGACATCGAACTCTTAATGGGTGAGCCCGACTCGGTGCCAATTGCGCCTCGCGCTGCGGCGAAAGTAGCATATATCGAACTGTCGGACGACGACGACGAATAGTGTTTGCTAACATCTATGCTTTTTCTTGCGTCTGCGCAGAGACGATGTACCATACGCCTCTTTTTTTTTAGTTTATATTAGGACTACCCGTCCGAGATGTGCCAGAATACTGTATATGCGAGTATACTGTAAAAGTATCACAACCGGCTCCTGATTTTGCATTGATGCTGACTATCAAGCCCTGGTAACGGTGGATGAGCCTTAGCGAAGTTCCCGGTAGAGAAGATGGGTCTTGTAAGCCTCCACGTCGCCCTTGGAGCTTGGAGCTTCGAGTTGAACTTCGTAGCCATGCGCATACCCAGAGATACAGACAGGTTACGTCAAAACAACCGTGAAGAGATAGCGGGTTACGGACCTCTTTTGCGACTGACGCTTGTCGTAAGAGACCCGTTCTACGCGCGAACACCAATGCGTCGAGACACTACCCAGAGACCCATCGGGAAAAAGAAGATGCCTGTGGGGCCTCCGTACTTCGTCCGAAAGTAGGATAATGTGGGCATTGCGACGATAGCCCCACAAACGCAACGCGAGACATTCGGCTTCCACTCAGGGTGCCGATGGGTCGCAGTCCCGTCATACCGGTGATTTGGAAGTTGCCCATGTCACGGCACTGGCGGCGTTCTTTCTCCGTCTTTCCTTCGTCTAAGGGGGGGGGGGGGTTTACACGACCCAGAGGTTAGTACCTTCTTTGAGCTCACTGGTGGCCTTCAAGACCGGAGCTGAGCCTTCTCCTGCGTCAGGCCATCCAACCTCTTCGGAGCTTCTTCAACATCCGCCCTTCCCGCTAGTTTCTTGAGGATATCTCAAGAAACTAGTGGGAAGGTCGCATATTGCAGTCCTGATGAAATACGAGAGCGATCGAGCGTTAATTGAGTTTGTTTTGCGGAAATAACTTTCTTTCGTAGTGGAGAGTACCCTTCACGAGTACCACCACCATATGGTTGGTGGGTGATATCTGAGCACCAACCTCAAGCCGGTTTGGGAAGACTTGAGTGCACTGGAATGTGTTGACGAGCACATCATCGTAGCTTGCCTGGACACCTGTAAAATATCGGCACTACAAAGGCCGACAAAGATGAGCATAGAAGCATGTTGTATTACGTCCTCGACGTAGACGCAGCTTTGCATTTCCTTGACTCGGACGAGCCAGTTTCCATTCCCAGTCTTTGTCTTGTACTCGCTCGACGCGGCATCAAGGATTGACATATTGATATGACGTGGTGCTGGCGACGGAAGCTTGAATGGAAGGTTTGTCAGTGAAGATTTTGTCAGTGAATCCAGGGAGAACGAGGGAGAAGTACGACCGACCTCGTTTGCCCTCGGGTGACCGATGACCGGTGACCCCGATAAACGCAGATCACATTCGAAGCCATTAAGCAATGACAGCCTCGGAAGAAGCTGAGATCTGGCATGAGATGCCGGGTGAGGATGTAGCTGAGACTAACTTAATTCTGTGACGCACCCTCGTGCTTCTGATCATCACCAAACTACAATGCACCAACGATCGGCCCCCACGAAAGTCGTATGCCTGGGAACGCAACACGATGACGGAATAAGGATCGGCCCTCTCGGGATAAATGTAGGTATCTCCGAGAAAGGCGGTCATTCTTGAAAACGAAGCGATCCAAAACCAGCGAAGGAGTCCCTTAATATAGGTCAGGTGCAGAGCCATGGTGCGACGCGACGTCAGAGGTGGGAATGATCGTCGACAGGAATGCTTTACCGGTATTGTAAGTTCAGGTTGGTGGAGGCCAGACCTGCCACCTTGGCTTGCAGTAAGCAAAGTTTGATGAGTGGGCCCCACCTCACAGCCTTCTTGCCCCTTCTGATCCTTGTTCTCGGCCGCCGCGCCCCTCTGGCAGAGACATTTATCCATACCGTATCCTGATCGGTGATCGCATTGAGAGTACAGAAGTAGTTTGCTGTGGAGTGTACTACCCGAGGTGACTGAGTTCGGTGCGACGTCGTGATGGAGCCGGACTTGGATGGGCGTGAGGATGAGGGTGTGGAGAACAACGGCAACTGATCACTGATAAGTCACTCTAGGTGGGGTGTACCTGGTGTCTGCTGATATACCGCCCATTACTGTAACCAGCCAGATTCCCACTGTCATTTTGGACGCCGCTTGGTACTCTGATGCTGTACAGTGTTGCACCTGCTGGGTCGAGGAACCATCGAGTGGCGTCTACCTGATTAGTCTGCATTACTGACGAGATGGTCTGGCATCATACAGTGCAGTAAGCCTCTAGTTACGAAGTGAAAAATGCCGCGGATATGGTATTTGGGTTCCAGAGAATTTTACCAGTATGTAAGGTATTACAGTGAAAAAAGAAACATGCCCACAAACAGACGATAGCTTGATGTGTGAGATAGTTAGGGTATAACAAGAGGTATAAAGTTCAAAGCATCGACCGCACACTCCGATGGGACACCATCTGCATCGGGACGTCGTTGGAAAGAAACCCCGATGCGATGCCAACATCCGCATTCCACGCGCTGTGCGTTTCGCCGAACGTCTGTAAAGTGCCAAGGAAGCGTTCCCACCTCTCCTCCGATACGATCGGCGCGATAACATAAGGCGCGACCTCCATCCGCGCGAGGTACTCCTCCAGATATGGAAAGACCGCCTGTATCGCCGATGCCTCGCGCTCGCGCAACTCGGCGCGCGTCACGCCCAGCCGCTCGACGTACCACGCCTCGTCCTGCAACATCGAGGCGATCTCGAACAGGGCGAGCAGCGGGGCGTCGAGCTGTGCGTCGCGCGCCGCCTCGTACGCTATGCGGTGCCCGATGGCTTGAATGAGAGGCAGCGAGCGCGGGAGGACCTCCCGGTCGTACGATGCGCTGCGGTGGCTTGGCGCCACGGCGAGCACGGCGCGGAGTTCTGAAAACATACCCTCTTCGTGCTTCGCGAGGGGACTGTCTGGGTACCTTGGCGACTCCAGCGCATAACGCCCGAGCAGTAACTCAGAAGCGAGGCCTATAGAGAGGGGGCACGCAGTGAGAAATGGGCGAAAAAAACGCCACATAAAAAGGCCATTGAAAAAAAAACCCACGGATAGAGATCCCCAGCAGATCACCCTCGGCGATGGCGATTCCCCGCATCTCAGACTGTATAGAACAACGGCATGGGCGGGGGGAAGCGGGCCAGAGTCTAATAATAATATTTTACGTACGTGCATGACAGGGAGTTGATTCACCGCGAAGAGGCCCTGCGCGCCGCACCGGTCTCCAAGTGCAAAGTTTGCCCTCTGGGCTGTCTGGACCATGGCCACTTTGTGCACCGTCGCAACGGCATGGCGCACGCGCGAATCGAGGGAAGAGTCCATAAACCACGTGACGGCCTGCTTGTGCATCTCATGAAGAACAAAGGACTGCGCGATGGCGGTCAAGATGGGCTGCTTTTGTGTCTGAAAGGAGATGATCGGCTTGGACACTCCGTTGGCATCGACTACGTGTCGTCGTAGGCTGTAGCGCGCAGCGATATATGCCGAAACTTGCAACGAAGCGATACCGAGAGAACTGAGCGCGATCGTCCCGACAGCCACCCTGTAGATCTTGGCGAAAAACGACGCCCGAGGATCTCTGGGTTTTTGTATGCTCCCAAGTAATGCCGTTGGGGGTAGCCGTACATGGCTGAAATATGTTAGCGAGTGGTTGATAGGCTTCGACCCACCCCGTGGGGGTAAGAGCCTGGGGAGAATGTTAGAGGTTTACAAATGTTGACGCGACACGACCCACTTGACCGAGACCCCGGATGTCATCGTGTGACCATCATGAAGCTGGAAGACAAATGGCTTGATCCCATGATCCTCCCCATAAACGATGGTCCGCGCGAATACGATGGACATGCAAGGGAAGCCCGGGCTGACTGGCGAAGTCGGCGGCATGTATCTGGTAACCGACGTCAAATGGGGGGACTTCGGCTATAGAACGGCTCACTTTGCCGCCCGCTCCAGCGGCGTATGAAGATCGAAGCCCCCGTTGGGTAATAACGTCGCGGTCGTCTCCAGGTGTATGATATCCAAGCCATGTCCCAGCTCTGTGAGACAATACTGTCCTCTGCAAAACATTAGACAGTGACGTGATTGAGGCAGGCGTTACGGACGACGGTGCTTACGAGACTTCGAAATCTAATACACGTTGGATGAGTGGGGCGAGGCCGGGCTGTTCGGGTAGGTACGTGGCGAGTGTTCCGGCGCAGAGATTATACTGGAGGGTGAGAAGAGTTGCGGCGGCGCCATCGATGCTCGCAATGGGATCGGTATGGAGGTCCCAAAACTTAGGAGTGAGGAAAAGCACGTCCTCGACCGTCAAGGCTGGGATTGAGCCTCAGACATGAGAGGATAACGATGACAACAGTCAAGCTTGACGCACCATACGCCCTTCCGATGACCTTTGCGCGTTCATATGAGAGCCGCGTTCGCTCAATGATGGATAAGTGTTCGGTCGGTTGGGTGAACAAGGGGGTTTGGGCGAGGTCGTGTGTTGGCCTCATGTCGTGGACGAGAAAATGGAGTTGGGTAAGAATGGTTCTCAAATTCTATCTGTGGGTCAGGATATATTATAAGGAGGCCCGGAAAGTACCCGGTACCAACCCACGAAAGGAAATGGAACCCATCTACGTTTCCATGTGCCGAAGCGCCTTGGATCTGGATATCAACGTTATCAACTCTCCCACGAACACATAACTTAGCCGCCAAGTAACTCTGCACTGCTCGCTTGTTCTGAGTAGTCGAGATGCGGAGCCGTCGCCATAGTTCTGTCAGGAAGAGGAAGAGGAATGTGACAACGCAATACCCGTTACAACTTAACCGCACCAACCAAATCGATTGTGCAAACCACGGACCTGAGTGGTTGGGCGCTGAGATAGATGTTCGAGAAGCTCACAAAAAGGAAAGCGGAGTACAAGTAAAAGGCATGAGGAAGATCGTCACATTCAGGGATCATAAGTGTCAGGTACTCCCCCCTTTGTCAGAAAAAGGCGCCCGAAGATGACTGGTCCGGGCTCGCTCGAAGTGCCGGCAAGAATGTCCCGAGCACGGACGAGAATCCGAGGACAGGAGCCTCGGGCACCTGAGGGCCTCTGATTGACAGGGCAATGCATTGGGGGATCAGATGCGCGGGGGAAAACGTGGTAACGGCGCGCTGGCACTTGGTGCAACAGCAAAGATGGTCAAGCCGCCAGAGCCCAGCAAGACGGTGGACAGTGATGTGGACATCGAGCTGACGAAATCTAGTTTCGTATGAGCGCCTATCCATTGTTCTTGCACGAGCTTCCATTGCACATGTACAGCGGTATGCGAGGTCGGCCACCAAAGTGGTATCGAGTTACGTGAGCGCGATCATGAGCGTCAGGGGAGTACATCAGGAAATCATACGGTGTGTCCATTGCCCAAGCTGCAGACTGCGCAATGGCACTACTAATTGCATCATCGACTGACACTCGCGGCCTTACAGCTTTCTCATCACACCACATGTCCAGGCATCATCAGACGGGCGCTTCGAGAAGCAGAAGGCGAAGGAGGAAAATACTATTACCGCACATTACATGCCCTTCGCGTGCCTAGGTAATAGGTTAATAAGTTACAGTATACTGATCCCCACTTCCATAGTCCCACGGATCTCGTGAACGTAGCGAAGGAAAACATACAAATCAACGTCTCACGACGGTTCCAAGCTGGGTAGTTCATCAGCGTTCTAGTTGCGAAGGCTTCTGTGTTCCCTAGAGACCCAGCAGTGGGAAGGCATGAGGCGCCAATGGTGCCTGGGATATATGAACCTTCGCTGACAGGCCCATCAGCTGCATAGCCCGGATTGTGGACTATAGTAGTATAGTCTTCTATAAGCCCTGACCGGCCTGACCTTTGTCCCCAACGGACGAGACGGGATAAACGAAGCAAACGTGGCCTGTCACGCCCACCGTGATTCGTGACTGCAATTACTGTTCTAAGAGACACGTGCACCCCCATAGTCTCTTATCAGGATGATGACATATCTCGGCGCCCATGGCGAGTTATTTTCCCGGTGACAAACCATCATACAATGTCCAGTCCAGCTGACTCATCTGGGATGGGTAAAATGTGGTTGGCGCGCGCAAATATGTCAGCGCACTGCATGTGTTTTCACTGGCGCCGCCTCGACGTAAATTCGTGAGTACTTGAAACTTGGAGTCAGTTCCTAGCTTCACATGCTGCCCGCTTTCGCACTACACCTTCTCGTTGTTCGAGTCTTGGGCTCTCTTGTTCGCACTTTGGATAACGTCTCGGACGAGTTCCTGTGGCGAGCTTCAGAGACTTTTCGAAGAGTCCATTCCTCGCATATACTGGCACGTTTGACACCGTCTACTGTTGCTTACTGTGGCCGTCGTGTACCGTTGTCATCGAGAAGCACTTTTTCTCGTGATGACGATTTTTGCAACACAACTCGTAAAGCGATTTCCTGAACCTCGGTCCTTGGGATGACTGTGACTTGACGATAAGGAAAACGGTCGTCATCGCAAACTTCGCTCGCGCGTCTCGTAATGAATCATTCTACAAGAACATTCGATCGTTCGTGATTCTTAACGTCCACTTTTAATTGCAAAGACTATCTTCTAGCGGGGCCGTGCAATTAGGTCGGCGAAAGCCCCTAGGCCCGTACTATCGATCCTCATCTCGGCTACCTAATAATCACTGTTTGGAATATGTCAAAAACTATAAATACTGTACTGTACTCATGGCCCGTTCTAAGTCCGCCGGCCGACATCAAGAAAACCAGATGGGAGGCTACTGTAATGCTGTAACCTCAGGCCATCACCGGGACGCCTACCATTGACAAAGCGGTGTCCCACTCTCCAGGGATCTTCGGCAAGATATCGTTCTCAACGAACGGCACTGGCGCGATCTTCTTCGCCGCTCCGCCCTCGCGGCTCTCGGAAAGCGTTGGCAGCGCCCCGAAGAACTGCTCCCACTTCTCGTCCGACACGATCGGCGCCACGATATACGGCGCCACATCCATCCTCACGAGATACTCCTCCAGGCGCGCAAAGACCGCCTCGAGCGCGTGCGCCTCGCGCCTGCGCAGCTCGACCCTAGATATGCCCAGGCTCTCTACGTACCACGCCTCGTCCTGCATCACCGCCGCCACCTCGAACAGGTCCAGCAGCGGGGCGTCGACTTGCGCTGCGCGCGCAGCGTCGTAGGCAATGCGGTGTCCGATCGCCAGCACCAGCGGCAATGAGCGCGGGAGCACCTCCCGGTCGTACGCGGTGCTGCGATGGCCTGGCGCCGAGGCGAGCACGGCGCGGAGCTCGGAGAAGAGCCCGCTTTCGTGCCGCGCGAGGAGGGAGTCTGGGTAGCGCGGTGGCTCGAGGGCGTAGCGTCCAAGAAGGAGCTCCGATGCGAGGCCTATGATAGCAATGCGTGAGCGATGCACGAATGGTAGAGAAAGTATGCTGTACGTACGAATGGAAATTCCCAGTAAGTCACCTTCGGCGATTGCGATACCGCGTATATCAGACTGGACGGAGAAACGATGTTCAGAGCGGGCGGCAAAAAGAGCTAGGGCACGTACATGCATCGCGGAGAACTGGTTCGCTTCGAAAAGTCCCTGCGCGCCGCAGCGGTCTCCAAGCACGAGATTCGCCGTCTGCGAAGCCTGGACGACGACCGCCTTGTGCACCGTCGCGACGGCGTGGCGCACGCGCGGGTCCTGCTTGGGGTTTGTGAACCACGCCACGGCCTGCTTGTGCATAGCACTAAGCACGAAGGTTTGTGCGAGCGCTGTGAGGATCGGCTGTTTCTGCGTCTGGAAGGACATGATCGGCTTCGGTACCCCACTTGCGTCGACGATGGTCCGTCGGAGGCTATAGCGTGCAGCAACGTACGATGCGACCTGCAACGAGGGTATGCAGAGCGAACTCAATGCCAGGGTGCCGACGGCGACGCGGTTTATCTTCTCGAAAAACGCTGATCGGGGATCTTTGGGTTTCTCAATGCTGCCCAGAAGAGCCGTCGGCGGGAGTCGTACGTGGTTGAAGGAAGTCAGCGAGTGGTTGAGAGGACGCGACCCGCCGCGTGGCGGCAATACCCTAAATGAAGTATGGGCTGCTGAAGCAATCGACGACTACAACTGACGTACTTAATTGTGACACCAGGAGTCATGAACTGACCGTCATGAAGCTGGAGGACAAATGGTTTTACACCATGGTCCTCCCCGTTCACGACGGTCCGCGCGAATACTACCGATACGCACCGGAAGCCAGGAGTAACAGGCGAGGTTGGCGGCATGTACCTGAGTGTCTTACAGTGAACAACGGAAAGTTCACAGTTGAAACTGAGATGCCTTACTTGGCTGCTCGCTCTAACGGTGTGTGAAAATCAAAGTACCCATCAGGAAGTAACGTCGCCGTTGTTTCCAAGTGTAAAGCATCCAACCCATGTCCAAGTTCTGTGAGACAAAACTGGCCGCTGAAATTATTTTTTTAGATAAGCTACGATATAAATTAGTAGATGGCCCAACACTTACGAGACTTCAAAGTCGAGCACCTGCTTGAGAAGAGGGACAAGATCAGGTCGTCCTTTCACGTATGTTGCCAAAGTTCCGGCACAGAGGTTGTATTGAATGGTGAGGAGAGTCTCGGCGGCTCCATCGATACACGCAATAGGATCGGTATGCATATTCCAAAACTTGGGCGAGAGATAGAGTATGTCTTCGACCGTCAGTGCTGTTGTTCATATTCGACGGTGAGACGACAATACGCTTGCAGAAGGGGGTCAATGCACATACCGTACGCTTTGCCGATTGCCTTTGCGCGTTCGTACGAAAGCTTGACTCTATCGGGGATAGAAAGAGTCTCACACCGCTGAGTGAACAAGGTAGATTGGGCGAGCTCTTGTGTGGGTCTCATGTCGAACGTTCTACGTAGATGGGAGATGAGGCCTATGAGGTTTCTGTTGGCTCAGACCCAACGGGATGCCAGCTTTATAAATGTGAGGGAACGCCATAATGGCGTTCATGAGTGAGGCTGACCGGACAAGCCGTGCTGTCACAGGAAGTTGACACCTTCCTGACAGACAACCGATTACAGTAGCGACTTGCGGGCTGATACTGTACGTTGATGGAAGTGAGAGGTATTTTCGTTTACCGAGTGCCGCCTCTCCACAGAAAGCATAATGTCTAGATCCAATCGCTCGTTTTGCGATAAAAAATATCCTCAACATTCATTGAATGACGTTCACGATAAGGAATTTCTTTGAGAGGAACAATACTCCGAGTCACCGCCATCGGTGGTATTCAAAGGATGCAATAAACGATATCTGGGTCATAAAGTTCATATCTGAGTCCCCTTGGCATGTATAGTGACGGATACATACGGTATCTTGAACCGCTTTTTACCTAATGCTCGCCATCTGGGGGCAAACTGTGTCGGTGGCTTTCGGATATCATGGCAAGTATGCGTTACATAATACTTCAAGCAGTAACACCCGCAATCCAGGGCCACACTGCCAATTTGCCTCACAGACTAGGATTACCCTGGCGACGTACCTGATCATCCTGGTGTGGCCCAGATACTCTTTGCCGATTACACCCGCACCCCGCAGACGGGTCATCATCTATTTTCAACTCTCTCTTCGTTCCAAACGTCCAATTCGCCATGACCTCATTTCCTTTTCCCTGCCACAGCGTTCTTCGGTTCGGGTTTCAGAGCGATCCTATTTTGTTAAGATCCACCTGACAGAGCATCTGGGAATTTGCCCAACTAAGTTCATGAATTTATCTGTACTAGTCAAGTAGTAGTTGACAAGTACTAGCCCACTACCGGACCCCGAAATAGCCGGGAACGGTTCCCGGTAATACCACGACAACGTACTGGGTATCAATATACCAATCGCCGATCCTACAAAGACGTCTTGACTCCTATGCAACAACCGTTATGAAAAAAGCCATGAAGCCGTGCAGAAACCATATTTTCCGGCACTGAGAATGTCGCGTGCGTTCTCAAGTGGTGAAAACCGGTGAAATTTCATCGACGGCATCGCTGAAATTTTCGAGCGTCACTGAGAAGTTAAAAATACTGAGTACCAGCGGCCCTTCCTTGCCCCCTGGCACATTGGGCTAAACGAAGGCCGTAATTAAAAAGAGCGCCATCCTAATGGCCGTCGAATCCGATCTTTTTTGCCATGTCCGTTACGTCCGTACTGCCGTCAGAGATATCAGGAGCGAAGGTTTTTCGTACATCGTGTCCGATAAGAAAGGCTCCATTACTGTATTGTGAGCGGTAGTCGGCTCCGAGACAGTTCCCCAGTGGAGTACACAGATCTGCGAGTAAATGCCAGGAGGAATAACAGTGGTACCCAATAATTTTTTTTTTTTGTGAATCTATCACCGTGCATCTTGGGGTACAGTACAGAACCGTGACTCTAATCAAGCAGTCGGACAACCCCACCCCTTGGGAGTAGCATCGCGCCTTTCAATATATCTGTGTATGCGTGTAACTATGCTAAGGTAAGGATGTGAGTAATACCGATCAGACGTACCTCATCAAAGGGTCGTGTGTCGTTGAAGCAACTCTCCCAGACTTCATTTACAGCACGCTCGGCTGATTCCTTGTCCGGACAGTTCGGGTTGGCCATGACGGACATCACGGCACGCCTACGAACGCAAGTCTGCGATGTGGTTCTAGCTTGGCACGCACACGGGAGAAGGTTCGCGCGTACCTGGTGTTGCTTGGAGAAAGATAGGATTCCGCGCTGGATCTCACGCCCCCAGGAACAATCTCCACTCAGGCTGTTTGCACGAATCTAAGGGGGGAGCGGATGCGGAACATCTGTAAGGGGCTGGCCGTAGGACGACGTATTACGCACCTCGCTGCACGCATGGTGTCGCAGGTTATTCCAATCCACGTTGAAGACTGCATGGTCGTACATATGCACAAGTTCGTGGACGATGGTATGCTCCATGTGCTTCTTATTGAGAAAGTTCCCCTGGCAAAGCACGACTGCGCCTGCGTCGGGGGCAAACCCGCCAGAATGAGTGAGGTCGCACGGCATGCAAGGGAAGTGAGCTGGCGTGGCGTTTGCACCGGCTTGCTGGAGGTGCTTGAACATGAACTGTATCGATGGGCCTATGCCACCCGTGAGCAAGGGAAAATGAGAAACGGAACGAGGTACGTGCTGTAGTTCAAGAGGTCCTTCTTCCATCGCTCGCAGTTACGACGGTTGATGGTGAAGACGCGGTCGCCCGGGTCGATGCCATAACCGGTGAGTAAGGAAAACTCTTTGCGCCATTTCTTGAATATCCTGTTTTCGGAAGGCGACAGTGAGCTTGACGGCAGCGAGGACCCAGAGTCGGTGGTTGACCCTGCTGCGTTGCTCATTGGCAGTTGAGAGTTGCTGGAGTAATCACATCACACGAGCGCGCGTCTCGGCGGTGAGGGGGCCGGATCTCTGTGGCGAGCCCCGAGTCCAGAAACGACAAACGACACAAACGACATCATCGACACCACAATCCACGGAATCATTTTATGTTCTCACCCAGACCATAACTTTCACTATCTCCAGTGCAGATTAACACGCAACATGCGCACGGTCAAGCTCGTCGTCATTGGAAACTCTGGAGTGGGAAAGACGAGCCTCCGGGACCAGGTGCGCAAACGGGAAGGATTTCTGGCTTACTCAGTGTTTGCCTAACACCGACTCAGTACGTCTCTGGTCGGTTCTCAACCGGATATCGCGCAACCATTGGTGCCGATTTCATCGCAAAGACGGTGCCCCATCACTCCGACTCAGAACAGTCCGTCACTCTCCAAATATGGGTCAGTCTCTCCACCCGGCCACTCCTGTTTCATCGTCGCTCACTCGGCTCGCTGACAGGATACCGCTGGCCAAGAACGCTTCTCCTCACTCTCTTCTGCCTTCTTTCGTGGTGCAGATGCCGCTGTCCTCATGTTCGACGTCAATCGCCCTGCAACGCTCCACGCCCTCACCCGGTGGTGGTCCGAGTTCCGGGCCCATGCCCCTCTCCCCGACGAGGACATGGAAGACTACTGCCTCGTGGTCGTCGGCAACAAGACAGATCTCGCACGCAGCTCGGAAGGCGCCGCGGTCCCAGAGGGCACCGCCCTGCGTTTCATCGACGAGCTCGTCCCCCCTTCGGAGTCCCGATCCAGCAGTCCCGAAACGCCAAAGGACGATCTGGGCTGGATGACAAGCCATATGCCTGCACGCGTTGCCAGCGGATCAGACGACGAAAACGGCTTGCACGAGAGCCGGAATACAGGTTCAGACGCGGATATGGATGCGGATGGGGCGGACATCGTCCTTGTCGACGAGACTCGCGCGGCCGCCGTCCCCGCCCCCGATCTCGTGCCCGGAATGGACAGCGAGGCGGTCACGGCCGTGGCGCCTCCACGCACGGCCTCGATCGACCTGCACGCGCTGCACCACAAACGGCCGTCCAAGTCGCGCTCGCTATTCAGCCCCGCGCAGAACGGCACGATCAGCTCGACGCACACCGGCTTCACCTCCTTCCACACGCCCGGCTCCTCCTTCTCCGACCTCGGCGACCCGTACGAGTCTGCGCCCTCCTCCCCGCTCGCCCGCTCGCGGTCCTCATCGCCGTCGCCCCTCCCTCACGCGCACAGAGCGCGCCTCTCGCGCTCGACGTCGACGCTGTCGACATCCTCCGCCCCCACGATCACCCCGGCGCGGTATGCGACGGCGCGGACGATGCAGCGCCGACCGCCACGTGGGCCGAAGCTGTTCTATACGTCGGCTAAGACGGGCGCAGGCGTGTCAGATGTGTTCGCGTATATCGCTCAGCGCGTCGTCATGCGCTGGGAGTGGGAGGAGGCCCATGCGGAAGTGACTGAGCCCACTAGAAACGGCAGCACAGTACGTCTTGGCGACCACAGAAGTACACAGAAGAAGGCACACAGATCTGCGTGCTGCTCTTCGTGAGGCTCGCCGAAGGGAGCCGCGTATCTTATCTGGGGTATCTAATATGTTTATGTCGGGTTCACTTGTTTTTTTATTTTGCTGTTGTTATTATTCCAGGGACTACCTATACATAGATCAGAATAGCATACGGTACAGCCTACAGGGCATGCACTTTTTTGATTTCAAAACATGTACAAGAGTAGGAATTGCGAGATAATATAATTTCGTGAAGAGAAGTTCATCATTGCAGACGTCTATCTAAAGCCTATCCCACGAGCCACGCCACGAGCAGCCGTAGTAGTCTAATGTAAGGCGTTACGGTTCTGTATAGCCGGTTCTCCCACATCCCAAGTGAGTTCAAGTCGTTCTATCATACAAGGTTCTTCGTGTCGCTTAGAGCCTATTTTCAACATTTTTCTGAGAACACCGTTTCAGGAACGTGGACAAAACTTGGGATAAAAGCGAGCCAACTCTCGGCCTTGACAACAACTGGCTAATAGCCCCTTGCGGTTGTCGGCGCATTGTTCTGTGTGCGCTCGCAATTGGCGTGGGCGCTTCTGATTTATTTGTATACAGTCGACTCTCTGATAACCCATACCCCAGATAACCCATACTCTCCAGTAACCCATACCCATTCCTGTCCACCGAGTTGGTAGGCGGGGATTTTGTGAGCATAACCCATACTCTCTAATAACCAATAACCCATACCCTTTTTGGGGTCAATAACCCATAAGTACCGGCGCCCATTACCCAATTTGGAGGACTCTACCGAGCTTTTGACTGGGATCTTTCATCTCCGGCTCACATACACTACGTGCAATGGCTCTGAGTGGCTGTGGCCATCAATGCATGCACCAAACTAGCACAGGCCTCTCTCAGACCTTCCCAACCCAGTTGACGAGGCCCGCTTTCTCAAAACAACAATGGACAAATAATATTTGATGCTGTCATGAGGGCTAGGGAGGCACGGGAAGGGTAGTCAGGACGAGTTGGAAGACATTTCCGAGGAGTGGGCCCAATCCCAACGAACACGTGCTGAGGCACTCCGTGCAGTAAAGACTCTCGGTCGCAGCGGGGCCGGGTTGCTACACAACTTGAAGGGACAAGAATGATCGGCAGTTGGACTCGACGCTGGTAACATTTTGGCGGCGGACACATGCCCTTGAGATGAAAAACATGAGGGCCACTAGAATAACATCCTACTTTGTTCGGTAAATACGATGTTTGAATCAATTTAGAGAAGACAGAAAAATCAAGGTGCCAGTGTTTTGTCCTGCACGTCGTGACCCGGTCCCATTTTTAGCGCCCTCAGACAACCCATACACCTCAATAACCCATACCCCTAGACGTCTCCCGAAGGGGTATGGGTTATCAGAGAGTCGACTGTACGTTACTAGGGTCCCTTTAGAAGTTACAACGGGGCTACTGTAAGTTAGTCTTTGTCGTGAGAAGAAGAGCGTGTGAAGAACTCAGAGGAGCGATGATGAGTGAAAGCGGGAGTACGTACTTTATGACGTCATTTTAACGAATTACCATCCAGATACTTTAGAAGTCGCTGTCGTACTTGTAAGCCACCCAATTGATGCTTCGTGAATTTTCGGATCTGTGTCCGTGCGATCGCTGTTGCTTTTGACGGCTGTGTTGTCTTAAATGTGGTTCACCCAATTCCGGGAATACTAATGCACCATGGGTGACTGCAGTCTCATATAAACTCTCTTGTTGATGGGCCTGAACGAATCTAATTTAGCCAAGGACTACTGTACCACTTTTTCGACAATCGGGGCCGCACTGGGTTTCTTTTTCCCCACCAGGGATGACCTTAGGCTGAAGCGACGCAACCCTGCCGGTGATACTGTACGTATACGCCAGGTACAGCACACATTTTAGTAACTCCGAGCGGTCGCCGCATCGATACAACCACAGCGACATGGTATGGTATCGCCTCACTTTGCGTCGGTTCGCTTACCCCCATTCTGCTTCATACATGACATAATTGCGCAAAAGGAATTGCTTGTACTGAGAAGCAGTGGTCCACGCGAAGCTAGCCAACGGCATCCAGGGTGGCTTTGACGAACTCGGATCTGGCGCCTGGAAGCTTCCGTACCTACAATACAGTGCAATACATGTGGGCAGCCAAAACTGCGGGTGCACTGGCTGCTGCAGGGAGGCGTAGAAAATATGCGGGACTGGCTCCCATAAAAATAAAATAAAAATTCACCAATGAAAAAAAAAATGATGAGGACGAAACATGAAAGAAGAGAAGCGTAGTCGGTGGCAGTCCTCGCAAGCTACTGCATAATACAGTACTGGTACGTACCGTGCGAGAGCGTCGTATGATACAACCATCTAAACGATTATTACCCGACGTTTCAGATTGTCGCCAGCAGTTGGGACCGTGATGTATTGGCATCATGGCACCATCGACGGCAGAAAGACGTGAGAAACTCCGTGCACCAGAGAGGACTTACTCAGGGCCCACCTGTCAGCGAGACGCGAAATGCGCATTCAGATCACGAACCATCTCATTGAGAGTGACTGTAGTTTACTGTACATTGTTGGCGCCACGGCCGATCGCGCTCAGACGCCCTCAGCTATCATCCGTTCCGGCTGTTCGACGTACCCACGCCACGTTTCTACAAACGCGGCGAGCTCTGCACCTTCCACGACACGGTGGTCCGCCGCCCAGCTAACCCCCATCTTCAGCCTCCGCTCACCAGCCCCGTCGCCCCGCTCGACATCCCACGTCCATCGCGCGCGGCCCAGAGCGACAATCGCGACGCCGCCGCCGGGCACGAGCAGGGGCATCGCGCCCTCGCCGGCGCCAATGGCGCCGATGTTGCTCACGGTGAGGGTCCCGCCGCGCCGCGGGAGTTCGGCAGGCGTGAGCGCATTGGGCACTTGCCGCCCGAGATGCGCAAAGTGCCGGAGGGTTGAGGCGAGGCTGTAGACGGAGTGTTTGTCCACGGCACGGACCGTCGGCGTGTATAGCCCCGTCGGCGTCGACAGCGCCACACAGATGTCTGAATTTGGACGCACGGTCAACGTTGGCTTGTGGCTGTCTGAGACGCTGCCGGGTGTGATGGAGGAGCGGAAAAGCGGCCAGGAGTGCATGGCCTTGGAAAGGGTTTTGATGAGGATGGGGAGGTAGGTTAACCTGTCATAGGTCCCTGACGCGGGCGGGGCATGGACTTGTGGTACCGGGAAGAACGATGAGGCAGAGACGAGGGGCGGGGCCGATTGTTCCTGTGATGGTGGAAGATAGTGCTGGGGTATGTTCGCGTTGAGAATGGGGAGAAGATTATGCAACGCAGTAAGATCAAGAGAGGTTGTATAACTAGACGCAAATAAGTAGCGCACGCCTTCTCTGGATGAGAACACTCACCCAAAATGCGGGATTTCCAAACTCTGGAGGGAAAACGGATCGTAAAAAAAAACTACAGGAAGAACGGAATTGTTTACGCGCCTTTTCCATCGCCTTCCACATCCCGTACCGCGTCCGCCCCAGTTCGACGACGATGTCCTCTGCCGCGGGAGGAGGCTGTGCAGTGGGAGACGGCTGCTCGCCGGCGGATTGTTGACGAGCGAGGTACCGTTCCACGTCTGCGCGCTCGACGCGTCCGTTCGTTCCGCTACCTGGGGCAAGCAACGCGATATCTACTCCGCGATGCCGCGCCAAGTGGCGCACTGCGGGCAGGGCAAGCACATCCGCCCGTGGCGTACCATTCACCGTCCCTTGAGGCGCAGGAGCCTTGGGCGTCGGTGCTGGCGGGTTATTCGGGTCAAGTGGGTGTGGGCGGCGGGCTACCTGAGGATCCTCTGACCCAGCTGGTGGGTTCGACGCATCGTGCCTCTGTTCCTGGTCTACAGGGGACGAAGAAGCAGGCGCATCTGAATGCTCCGATGCGTCTTCGTCGGTCTCGATGACACATAGACTGTCACCAACTTTGGCAACGTGCCCTTCTTGCACGAGGATCTCCTTGACAGTACCGTCGAATGGACTCGTAATTTCGACGCTTGCTTTGTCGCTCTGAACTTCACAGAGCGGGTCAAAGGCGCCGACGGAAGACTGGGGGGATACGTTCCTGTGGGTAACGCACGGACGTCAGAGTATGAAATGAGAAACGAGACCTGACAATGGAGTATTAAGCATGTCCCCCCGTCTGCGTCCCTCGCGTCGTACTCCTATGGAGACCATGAACGCTACATCGCGTAGCAAACCATTCAGTGAAATCGACAATCATACCATTTAATCACCTCGCACTCTGTTATGCCCTCTCCGATGTCTGCAAGCTTGAACTGCTGAAGTACTTTTCGAGCCGCCCACCACGCTGGTGAAAGATGGAAGTGCACGACACTATTTCGCTTTCTGAGCACGCATCGAGTTGTGCGTAGGAGACTCATTGCACGGAACAAAGGAGAAAAGAGAGGGCGATGGAGGTCAAGCAACTAAGTTAGTTATGTTCAGTCCAAGGTCCGGCCCGCCGACAAGGTCCGAACCGACAAGCGCTGGACAAGCGCCCTGCTGACTTACCCGGTCACTGGCCTGGCAATGGGTACCCAAAGGTTTTGTCTAAAACCTTTGTGTTCCATATTACTGAACTGATTGATCAAATTATCACTTGCCAATCAGGCATTGTCCAGCCAGCCTCCCTTCCGAGTTCTTATGGTACAGGCGAGAGTTACAGACATGCAACAACAATCAGCATGCTCCCCGACCATGTCTTGCTTCAAATATTTGACTTCTATCGAAGCAATTCATATCATTCAAGTATGTTTAAGCTTGATCCCAACACATGGGAATGGCACGTACTGGTGCATGTGTGTCAAACATAGCAACAAGTTGTATTTGCGTCACCACACCGTCTCCGTCTCCAAATTCTCTGGACCCACCGAACTCCTGTCAGGAAGATTCTTGGTATCTGGCCACCCTTTCCTATTGTTATTGACTATAGCTGGACAAACCTCACACCTAATGACGAGGAGAATGTCATTGCTACACTGAAGCATCCCGACTGTGTGTGCTTCGTCAGGCTCGATGTAACACGCTCACAGTGGGAAAGGGTGGCCACGATGATGCAGGAACCATTTCCGGTGCTGAAACACCTTGTCATTTTCTCGCGTGATTATGCATCGGTTCTTCCCACTGGATTCTTGGGGGGCTCTATGCCATGTTTACAGACATTCGACTTACACCACATTCCCTTTCCAACATTATCAACACTTCTTTTGTCCACCAGTGACCTCGTCATGCTCAGTCTCAATATACCCCCAACTGGTTACATTTCACCCGAGGCAATGGCTGCATCTTTGGCCGCATTATTCAGGCTCAAGACTTTTTTCATTGAATTCCAATTGGCTACTCCCCACCCTGATCAAATACTCCCACCTCGTGTAATGCGGGCGGTCCTTCCTGCCCTCACCTCCTTTGAATTCATGGGTACTATCGAGTATCTGGACAACCTCATTACCCAGATCGATGGCCCACGACTGAAGGATATCTTCGTAGATTATTTGAATCATTTTTTTGACCTTCAAGTTGCGCAAATCTCCCAGTTCATCAATCGCTCAGTTGGCCCCAAGTTAACCCCACTCAGGCACACACAAATCAACTTTTCCAGTGATGGTGTCTCCTTCGACATGAATGGTGCAAGCTACCTGCACTGGGACAGGCATTGTGCAGCTATCCTCTCACACGGAAGGATATACTGTCAAGCTTCGCACATGGCCTGGGTACTTGGTCAATTTTCCGCGACACTCTGCACTGTTGTCCATCTTGAGCTTGAGCTCGATCTCCACGAAGATGATCAATTAGAGGGTATGGTCGATGTTGAATGGCTGCACCTCTTCCATCAATTCCCCAATGTGCAGATGCTATATGCATCTTGGCAGTTTGCAGCACACATTGCTCTTGCACTCGGAACCGCCATGGGGTCGATGAACACCGAAGTGTTGCCATCCCTTCACTTAATTTGCTTACAGAAACAGCCGTTGTCATCTGTTGAGAAGTTCGTCACTGCGCGCAGGCTCTCTGGTCACCCTGTAACTGTCATCGACACATACATAGAGTACGCTGAAAGACTCGCATCCTACATCGGCAAATAAGAGGATGTTCCATACGTTGCATACACAATAACCTGGTGTTTTGCAATCAAATGGTTCTAATCGTCTTCAGAAGCACGTAAGAGACAACCATATTTGTCACAATACATATGTCTGTATGGATTTCAACAAAGGACTTGTTGTAAGGCATCTTGGACTAAGAATGTTTTGAGCTTGGTTGGCAGGGTTCTACACTGAATGTCTAGTAAGTGTAAGCAGGTACCTAGGTACATAGTATGCGACACCAAAAAGAGGAGAGGGTGTTAACAGACTCAGAGTTGGGTTCAATTGATATATTGCTTGCTATTGGAAGCGCTCAAGCCTGCACCCAGGTGTGAATTCAACTTGAAGTCTTGAACCTAGTTGAAATGGCGAGAGAACCTCCGCAACAGTGATCAAGGCAGGCCCGGGATGACACAATCTTTCATAAGCATTTCGATGACACTTAGACTTGCCAGCAGAGCTACACCATAGTTATACAGTACATGGTTTACAAGTGCCCCAAGACTCGTGCACGCCAACAAAAACCTTCCCATTGGATAGTGAAATTGTCGTGGTTGCACTGTGGTTGCGACTCGGTGAGGACGACCTGTATACTTGAATACTAGTACATCTGGTGATGGTTACTGTAAACTTGGGGCTGATTTTGTAAACCCACTGTGTTCCCTGACCTGGACATATTCATTGAGCATTGGCTAGGAGAAGACGCAAAGATACTTAAGGGTTCCGTCAGTTTTTGGAGTCTGGACGCGAAAAGGTTTTGGATAGTGCCTTGCTTGACATACGGTCTGGTCAGATAACAAAAAATATAGGGGCCTACACACTCTCTCCAAATGGGAATCTAATCATAAGAGTAGCTCATTTGTCCTTGGAGCTTGATTCATTGTCTGCATTATCAATGTGCACTCAGAGGTTTGTCCAAAGTCTCCGTTTGCCATATTTTAGTACTGATTGCCCAAATTCTCACTGCTACTGACATCAGCCACTGTCCAGTCTCCCTGCCGAGTTTGTGTGGCACAGGCAAGAGTCACAGAGATGCAATGACAATCAGCATGCTCCCTGATGATGTCTTTCTTGAAATTTTTGATTTATATTGAAAGAATTGAGAGACTGCCTTTCCCAATGTTTACTTCCTTGTATGGAAGTGGCACTTACTGGTGCATGTATGTTGAAGCTGGCGACAACTCATATTCATGTCACCACACTGTCTCAATCTCTGAATTTTTGCACAAAGAGGAGTCCTGTCAAGAATGATCTCAGTATCTGGCCAGCCTTTCCTATCATTATTGGCAAATCCTGGGGAGGATCTAGGCCAGAAGAAGAAGAAAACATCATTGCTGCACTTGAGCTACCCAATCATGTATGTTATCTCAATCTTTCCATAACAGGCTTGCAGTTGGAAAAGATGGCCACAGTGATGCACATCAGGAAAACCCATGTTTTACATATTCATACTTTTTTGTACTTTTCTGTTCTTTTCAGAAAACAAGTGGAAAAAGTAAGAAAAAGAAATCCCTCTTTCTTTTTTTTTTACTTGCTGAACTGCTAAAAAAAGTACAGGATAAGTAGAGTACCAAATGACCAAAAATGGACAAAATAAAATGACCAAAAATAGAAATATTGGATCAAACTTTAAATTTTTGGTCTGAAATTACCAGATATGGTAATAAATTGGACCAAAATTTCAAAAAATCGGACCAAAATCCAAAATTTTCCCCAGAAATATGCCTAAAAAGTATAAAAAGTACAGAAAAAGAAGAGGGGATTTCTTTTTGCAAGTAGTTGGTGCTTTTCTGAAAGGGTCCTTTATTTCCTTGCTGAAAGTGATAAAAGAACAGAAAGTATGAATAAGTAAAACATGGGTTTTCCTGATGCAGGAGGCATTTCCAAGGGGTGTGCAGGATTTTTAGTGCCCATATGGACCTAGGGAGGTGGGTGGGTTCAAAGGGGCCTTAGTAGATTTTCGTGGACCAGCGCTAATAGGGCGCTAAGCAGTGTCAGCATTATTGGGACCAGGACATACAGTACTTTCCTGCACCACTGGGCCGTACATTCCTGCGCTTTGGTCATTCCAGGCTTTTACTACACTCTTTCCTCTGGCAGCGTCTGGCTTTGCAACCTCACTTGGTTTGTAACGCCACCACAGGGGCGTTAGGCACGACATGCACCGCGTGAAGTCGACGGGATCGGAAGCATGTGAGTCGGTTAAGACTCAGTTTGAGGATGCACAAGTATCGCTCGGTTTCCCTGGAACCGAGGATAATAGTAGGAAGGCAAAGGCTCAAGTGCAGCGGCGAGCGAAAGTATGGACTCAAGCACAATGGCGAGTCGAGGGTCGTTCGTGAGGTCAAGACGATGTGGTATTACACAAGAAGTCAAGTCTACCGTACAAGCTAGGTAGGGTGTGACTTATATACCAGTACAGGGTGTTTGCGAGAGGCAAACACATGGCGCGATCGTGAGTCAAGAGTCTCAAAGTGTAAACAAAGGGACAAGTCAAAAGTGATACAAGGGAATCCTGCAGGACGACGCATGCCTCAGAAATGGTCAGCAGATGAAAAGAAGCGTAAACTGGCCATCCTATTGCCGAGGCGCAAAGTGCGAGATAGGAGCCGAGAAGCGCGGATCACC